>CM071569.1:2870558-3124445 GCA_036426205.1 Ascaphus truei
GTGATCAGGAGTCGCGACGGAGCGCTAAGCCACGCCCCCCGGCGGTTTCAGCCAATGAGGGCGAACCTGCCGGGTGACGTCACGGCCGCGCCCCCGTCCCTCCCCCGTCACGCCCCCCCTGTCTTTTGGTCTGCAGCTCCCTGCAGACCGGGGAATCGGCTGCACACGCCGCCAGTCTCGCGAGCGCCGGGGATCAGCAGTGTCTGGGCACTGTGTGCAGGGTCAGACAGAACAGCAATCCTTCCAGCCAATTAGGCGAGGGAAGCCCATGACCAGGGGGCAAGCCCCCCCCCCCCTCACCTCGCTAGGATCTCTGGGCCGCTGTCGCGGCCCCCCTGGGAGGGAGGGGGGGGGCAGGCCAAGGTTATTACAAAAGAGGCAGCCGGGAGCCAAATCTTCCATTCTGCTCCCGGTCTGCTGCGAAGTTGTCCTCTGCTCTCCTCCAGGGTAAGTTCTTAGTCTCCCTTTGGGCCCGACCGCAGCGTCCCCCCCTCCGCCTCCGCTATGGCTGTAATTGGGTTGCGAGGCTGCCGGGGAGTGTTGCCACGGGGGATCCCCCTACCGCATGGCTCTCCCTCCCTCAGCCTCTGTGGCTGGCCCGCTCGACGGGCGGGGAGGGGGGGGGCCCCAGCGAAGGGGGGGGGTCCCCCTGCCGGACCACTGGATAGCTATTGGGGATCCCCTTACCACGTGGCTCTCCCTCCATCAGCCTCTGTAGCTGGCCCGCTCGACGGGCGGGGAGGGGGGTCCTTCGGGGAACGGGGGATCCTCTTGCGGTACTGGTATTAATTATTTCATTGTATGGGGATCCCCTTGCCACGTGGCTCTCCCTCCATCAGCCACTGTGGCCGGCACGCTCGGCGGGAAGGGAGGGGGGGTCTCCTGGGAACGGGGGGATCCCCTTGCCGGTACCAGGGAATAGCCATTGGGGATTCCCTTGCCACGTGGCTCTCCCTCCATCAGCCTCTGCGGCTGGCCCGCTCGGCGGGCTGGGGCGGGGGGTGGGGGGGCCAGAGGGAGGGGGTTGGAGCACGGGACACCCAGTGACTGCGTGGGGGGGGGTCTACTATCCGCCATTGGGTTCTTGGTGGCAGGCTCGGGGTTGCATAATTGCCATTAACACCGTTATTGCCCGTTATCAATGCATATTTCTTTCAACATTGGATAAAGTTATATATCAATGCTAGAATGGCCGTGGGTGTCGCTGCATACCGCATTCGTAGTGATAACGGGCTGTATGTGGGGAATAAAGTGTATACACCTCAGTGTGGTTATAATGCGTTGTATTCGGGGTATAAGGCATACGAGCTGCATTCGAGGTACAATTGGCTGTAATTGGGTTACATGGCGTATATTGTATTTGGATTATAGGGGGTGTATATATACTGCATTCGAAGTTACAATGTGCTGTAATGGGGTTACATGGTGTATATAGTGTGTATACTGGGTGGGTGGGTTATTTAGTGACTTTATTTAGTGACTGGGTGGGTTATTTAGTGACTCGGTGGGTGGGTTATTTAGTGACATCTCCCACTACCCCGCCCCCCCGCAGCCCCCATACCTCAGGCGGAGGCCTTAAGATAGCGGGCGGGCAGGCCTGCATTTCCCCCCTGCATCTTACCCCCCCGCGGCGGCATGAAGCTAGTTTCAGGCCGGCATCACACCCCCATCCCCACGCCCCCAACATGCGGCGGCTTTGGGGGCATGAAGATAGCGGGCGGCACACCATTCCCTCCAAATACCCCCCCCCCCACACCTCACGCGGCAGCCGTAGTGGAATATTTGGGGAGGTGGGAGTCACGTGGTGAGGTGTCCCCGCCGCGGCTGCCACTGCCCTGCTCCTCCCGCTGGCAGGTCCCGCAGTGCGCGGCCAAGCAGGTTTGCAGGCTGTGAGGAGGGTGGAAGGAGGCGGTAGGGCTGCTGCGTCGCCCCTGAGGGTTGTGAGGTGATGGGAGCGGCGGCGGCGCTAAACCCCCCACCCGCGCGGCCAAGCAGGGCGCCGCGAGGGGAGATGAGTTGCGGGTGAGGGGGGTGATAATGGAGGGGGGGGAGGTGAGGTTTGGGTGAGGGGGGGGCAGGCCTCGGGGGTGAGGAAGAAGTGTGTGCGCATGTGTGCGTGTGTGCGTTTGTGTGTCTTTTAGTCGGAACTTGAAATCGGTCAGGACACACGTTGACGTAGCTAGGGAGAAGGTCTGGAAGGAAGTCGAACTGGGAAGGATGGCTGGCCCCTTCGAGTCCCCTCCCTTGCCTAATCTCAGGGTTTCCCCATTGGGAGTGGTCCCCAAAAAAGAGGCCGGGGAGTATAGGTTGATACAACATCTATCCTACCCCGAGGGGTCGTCGGTAAATGACTGCATTGACCGGGAGTTGTGTTCGGTGGCTTACGCGAACTTCGATCAAGCCGCAGCGCTGGTGGAAAGGATGGGAGCAGGGGCTCTAATGTCAAAAGCTGACATCAAATCGGCCTTCAGACTCTTGCCAGTTCACCCCGAGTGCTTCCATTTGCTAGGCTGCTTGCTCGAAGGTCAGTACTACATAGACTTATGCTTACCAATGGGATGTGCGCTTTCTTGTTTTTATTTCGAGACATTTAGCACCTTTCTAGAATGGGTGGCCCGGAAGAGGGTGCAGGCAGCGGGGGTCATGCACTACTTGGACGACTTCCTTTTTGTTGGCCCCAGGGGTTCGGACTTATGCGCTAGGTGGCTGTTTGAATTTTCAGCCCTGGCGCGCGAGTTCGGCGTTCCTTTGGCCGACGAGAAGACGGTGCGTCCAACAACCACTCTTACCTTTTTGGGCATAGAAATCGACTCTGAGACGATGGAGTACAGGCTCCCTCTGGAGAAGCTGGTCGCCCTAAGCAGGCTTCTCCGCGAATTCATAGCTCTCAAGAAAACATCATTGATGCACTTCCAGGCGCTGCTAGGCCACTTAGTATTTGCTGCGCGCGTAATGCCGGCTGGGAGGGTTTTCACCAGGCGCCTCACCGCAGCAACAGTCGGGGTGAGACGACCCAACCACTTCATCCGCGTCACAGCCAAAATCCGAAAGAACTTGACGGTGTGGCTGCGTTTTTTAAAGGATTATAACGGCAGAACCTTGTGGCGAGGTCCCCCATCCAACATCACAGAATTGCAGTTGTTTACAGATGCCTCAGGGTCAGTCGGTTTTGGGGCCTACTTCGGTGGGGCATGGTGCGCGGAGCAGTGGCCTCCCCACTGGCGGGGGACGCCGCTCATTAAGAACTTGGCGTTCTTGGAACTATTTCCCTTGCTCGTCGCAGTGCGCCTGTGGGGTCACTTATTCGCGAATAAGCAAGTAATTTTTTGGACAGACAACATGGGTGTAGTGGAAGCCGTGAACAATTTCGGCTCACGCTCGCCGCCGGTGCTGTCCCTTCTGCGCTGTTTCGTACTGGCATGCTTGCAATTGAACATAGCGTTCAAGGCTCGACATGTCCCGGGGGTGGCGAATAACATTGCTGATGCCTTATCCCGGTTACAGATGGTGCTGTTTCGGAGACTGGCCCCCGAGGCGGACCTAATCGGCAGTCCATGCCCTGCAGACCTGTGGGAGCTGGCGACGACCCAGTAACCTCGTTGGTACGATCATCGCTGGCTCCGGGTACGTGGCGGGCCTATTCGGCAGCATGGCGCGATTATCAAAGTCTGGCAGGGGAATTGGGTCTCGACGTATTGGGAGTTGGGACCTTGCTATCATTTGTCCTAAACTTAAGGGCAAGGGGTTTAGCGGGAGGATCCATAGGGAAAAAAGTGACAGGGGTCTCCTTCTTTTTGCAGCTAGAGGGCAAGGGGGACCCAACAAAGGCGTTTATCGTCAAAAGGGTCCTAGCGGGGTTAACAAAGGGGACAGCGACAAATGACAGCAGAAGGCCAGTGACACCAGCGATATTAGAAGGTTTAATGCAGGCCACAGACAGAGTGTGCCTATCGGGGTTCGAGGGGAAACTTTTCCGGCTGACGTTTGCATTAGCTTTCTTCGCAGCACTGCGAGCCGGGGAGCTGGTGGTCAAAAGGTCAAAAACAGACCAGCGGGGAAGGGGAGCGCGGATATCCTTGCTAGGGCTACCAGGGACCAAATTTTGCCCAGTGAGCACGCTCAGGGAATACTTGGCATGCAGGCCAGACGGTCAGGGTCCCCTGCTCCTTCACGCGGACGGGGTACCGTTATCTAGATTCCAGTACCTGCGGGTTTTCCGCATGTGCCTAAGACACCAGGGCCTCGACGAGGCACAATACGGGACGCATTTGTTCCGGATTGGGGCGGCAACGGAAGCATCACGCGCGGGGCTGTCAGTAGCTGCGATACAAAAGATAGGGCGATGGAAGTCTAACAGATACCGGTCCTATATCAGGCCCGCATTATCTGGGATTTAGCGTGCTTGGATAAACCCCCTCATCCTCTTTATGTCTTCACAGACGCCGCACCCACTTGGATAATCGGAGACTCGCTTATACACTGGGCAGAGAAGCGGGCTGTCAAACGCCCATGCGGGGCTAACCTCGGGTTGCGAACGGAGGAGGCAAATGTGGTATGGGGGGGAAGTAGGGGGCTGTGGTGGGCTCAGTTGCTCCCGCGGCTAATGGTGATGGGGAGGGATAGGAGGGCGCCGCAGATCCTGCTCCTCCACGTCGGGGGCAACGATCTGGCCGCTCGACGCTACTTCGAGCTGGTTAATTCAATAAAACACGACCTAGCCCTCATACTCGCCAGTTGGCCAGGAGTACAGATCGTTTGGTCGGACATAGTGTGCAGGAGAGTGTGGAGGGGTGCAAGGGCACCGGGCGCCATCGACCGAGCGCGGGTCAAATTGAACAAGATGGTGGGAAAGTTTGTGATGCAGTGTGGGGGATGGCAGAACACCCATCCCAAGTTCGACTACAAGTCAACCGGCCTGTTCCGAGCCGACGGCACACACTTATCCGAGATAGGGACCGACTTGTTCAATATTGATTTGCAGGAGGGGCTGGAGAGGGTCCTTGCGGGGTTGGCGGCACGGTCTAATTTAAGGAGGTTTAAATAGAGCCGTGAGTGGCGGCAGTTCGGGGGTAAGTGCTTGTCCTTGCCAGATGGGCTCGGGGCGGGCGTCGCCCGGGGGTAGGAGCGATTGGGCGAGGGCAAGCTAACGTGACACCCGGGAACCCACTCGCAACAACGGCCGGCTCTTTAGGGGTCAGCCGGGTACGGGGGCAGCAGGCCAAGGCCTGGCTGACCCTCTGACCCCACTCTGGCTTGGACTAGCGCTTACTCCAGTATTATGATTGTTAATAAACAAAGCCGCGGCCTTTTATACCTCCAAACTGAGTCTGTCATTACTTGTCTGTTTTATGTGGGTACCGGTTCCAACTGGGAGGGGGAGGGGGTCCCTCGCAGCCTCCCTGGTCAAGCAATCCCTCCAGCCATTTAGGTGAGGGAAGCCCATGACCAGGGGGCAAGCCCCCTCACCTCGCTAGGATCTCTGGGCCGCCGTCGCGGCCCCGCGGGGGGGGGGGGGGGGCAGGCCAAGGTTATTACAAAAGAGGCAGTCGGGAGCCAAATCTTAAATTCTGCTCCCGGTCTGCTGCGAAGTGTGTCCCGGGGCAGTGTGTGCAGGGTCAGACAGGACTGTCCCTGCTATGGCCAGGGATCCGCAGTGTCCCGGGGCAGTGTGTGCAGGGTCAGACAGGACTGTCCCTGCTATGGCCAGGGATCCGCAGTGTCCGGGGGCAGTGTGTGCAGGGTCAGACAGGACTTTCCCTGCTATGGCCAGGGATCCGCAGTGTCCGGGGGCAGTGTGTGCAGGGTTGGGAAAGTACAGGGGATTTTAGTAAAACAGTCATCCAAGTGATAGTAATTTACTTAAAGCATTTGATGAATTTGTCACAAAATTGGAAACTAATGACAAATGTGACATAGAAGAAGTAAATAATAGTTGCCAACATCTGGATATAGGGGACTCTGTGGCAAATGCCTGGAAAGTTCAAGAATTTCAACAAGAAGGTCGGGATCATGTAATTGATGGCAGTATTGAACTTCTTGAATACATTAGATAAGATTAAGGGCCTCATGCAGAGAGCAGCGCTGGAAATAATTGGAGATGTTAATAAATTGAACTTTTATTGGTGTGATTTTATCTCCATATGCAGAAAGGTCCGAAAACTGCATTTAAAATCATGTCTGATTATGGAGAGTTGCAACCGGCGAGATGCACGCTGGTGAAACATGTTTGAAAAAAAGCGCGGGTTTTTTTTGTATTTTCCCTCTCGCCGGTGCGCTCCAGCTTCCTGCCAACTTTTTTTGGCGGAGGTAATTGTAGAATTTCTCTCCATGTTATTGGCGCGAACAGCCACTAGATGGCGATCGCGCCTTTCTGAATAGGGACATTTTTACAACTGGCGAGATTTAGGTTCTCGCCTGTCGCGCGGCGAGTTTCACAAAAAAAAAAATGGCGCTTTTTTTAAAACTCGCCAGTACCTGCCTTTCTACAGGCATTTTTCTCCAAAAAATGCCGCTATTCACCTTACCGCTGCTCTCTGCATAGGCCCCTAAGTGGGAACGAGATTACCTGATGGCAACCTGTGATGTAACCTCACTTTATACATCCATTCAACACACAAAGCGGTGTGAAGCGATATTCAAGATACTACAAAAAGATGAAGACCTTCCTGATATTCAGGCAAAATTTATTGTGGACAGCATTAGATTCATTCTGGAACACAACTTCTTCTGGTACGGGGATAATTATTATCTACAGAATTGTGGAACGGCAATGGGGACTAGGTTCGACCCTAGTTATGCAAACCTGTTTATGGCAGTTTGGGAAGACCTTAAGATCTGGTCTAGTGAAGGACCAGGGGCGAGCCTAGTCCTCTGGCGCCGTTTCATAGATGACGCGTTCTTGGTTTGGAAAGGAGATGTTGAGTCACTAGAGGGATTTTTGAACACACTCAATAATAATGATAGTAATCTCAGGTTCACTAGTGTACTCAGCCAGGATCGCGTCAACTTTTTTGATCTTACAATATATGTAGAAGACAGTAAGATCAAAACTAAAACATACTTTAAGGATACAGATAAAAACAACTATATCCTTAGATCCAGCTGTCACGTGCCCAAATGGATGGATAACGTGCCAGCAGGATAATCCCGTATCAGGAGAAACTGTAGTGAGAATGAGTCTTTTAGGTCTTAGGCTAATATGGTAAAACAGAGATCTGTGGACAAGAACTACAATGAGTGCATGTTAGACAAAGCAATACAAAAGGTGAATGAAAAAGATAGAGCAGATCTTCTAAAACCAAAAATTAAAACAAACACCAGAGAAGGTAGATTTGATTACGCTTTTCTAACAAATTATAACAGGGAAGCAGGAGAAATTAAATCAATTATAAACAAACATTGGGACATTTTAAAAAATGACCACATTTTGGGATTGGGTATTCCTGATAAACCAAATATAATTTTCAGGAAAGCAACCAATTTAAAGAATCATTTAGCACCAAGTGCACTTAGAAGTACAAAACCAGGGGGAAATAGTTGGTTGCAGTCAAGTAAAGGTTTCTATGGATGTAGAACGTGTAGAACTTGCCAGTTCAGGTCTGCCAGCAATACAGAATTTAGCTCAAATGTTACGGGGGGGGGGGGGGGGAATTTCTTGTAGATTCATGTATAACGTGTAGATTTGACCACGTCATATACCTTTTAGAATGTCCATGCAAATTGCAATATGTTGGAAAAACAGAAAGACCCATTCGGACACGAATCCTAGAACATTTGAGCAGTATTAAAAGAAAATTAGAGACACATAGGGTATCTAATCACTTGCAAAATTCCATCAAGGAGGCAATGCTGGTTTGACCTTTATTGGAATTGAACACGTTCTACAACATTGGACAGGAGGGGATAGAAACTTAGAATTGAGGAAAAGAGAAACGTTTTGGATACATAAAATGAAAACACTCTCTCCAGGGGGTCTTAACCTGGAGATTGATATTGTACTTTTTTTTATAAACAATGTCACTAATACCTATTTCTTTTTCACCTCCTCTTGTTTCCTTAAATGTACTGAGAGTTTATCCATACTGTTTGTTATATTATATCCCATACTTGACCTGCTACCTGTGCCATCCTTTAGCCTTATATCCATGAGTTGATATCGATAGTTTAAATCATAGGTCATTTATTGCAGATTGCATCCACATATTACGGTGTTTAGAGATGAGGAGTTATAGTGTTACATTATGTAGATTCATTTAGTTCAGTGAATTTCGTAGTATTAACCCCCTAAGAATTGTGGCCATTAGTCGTAGATGGTAATTGGCTTAATATAACATTTTATTCATTGTTATTTTATCTACAGAATAATTTTTTAATTGGTATCATTGAACAGTATAACCATGCGTGACATACAGTTCCTACATTGTTGCCTCCTTTGTCCAACATTTTGTGAGTACATATCCATTTCCCAACTGAATGATTTAGATCAGGCTTTTTTATTGCAAGTGTTAATTGATTAATTGTTTAATAAATTTAGTGTGTATATATATAGACTGGTCCCAGCCGTTATGCTGTAAAATACAGGTAATAAGGAGGCTTGATCAAGGGGCCTGGAGCGGATTTAAGTTATAGAGCGGGAGGAAGTCAATTGGGCACTTCTACGTAATATGTGCGTACACGAGGGGAGCGGGCTGGGGGGCACTAAACACCTCATACAGGGTGTTGGGTATATAATAAATTGTCGGTAGATTGTAAACGGTTATAAAATCTCAACCCATCCCCGACGTTCACTTATATGCAAAGCAATTACTTTATGCAATTATTATTAATAAATAACCGCAAATCAGCAAACATGTCCTTGTAAACTTGTAACAGGGCCCTGCATGACGACCAGGAATCGCTGGCCCCCTAGATACCTGCGGGGACACACGCTGGTGATCGTGCCCTGGTATTGGTTATGGTGCCATTCTCTCTGGACGGTAAGTGTGGGCACAGAACATGTGTAACCAAGGGAAAATCACCGTGTTCGGTTTCAAGAAACGGCCAATATCGGTGGGTGGGTCTATCTAACCCCCAAAAGCAAATGACACTGTGACCTGGCAATCCACTAGGCCAGATTCAGGTAATCTCTTTATTCTGTTTACGACTAATTGGGTGGGCTTTTCGCCTTTAATCATTGGTCACTGCTTCACAATGACGATCTTCCCGGGATAAAAGGAACTGTTCTAAATAGAATATTGATGGAAAAAAAAGTATATCCAAAAACATGAATATAGTAGGGTAAATATTATAGTGGAGTATAATATATATATAGTATAAATATAATCGTATATAATACTAGTATTAGTGATAATATTAGTATCTATAGTATCTCTCTCTAATCTCTCTCTCCCATCTCTGGTGAAGGCAATTCCTCATGTAGTCAGATCGTGTTCTCTCCTTCCTCTCCTCATCTATCTCTCACTACTACATATCCTCATCAAGTTCTCTCTTCTCTCGTACTCATCTACTCTATATTCTGGGTTTCTATATCTTTTGACTTTCGTTCGGTTATTAATTTGACTAGGAATTACGGGGCCCCCATAGGCCAAAACAGAATCTGGAAGCGGGTCAAAAGACAGTGGTCACACGTATTACGAAGGTGCTTTTCAGCAATGGGTTTCTACCTGGCACCCTATCGTTTCTTCTCCTTCCTTTGGATCGGCTCCCCACATTGCAGTGTCTGCGTATGTCCTGGGTGCATCGTTTCTAGCTGGAGCACGAAAGTGCTATATTAAGGCTATGGCGGGCTGACGTCGCTTCTGCTTGAAGGTTTTTAATGAAGGCCTACGATTGCCGGCCAATTGAAGACATGAGTTTAAACACCTTCCCAGGCTGCTTACCTCTGACATATATGAAATATTGGTTCCTGGACATCCCCTCTTTATTTGCCGGGTTAAATGAAGTCCGGCCACCACATTTCCCTTCTAAAACGGGAAGCCGTGTAGGGCTCGTCCCTCATTATCAAATAAACAAAAAACTAAATTGCACATGGTTGTACAACTGTAATAATCACCACAACTTCCAGGCAACCCAGAAGGTAGGGTGGGGGAGTGGCTGGCCAGAATCGTATACATCGCGCTCCCATTACTAATTTCCCTCTGAGACCACAAGTTGGCAGATCCATTTTCAAATTATACTTTTCTTTTTTGTAAATGGCAAGCCATCCAATAGCATGATGCACACTGCAACCTATTTTATGTACATGTTTTAACTCCTATATTGTTCAAATTCATGCCACATAAATAACCTTTTTGTATATGTATTAGTTTTTTTTTTTGTTTTTTTTTTATAAATTGTGCATTCATAGTGTGTGTGTATATATAAGGTAAGTGTTAGGGTAAGGGCTTTGCTTGTTGACAACTTGGTGTGAATTAATTTTTTTTTCTATCTCCCCACACTAAATACAATATCAATATACTGTTTTGGTTTTGGGGATCACAAAAGTGAGGTTTCTACAGTACACATTTTTGAGGCTTGTCGTTTTTTTTTTTTTTTTTTGTGTTTATTTGCCTTGGATTGAGGGAAAGAAAAGGGAGGGGTACCATAGTCTTTTAAAGAATCTACTAGAATTTTCAAAAAAGACTGGTAACTAGTAAAAAAACCGGTAAGAGTAATTGTGTCCAACACACCATTCTCTCCCAGTGGGTAGATCTGGTGTGCAGATTGTGGATTTTGATAAATAAGACGTTCTCCTAATTTGATTAGACTCCGATGATCAGAACGGCACGAAGAAAGAAAGGGGAAAGAGAGAGAAGAAGAGGGACGGGTCTGTTTATGTCTGCTTGAATGGCGATCCGACACAGGAATTTACCCATGGAGAGAACAGGGTGACTTCTATCCCCTAATTCTCGGTGGCTGTGGAGAATAAAATTATAGTGGCTTTTGATCTCGTACAATATCCATTTTGACGATTCCCCATTACTCTTTGTTATAATAGCTAATAATATTAGTTCAGTTGGAGTCTCCTTGGTAGACGAGTTAAGTACGGTACAAACAACGGATTAAGGACTATAGTGATTTGAATAATGTTAACTGAAAGGCGTTTAGGTAGTTACGGGAAACGATGGACAAAAATGGGATAGAAAGAATATTCACCTTGGGTGTTTATTTAACATTTCAGACGAGATTAAGTGTCTGTCTGTCAGGGTGAATGTGAAAGGCGAAGGCAGGTTTACAACTGTTAATAAAACTACCATTTTGTTAGCCTCAACCCGTCGCACATTTATAACGGGTGCATACAAGAGTATAAATGTATATGGTAGGAGTCCAAAGCTTCTGATGGTATTTGTGTTGAAAAGTAAGAACACATACATTGGATGATTTAATAATTTTCTTAGTATCGTCGTATAAAAATTTTGGGCCTAGAGAAAACATTTTCTAGTAAGAGAAAGACCGACCGAAGCGATCGGTTTAAATTACCCAAAAAGGAAAGATTTAGGCTGAGGCCACAATTGTGAAGTAGATGAGGTGAGATGAAAAAGTAACACAGAAGACAAGCTGTATGATTCCTCGTTCTCGGTCGGGTTGTGCATCGAAGATGGGGGTTCGACTGAGTCACAAAGAAACTCCGTGTGATCGTTAAAGGAAAAATTGTCAGAGACTTTACAACCATTCAAAAAATCCTGTCCCGCGGAAAAAGGTCGAAATCTGGTCACAGACAAGAGTATTGGAGGTTCCGGTTGGTTATCGAATACAGAAAAAATGAGAATGCATGAGAATAAATGTGGAAATTAAAAAAAAAGGGACGCTAAAGAGTAAATGGCCCCATAGGTAACTAGCTAACGACAAACAATATCCCAAGTGAGCTTTGAGTGTGATGTACAGTGCATTAAACATACTTGACACAATTGCAAAAAAATATATAAAATAACTGTAACGAGACCCCCTGCGATTCAACCCTCCTGGTGGGGTTTTCGTCTGTCCCCAAATATGTAGAACTTGTGAGCACACTACCGCAGGGGGAGCCATAGAAGAAAAACCTAAAAAAGTAGAAAACTCTAGAGTGCCAGTTTAGGAAGAATTGCTGGCGATTAAGTACCCTAATCAAATCTTGGCTCCTACGTCTCATCTACGTCACAGGAATATAGAAAAGTATTGGTCACAGGATCATGTAGATCAATAAAACGGAGTGATGTATGAAGACTAGACACGGCCTTCCACGCACTCAACAAATGAGTATACCGGGTCAGTGAGAGATTGAGAGAAAAAGTGCGACTGGCACTCGAGTCGTGGCAAAAGGCTTCATTTATGCGATCCGTCTAAAAATGGAGGCCCAAAACTTTCGGTGTAAATATACATAGATAAACAAGAGGGCATTAAGAGACTTGAAGGGATATTGGCCGTAGGGAGAAAAGACCCACCCAACGCCAAGCCGCCAGTCTCACGACGGGACCTAGAGGAACAGCAAGCAAACCAGCAAGGCCGGGTGCGCTGCAGTGCTTGGTAGCTCCGGATTCATCACCGAAACCATCCATAGCTAACGCTTTCATAAGACGACTGGGGCTGGGAAACCGCTCCGAGTCGTGGGGGTCAGATGTCAAGTCACTTCCCGACAAAAAAGCGGGGAAGGTCGAATTAATTGCTCAGTTTAGGCACCGGTTGTAGTTAGTAGAGCACAGGGGACGCCGTTCGTCACACAGCTACGTCACGTTAGTGGCGGAAAGGAAATACAAAAGCTCGACCGCGGTTGTATCAGGCCTGTTTGTAGAGAATGATTACTCATAAATGGGGCCTCATGAGAGTGGTGTACCTGTCCGCTTGGTCACCAGTTCTGATGTGTAGTGATGTATGTGTATAAATGTCAGATATTATACATATAGGTTATATATATCAATATATTATGATGCGAGGTAAATCTATATATCTCTATTAGGTATGTGTTCTAAGTGCAGATGTAGGTACAGTGCTGGGAATAATCCCTATTCAATCGTGGCTCCTATGTCTATCTTACTCACAAGAGATAACAGTTTTTCAGGCAGTGTAGATCAATAAACGGATGATGAAGAGGTAACCAATGACCTCCGTCACTCCACCGCCTGAGGAAGCCGAATCAACCAACAGGCGAAACGCGTAGAGCTGTACCGCCCACAACGTGACGTAGCTGTGGAAGAAGGCGTCCCCTGTGCTCTACACCTACCACCCTGTGCCTACTGAGACATCGCGGTCGGAAGTGACGACATCACCCCACGACCGGAAGCGGAGCAGCGTCTCCTGCAAGCGTTAGCAGGATCGGGTGATCGAATCGGAGCTCCAGACTGAGGCGGTGCGGTGAGAGGCGGTGTGGGCTTTCATCCAGGCAATACCACCAAGTTTTAATGCTGTTTTATTATGTATACACTGAAAGTGTGCATTTTTAAGACTTATCGATAAATGAAGCCTTTTTGCCAGATCTGTGCTATGTGCGTTTCTCTCCCTCTCTCACTGAGGTATATCCCCTGAGTGACGGAGGCCAGTGGTTACCTCTTCATCATCCGTTTATTGATCTACACTGCCTGACAAACTCTTATCTCTTGTGAGTAAGATAGACGTAGGAGCCAAGATTGATTAGGGATTAATCCCAGCACTGTACCTACATCTGCACTTAGAGTTTCTCTTTTTAGGTTTTTTCTCTTATGCTCCCCCTGGATCGTGTGATACAAGTTCTACTATTTGGGGAAGAGTGAAGACAACCCCACCAGAGGGTTGAAGCAGGGGGTCTTTACACTGTTTATTTTATATATTTGCACTTGCTAGTTTATGTTTAATGCACTGTTCATCACACAAAGTCACTTGGAATTGATTGTGTTAGTATTTATAGGGGCATTTAGCGCCTTAATTACACCTTTTTCTTGCACATTTGTATCGAAACCGGAACAATCCGTTGACAGATTTTATACCGCGGGACAGATTTTGAATGTAAAGCTCTGGAAATTCCACGATACGGATTGTGACAGTCGCACCCATCTCTACACCCGAGAGAATATCATAGTTCTGTGTATTCATTACATCATTTCACAATGTGGCTCACGCCTACATCTACGGTAGATAACTGGGTGGTCTCTCTTACTAGTAAAATGTTCTATATGGCCAAATTTTTATACGAGATACTACTAAAAAAAATCCAATGTTAGTTACTTCACACAAATAATCAGAGTTTGGACCTACCATATACATTTATTAATTTTTATGCCGTAAACTTGCGATGGAGGCTAAACAAAATGGAGTTTTATTCACAGGTAACCTGCCCTTTGCCTTTATTCCTGACAGAAGAAACTAAGTGAACATGTAAAAACACAAGTGAATATTTATTATGTCCACTTGTACTAAAAAGCATTAACATTATTAAATTACTTTAGCAAATCGTGTGTATATTAATTTGTCTACAGAGACCAACTGAAATAATATATTAGCTTAAACAAGATAATGGGAATGCAAACATGGATATCTGACGAGATCAAAGCCATAAATATTTCAGACGAGAAGAAGCAGTTTTCTTTGGGTAAATTGTGTCGGATCCATTCAAGCAGCAAAACGATGCAGCGCTCTGGAGAAATTACATTAGGAGACCTCTACTGTCACAAATCACAATCTCTGCACACCACTGATCAAGGGAGAGATGTGTTTTTGACCCATTCTTACGGTATATTTACAGCGTGACAAAGTAGCCTTAAAAGCTATTGTACCCAAATTAAAAAAAAAAAAAAAAAAAAAACGACAAGCCTCAAAATGTGTTACTGTAGACACCTCACTTTTGTGATCCCCAAAACCAAAAACAGTATATTGTATATTGTATTTAGTGGGGATAGAAAAAAAAATTAATTCACCAAGTTGTCAACAAGCAAAGCCCTAATCACATTATATATACACACACACTTGAATGCACAATTTAAAAAAAAAAAAAAAAAAAAAACTAAATACATAAAAAAAGGTTATATTATGGCATGAATTTGACAATATCAGGATTAAAACATGTACATAAATATAGGTTGCAGTGTGCATCATGCTATTGGATGGCTTGCCATTTAAAAAAAAAGAAAAATTAATATTTGAAAATGGTCTGCCAATTGTGGTCCAGTAGAGTAAAATTAGATAATGCGAGACTGATGATAGATTCTGGCCAGCACTCCCCCCTTCTGAGGCTTGCCTGGAAGTGTGGTGATTATTACAGTTGTACAACCAATGTCTATGCATTTAGTGTTATTTGAATGAGGCGAGCCCTACACGGCTTCCCGTTTTAGAAGAGGACATGGGTGGGCGACTTCATTTAACCCTGCAAATAAAGAGGAGATGTCCAGGAACCAATATTTCATATATGTCAGAGTAAGCAGCTTGGGAAGGTGTTAAACTCATGTCTTCCATATTGGCCGGCATATCGTAGGCCTTCATTAAAAACCTTCAAGCAGAAGGACGTCAGCCCGCCATAGTCCTTAATATTCAATGCGGCTCCAGTAGAACATGCACCCAAGGAGTACCCAGAACTGAAAGTGGGGAGAAACAAGGGGCAAGTTAGAAACAAGCTTAAAAGCACCTTAATACTTTACCACTTTCAATACCATTTCAGAATGTTTGGCCATGGGGGAAAATTAAAAATATATTAAATAAATAAATAAAATAAAATATATATTATAGATATATATAAGATGGATATATAATATATAATATATATATATATATATAATATATATAATTAATATATATATATATTCTATATATATATATATATCATATATATATATAATATATATATATATCTATTAAGTATTATAATATAGATACTATATATTATATATATAATTATATATATCTATATATATAATGTTTGTATATATTTTTTCCCATCAATATTCATAGAAAGCTACCGGAAGATGTCATGGTGAAGCACGTGACCAAGATAAAGGGAAAAGCCACAATATGTAAAAAGAATAAAGAGAATGACATCTGGCTATGGATTCTAGGTCAGTGATTTGTTGGGGGTAGAGTTTAAGACCACCACGATATTGGGTTTGAAACAGACACTTGATTTCCCTGGTTTACAAAGTCTGTGCCACACTTACCGTCCAGCAGAGAATGGCAAAACCAAACCAGGCCACTCCCCAGGCGTGTCGCATCAGGGGGCCAGCGATCTGGTCGTAGCAGCCCTGTCAAGTACAAGGACATGTTTGTGATTTGCGGTTATTTAAAATAGCCATATACAGTAATTGCTTTGCAATAAGGAACGTGGGGATGGGGAGAATAACCGCAACACCGCCAATTTATATATACCAACACCGTAGTGCTTTTACGGCAGGGGTAGCCAACTCCAGTGCTCAAGAGCTACCAACATGTCAGGTTTTCAGGCTATCCCTGTTCAGCACAGGTGGCTCAGTCAAAGACAGCCACCTGTGTTGAAGGATTATGATGGCTGTGTAACATCTTACTGCTGCGGCCAAGTTTATTCGAGCATTTGCCCGTTCTTGGCCGCAGCAGTAGCCTGGCGCGCGCCCGAGAGTGACGGGCGCGCGCCGAAGCAGCGGAAGAGCGCCCTCCGATCGGGGCGCTCTCCCTACCGCTGCCGGGTCCGCCGGGTCCCCCGGAACCCCCTGCCGCTGTCCCGCGATCGCGGGACACCAGGGCTCCCTCGGGGAGCCCTGGACGCGCGTGCAGGGGGCGCACGCTCCCGAAGACGCGTGACCGCGCGGCACGCCGAGGGGTGGCCACTAGCAAGCCGGGAAATCTCCCGGCTTGCGGTACCGGCCACACTTTAATAAAGTGTGTCGGTAGTGTAAGTGTCACATATAAAGTGTCTTTGGAGTTAATTGTTGAGGTGAAAATTAGAGGAAGATCTGGCCTCTGCACAACAACAACAACTCTGCAGCTGTGAGAACTTTCTAAAGGCTGTGATTATTTGTACTCTTCCTAGCCTCCAGTACCTGTGAATCTCTCCTCCTGCATCTCACTGTGGCCTCCCTGTTGCTTTTTCAGTTTACCATTTCCTCACTCCTTTGTAAATGTTTCTGTTCTCTCCAACTTCCCCACTCCCCTCCTATCTACATTTCTTCTCCCCCCCTCCACCTATGCCCATACATTATTCTCTCTCTCTCCCCGTCAATAAAAAGCATCCCCACAAACACTCTATTCATACCCTCTCTCCATCTACTCCTTTCTGCTGCTAGGGATATCGCTCCTAATGACGGATGGACACCTGCCATCTCTTCCCCTTTAAATGGTGTTAACCTGATTTAATACTAACCTTAAAACTCACCCCACAAATCAGGCATCCCAATAGCCTGCACTCATGGCTACTGTCCCACACCCACAGTCCCTCCTACCACTCATTGTGGCCAAGCACTGCCATCTACAGCACTTATTCCCTCACCTGCTGTCTCTGTAACTCTCCCAACATACCACTTAGATTGTAAGCTTTGCGGGGCAGGGATTTCCTTTCCTATGGTCTGATTTTGCCGCGCTTATTGTATTATAATTCCCTGTACTGTATTCTTTGTGAAGCGCAGAGTACACTTTTGCCGCTATATAAATAAAGATACATACTCTGAAAACCTTGCCCATTGGTAGCCCCTGAGGACTGGAGTTTGCTACCCCTGCCTTAAGGCATCAGACAAGCAATGCTACATTTTAGATGGCTTTGGTCAACATGTATATTGTCGCTAATCCCATCAATATTGCTTTCATACGTGGGTAACCTAGAAAGGGGTCTGCAAACCAATCAACAGTGGCACGGTCAAGTTAAAGAAGTTATATTCAGCAGGATAACACAGATCAGAAATAGGAAACTAGCCACAGACCAGGGGTGGCCAACTGCAGTCCTCAAGGGCCACCAACAGGCCAGGTTTTAAGGCTATCCCTGCTTCTGCACAGGTGGCTCAATCAATGACAGCCACCTGTGCTGAAGCAGGGATATCCTTGAAACCCGACCTATTGGTGACCCTTGAGGACTGGAGTTGGCCACCCCCTGCCAGAGACTATTAATACTTTTTTTAATTATTATTTTTTAATGATCGATTAAATATTACATTTGTATTTATTTGGGGCAGATCCGCAGACGTTGAAGTGAATCCACAGACCGTGTCTATGTATCAGGATGGGAAGCACCTCATTCCTCAAATAAAACAATATGAAGCGCGCCGGGTCAGCGCTGCAATCTTACCGCGGTATGCAGGTATCCCTCCACTCCCAGGTTGCAGCCCAGCAAGTTTTGGGGATTTCCCAGGTTATCTATCGTACAGCACTGCCGCGGCCAGGGGTACTCCGAGTCACTGTGTCCCGCCCGGAATACCGAGGCGTAGTTCTGCCAGTCTGAAGGTCCATTAACACCACAGCAGTTTTTCTGTAACACATCAAAACAGGTTAGTAACATTGTCCAAAGTATTTTACATCTGATGCTGTTCTGGCGTTTCCCCCTCACATTGTGTGCCTTCTTACTCCAACATTTTAGCCAATACATTACACCTGGAATACTGAGGGATGTAAACCAAAAATACATACAGGTACAGGTGTTAGCAAGTGTTTTTGCAAAGTGGTGGCCAACTCCAAACCTCAAGAGTCTCCAACAGGTCGGGTATTAAGGATATCCCTGCTTCAGCACATTTGGCTCAATCAATGACTGAGCTGTGCTGAAGCAGGGATGGCTCTTGAGAACTGGAGTTGGCCACCCTTCTCTATATGCTACATGACTGCTGGTTCAAATGATCACAATCCCTCCCTGCATTAAAGCCATGTAGCATCTATTCGGCATCATTAAAAGCATAAAGATGCAATTGACAAAGAACAGTTACAATAAATCTTCCTAAACGGAGATCCCTAAAAATAAAGGAAACTTGCTATCTGCAGATCTTGTCAAAAAGGAAAATGTATTGTGAACAGTATACAAGTGAATGGAAAACGATGGCTTATTAGGGAGTGCTTTATACTGTGGCTTATTACGGAGTGCTTTATTTAGGGAGTGCTTTATACTGTGTATCGGATCTGCAGACCTGAAGAATAGACATTGGTGGGAAGGAAAGAAGGAAAGAGAAGATAGATATCGATAACGATAACTATATCTATATCGATATCTATAGTGGTCGACAAATCACCAAAAAATCTACTCGCCAAACAAAAAAAATCTACTCGCCACCTAGTACCACACGTGTGCTGCTTGGGCCAATAGGAGCTCGCCACGATGTTAAATCCACTCGCCCGGGGCGTGCAAATGTATAGGTTTGTCGAACACTATATAGATATCCACTATATAGATATCTACTATATAGATATCTACTATATAGAAATATAATTTTTTTTATTGGTAGAACAAGATCAAACCAAGAACAGGCAATATTCTGCTTACCAGGAGCATGAGCCTGTTCCATGTGCGAGTAACTCCATCTATTTTCCAGGCATCGTCATTGTTGATGGGGTTCGGGTTTTGGTAGAAGTCCAACATCTGCTTCAGGAATAGGTTGGGAATGAACTAGAAAAACAGGTAAACAAAAAAAGTGCAAAAAGAGGAATGAGTAACTGGCACAGTTTCCAGCGAGGCCTTGTACACCCGGTCACTGATTCGTAGTTGGTGACTCGGTAGTTACATACGAAGCATGAGCAGAAGAGTCGGACAAATTGAGGATAATCTGACATTTATAGACAGTAGTTGATGGAGAACCAAGAGCAGGGAAGAAAGGGATGGAGATGGAGTCAGCAAAGCTAAAGTTTCATGTCACTGACAGTGTAGAGCAGGAGTGGCCAACTCCAGTCCTCAAGGGCCACTAACTGGTTAGATTGCCAGGATAGCCCAGCTTTAGCACAGGTGGCTCAGTTCAAGACTGAGCCACTGATTGAGCCTCTGGTGCCGACGCCGGGACATACCGAATACCGGACCTGTTGATGGCCCTTTAGGACTGGAGTTGGCCAGTTAATAACTAAGACCACTATATGATATTACGCCAGGGGTGGGCAACTCCAGACCTCAAAGGGCCACCAACAGGTCAGGTACAGGTGGTTCAATCAGTGATGACAGGATATACTGAAAACCTGACCTGTTGGTGGCACCTGGAGGACTGGAGTTGCCCACCCCTGGTGTAGAGCATCACCCCAAATCATAATGCAGTAAAACAGAGACTTGATACACACACACGTTGTCAGGCTGTTTTTTTGTTACTGTCCTGTACAGAAATGTATAATTTTCACACCCAAGTCGTGCAGGGAAATTAAAAATGAACAAACTAAAATAAATCAAAATCACCATGCTCACACATACTGGAGCAGACAGGAAATACTTACGAAGTCCCTGTGAGTCGCTGCGGTGATGGCAGAAGCCATTTCAAAACAAAAGACAATGAACATCAGGATAAGATACTAAAAAAAAAAAAAAAAAGGATTACATTTTTTTTAAAGTACCCTTTGAAGTCCGCACATTTATTTATTTTACTTTTTCACACGGTGGCAACCAGGCATCCCCGAAACAAAAACACCACTATCGTCAGCTTCCAGACAGTGAAAGTTAATGGTCTTTAATTTCCATATTGGGCTAATAGGAAGCTACAACAACATCAGTTGTGCCTTCTTATTGGATAGTCATTTAAATCCCCTTTAAAAACCAAGCAGTAATAAGGGGAAACTTCACCAGGAAGTATCCTGGGACCTGTTTCAGAGCTGAATATAGCGAGGTTCAGCTCTGACCCCCTCCCCCCAATTGTGTTAAAATAGTTTAAAAAAAATAAAAAAAATTAAATAGTAATATTTTAAAACAGTTCATCTAGAGTTCGTTCAATTTTTGGGGATTAAAAAGTAATATATTGCCAATTCTCAATTAAATGTAGACAACATAGGTAGATTACAACAGACTCCTGTTAAAATGTCTTGACTTTATTCATAGTTTTATTATTACCGTAGTCAATTAAATTAATTTTAATGACAAGATTAGGTAGGTACTGTAACATGTAGATGTGGTAAGTATCTCAACATCGCATAAGCACTGTAAGAGAAAGCTGTGAGAATGAGATTGTATACTGCAATGACTGGAGACCTCAGGCTGGTAGACTGCCATATATAATAGACTGCTCCGCAGTTAATACTGCAATGACTGGAGACCTCAGGCTGGTAGACTGCCATACTGTATAAAATAGACTGCTCCCAGTTATACTGCAATGACTGGAGACCTCAGGCTGGTAGACTGCCATATTTAATAGACTGCTCCCGGTTATACTGCAATGACTGGAGACCTCAGGCTGGTAGACTGCCATACTGTATATAATAGACTGCTCCCAGTTATACTGCAATGACTGGAGACCTCAGGCTGGTAGACTGCCATATATAATAGACTGCTCCCAGTTATATTGCAATGACTGGAGACCTCAGGCTGGTAGACTGCCATACTGTATATAATAGACTGCTTCCGGTTATACTGCAATGACTGGAGACCTCAGGCTGGTAGACTGCCATACTGTATATAATAGACTGCTCCCAGTTATACTGCAATGACTGGAGACCTCAGGCTGGTAGACTGCCATACTGTATATAATAGACTGATCCCGGCTATCTCTGCTGAGACACAGTATACAGATTTCATATTGAATATTCTCAGTTCTTACAGACAGAAGAATCTTCCGGTTTGACTTCATGATGCCAACGATTCCCAGCACAGACAATATAAAGAGGCAGAAGCCAGCGAACAAGCCGATCCAGGCCGCGGCGAAGATGTCATCGTTATCTGTAGCTTCAAGCAGCGGGTAAAGGCCATTCTGATCGGACACAAAGAAGATGCACTCTGCCGTCAGGGCGATGCCACACAGCTGCAAACAAGACAGGAACTGTTAGGGGCAGTGCTCGGCTAATCACCTACAGCAGGGGTGGCCCAACTCCCGTCGTTAAGGGCCACCAACAGGTCAGCAAGATATCCCTGCTTCAGCACAGGTGGTGAAGCAGGAATACACCCAAAACCTGGCCTGGAGTTTCCCACCCCTCACCTAGACCCCCATATACTAGGGGGGCGGGGGGGGCGGTGGTAATGCTGATGCCCTACATGATAGAGCAATGTCACATGCCAGTCTCCTTACAAGATTACCATAAACTGGCTTAGGCTGCGCTTATAGTGCTGGCGACCTCACGGCAAAACATGCATTGTCGCCGCCGCCACGTGCGCTTATAGTAAGTGCGACGGATTGGTCGCGATCACTGGAATTCTTCTCTATTTGATTTTCCAGCGACCGTCGCGTCACCGTCACTATAAGCGTAGCCTTAGTTTGACAAGTAGGTTCACTATTTGACACCTACAGATGTAGCAAAGCTCATTATCTCCGGGGGCCACAGCTGCAGTGGGATTAACCCTATGGGGGGCTCCAATTGCAAATGACAACAACAAGTCTTACTACATCTGTAGCGAGGAACAGGGCTACGTAGAAATCAGTAGCGCTCCTTAATAAATCACAAGGGAGAACCCCAGGACACAGCACATCACCAAAAAATAAAAACCAAACCAGCCCTAAACCAAAACAGAAATGAGGTCTTAATAATATGCGATTGTAAATGAGCTTTAGCTGCCGACAGGGAAGGGGGAAGACAGGTGTCTGTGACCCTGAGGACGACAGATTTCCACCACATACAACTGCTCACCCCAATGATCACGTTGCCAAAGATGAGAATGCCTTGGAAACAGCGAACCCCCGAATCCTCCTTCATGTCTACAGCACACGGATGGCCTAAAAAAGGGGGAAGAGAGAGAGAAAAGCTACAGTAGGCGTATAATGAACACCTTCCCATCGGAGTAACGGTCTGAACCTGCCACAGATTATTCAGGATTGTGAAGTATTATCTGCAGTGTGTATCCGCATCACAAAGTGCGGTTACACAATGTCAGCATGTGGAGGGCGGGAACATAGCAGACAAACCTTTAAAAAAAAAAACATATTTGATGTCTTAGTTTGTCAAATAAAAGCGGCAGCAGGTGCAGCGTTCCCATCTCTGCGTGAAGCCAGCAGCGTTACGCAGTCCTTTATCTGCATAAACTTAAATCCAGAAAATAAAAATAAAGTGCGTTTTTTTAATAACCTGCATCAAATGACCGAAAGAAGAGTCGTCCCATACAAGTGATGTCCACTTTTTTGTAAGAGATCAACCAAAGTCTATGTACAGTACTTGTCATGGAACAAGAATCATATTTCTGTTTGACCCCCCTTCTGCTCTCTCTGATCCTTAAGTTCAGCTGCAGCCATTTGTTACACACACACACACACACACACACTGTGTGATGTATCAATATGTTGCCCTTTCTGCCTGTGAGCATGTAACCAGTGAGTTGCTACAGTAACCTCTGAGATTCTTCTCAGAATGGGCTATTCTGCCCCCCCCCCCCTATCTTTGCTGACAGTAGTTTGTCCCATCTCACTTCTAGTGTGACCCTTGCTCCTCACTTCCTTTTCCACCCTGGAGACAGTGAGTACAGCACCCATCTCTGTTACTCTCCCATGGCAAGGCCATCTCTTTCTACCCGTTTCTAACTACAAATCACTACTACACACCATCCACAAGTGACTGTATTTACTGCTGCTTTTCCAATAAAGTGAAGGAAATATTATAGGACTTTGAGCGATTTGGAAAGGGAGCTGAGTTAATGCTATCTGGGGCAATACACACATCGCACGTGACCCTGGCTTCAGAATAGTACTGTACCAACAAAGTTCATCTTTTCCACATTGAAAGCTTCCCCCCCTTCCACCCCCCAATGTCTTAGAGGTACAGCCAGGGCTGGCAAGGAAAATTGCTCGGTGCAGGGCAGTAGTGCGGGACCTCCCACTTTCTCCTGCGCGATCTCTTCTTGTCAGTGTACCTCCTCCTAGTGCCACGAGGTCAGGTTTCCATGACAACGGGATACCGCTCGACATTGTATGGTGTCGCCATTGGACTTCACCGCGCTATGGAGGAGGGATACTGACCGCAAGAGATGGCGCAGGAGAAGGAAACAGAGGCCCCGCGCTCTCCCCGACAATCAGTGTCATTGTTTTGGGGGAAGAGCACAGGGACTCTGTAACCGCGGGACTCACCGCAGTGGCACCGATAGCACCGCCAGCCCTTATTTTGTGGCTTTCATACACAGCATGGCAAATACAGCCCAGTGATTGTCATCCTTTTAATGAGCAGAAAGAAAGACTAAAAATACATCCAACATCACGGAAGCCATAAGAAAGAACATTGTGTAACAGCCCAGACACCCGAGCTAATGTAAGGCATAATAGCCCCAAAAGACTTCCTTCTATTTGTACTGTGGCATACCAATGCCCAGCCTGCAGTGGGCGTTCCTTGGAGTTCAGCTAGACCTTGGTTTTAGTGGCACGTTGATGTTTGGCAACGTAAAACCTGCACCCACCCAAGAGATCCCAAGAGCATTACAGAACCGGTGTGCTTAAAGGAAAGATTTGCGAGGCATTGAGTAAGTGTCAGAGAGACAGACACTCAAAGTTCAACGGAGCAGGCACCTGCTCTCAAACGGGATCTCACTACTCAATACCATGCATTCACTCACCAGGCACTATTTTATGCAACATTAATTGGGGGGGGGGGAAGGGAATAAATTAAAAGGAGGGAAATTTGAAAGGATGTGTATTGGTAAGGACTTTTGCATTTAAAAAAAGGTCACTGTCCCAACAGCACTTCAAGAAAATATAAAGTCTAGGAATGCTTTGCACATTGGGTGAGTTACCACACCATCGATTCTTGAATTATGCTTTGAGGACTTGGACTTTCTCCTATTGGTATAAACTCTCCCTAAAAAGGCGACCTTTTCATGGTCAGGCAATATGCGCTTTAAAAGTTTGACTGAGACACACAAATAAAAAAGGGGTGTCCAGCTCATGAGGAGCCAAATATGTATGGTGAATGCAGGACCATCAGTAGCATTGTTGAAAATCTTGTCATTTCGGGGCCAAAATATGTAACTGAAGAATTTCTCCATTAAAACCAAGAAACACAAAAAAGGTTGTCCTTTTTGTGAAATGCCCACGTTTTTCCTTTGTGCTTCTTTTTGGATTTCCCTAGGACACTAAAACAAGGAAATGTATTTTCCGTATACCAAGCACAGATACAGTGGGACCCTTTATATAAACCATACATTATAATACGTGTACTAGGAAGGAGGGTAAACTTATGAACAAAAGGATGTGTAACACAGCAATATAATGGTCATTGGTCACGGAAGTTCCCATGATGGCTTCTGTCCGAGTCGCCATAAACGGGAACACTATAGCCAGCCAAACAGTGGTTCTGTGGCTAAGGTCAAGAAAAGACCCACAGCCAGATTCAGACCTGATGGATCACATTCCTGCGCTACTTTACATTCCAGCATCAAGGTACAATGCAGAGGCCGGCAACACCTTCCACATTTCTAAACACAGAAGGCTTACGGACGGAAGTGGAAACGACAGAGCCAGCATCACCCAAAATAAACTAGCAACAGCTACAGGGAGTCCCCGCTTATCCACCGGAATGCGTCCCGCAAACGGATAGCGGGTCCATGCTAATCCGCGGTGGCGAGTGTCGGATAAGCTGTTCCGACGTCGGATAATGCGTCCAGCATTGTGCGGCGTCGGATTATGCGTCCGACAGAAAGCGGACCGTCGGATATCGAGGTCCCCCTGTACATGGAAACCTGTAATATAGCACACCTCATTAGCCACCCTGGGATTATGGTGGCTCATTCCTACAAACGTAGCAAGGCTTCGTCTTTTCGGTGTATATATAAAACACGGCATTTATTTACAATTTGCGACATCGTGACCACTTCTGAGTATCATAGGCAAAGATATGCAGTGCGCCACCTGCTGGCCACGCATAATGTACGGAGTTGCAGTTACGGTACTTAAATAACCGCACAAATAATTCTGCCGGCTGCCCACGGAGGAGCCGAGTGTTCCCGCGGTCACAGGGCCAGTAAGTATTGCTACAGCTGTATCTTGCAGGTCTACATGGCAGCTTGTAAAACACGGAGCGGAGAACGGAATGTTACCCCGCTCCACACAGGCGCTCCAGCTAAGCTGGACACCTCAAAACATGGAGTTACCCTATCCCCTCAAAGGGCTCCCCAGGAAACCTCGTGCCACTTCTTGCAATTGTGGATCCGTAGGATTGAGCTCGCATTACCTGTCACTTCCTTAGGGTAACCCGAGCCAGGCTTGTAAACAAGATTCATTGCCAAGTTATATTGGATACACGTTCAGACAAACAAGAAAATAAAGTCAAGTCCTTTGGCGGAGACGAATTGCAAGAGGCAGGAATTGAACTACTATGCCAGGGGTGCCCACCTCCTGTCCACAAGGGCCACCAACAGATCAGGTTTTCCGGACATCCCAGCTTCAGCAAGGGTGGCTCTATCATTATGACAGCCATTTGTGCTGAAGCAGGGATATCCTTAAACCCTGACCGGTTGGTGGCCCTTGAAGACTGTATTTGAGTACCCCTGTATTATGCCAACTCTCATACTGAATATATTACTTATTTAAATTCCAAAGCTCAGCATCATTACAAATAAAAAAAATATGCATCATTTATTTTTACAGCGTTACTTCACATCAATAGTCAGAATCATGATTTGCTGCAAGTACAAGTCTGCAAATTATATGGACCACACAACAAATGGTAAACAATGTAACTATTAAGGATCAGCATAGGTAGGAGACTCGTAAGCACGCAAAAGGAAATAAACCCCCACACAAACAGTTTAACTCATTTGCCTCATGCAAAATAAGATGGAGAGATCCAGCAGTATGCAATTTACCATTAGGTTATATATACACACACACACACACACACACGTGTGTAATAGATATATCATACATACATTTAGTAGCTTGGCTACCTCCAAGCAATATGGAACAGCTATGTTCCTTCAAAGTGTTACTTGCCACCTTATGAGGTTACACAGCCGGGAAGGCCAAACACCGCATTAAGGCTGTTCGGAAATTGCTGCTTTAACTAGGTTAGTTTTTATAATAAGCCCCTTAAGTATTTTATGCTACAAATGCAATGCAGGTCCTCTGACAGGAGAATAGATCCCCAATTACAAGGCTGACAAGTCAGCATGGTGAGACAGCAATGGTTGGAATTAAAGCATTAATCTTCGAGCTCAGGAGTGGAAACTACAGTCCTCAAGGGCCACCAACAGGTCAGGTTTTCCTGATATCCCAACAGGTGGCTCAGTCATTGACAGCCACCTATGCTGAAGATATCCTGAAAACCTGACCTGTTGGTGGCCATTGAGGGCCAGAGTTACCCCCCCCTTGTTCTAGCTGTTTGCAGAGTTAACAGTCAGGGCTACAAATGATTGTTGTAAAAGTGGGTTTGGCAAACACAAAAAATCCCAACATTTTATTTCACAGACATGAAATGTTTAACATGCGTTTTAAGTCTCGGTGCTTTTACATACATGTCATCTAGATCACATGTGGTCAAAGGAAAAGCCAACACACTTGTGGCTAAACTAAGCAAGTCATATTTCTATATGGCTGACATCAAGTGTATGTTCACCCAGAACTCAAGCTACTGTATAAATAAAAATACAGAACCCCTCACACCACACGCTAACTGGCAGACAAAAAATAAAGTATATAATGCAAAGACTACAAAACAAATAACGCTGTTTGAACGGTCCCAGGCACATTACCATTTTGTTACTGCCCAATTGGCAATTAAGAGGCGAAAATTATTGGACCCAACATTCAAACCACATTTATATAAAGAAAGTCAACTATTAAAAACCGATTGCACTGGCCAATGGCTGAAAACTCTTCATAGAGAGGCTAGGAAATATACCGGATATACTCTCCTGGGATCAGAGATTTTATTGCAGGAGAAAGTAAAGATACAGCACATATTTTTTTTCCCTCAGCAAATGATCATTTACATTTTACAGGAACATCTCCCACCCCTCTTGGCCACAATTGTTGGATACTTTTTTTTTCTTTTTTCTGATGAGTAGCAACAAAAAGCCTTTCATGTACATCCCCTTAGAAATGTGTAACAATGTTTGCAAACCAGGCACAAGCGGCGAGTTTCTCTCAAAAACATTTCTCAAGCACATTTTAGGAAATTAACAAGGATTACATCCTTCTATACTGCAATTTGAGTAATTTCATGCATTTGAACACTTGTGAACTTCAACAAAAAGGCACATTTTAGAGAGAAAAAAAAATGTGACTTTTTAGCAAAGCAGATTTGCAAATCTCAAAAAAAAAAAAAAAAAAAAAGAAGTAATTATTAAAAAGGTATTTATACATTTTTATTCTCTCTACTGAGACTTACCTTCCATGTGGGGATATGACAAAATAGCTACCACTTTCACCATATGAAGCAATGGTTTTCGTGTCTAATAAAATTTAATACATAGGGATTCTTACAAGAAAAAAAAAAAACGAACATACGTAATGTGCTTTTTCTGCACCTCACCTATAAATGCCTTAGCAGTCCAAATATCTATATATATATATATTATCTATATATATATATATATATATATCTATATATATATCTGGCTGTAGGAGACACTACCTCCAATTCTGCATCAATATTGTTTGCATAGCTTTAGGGTGCTGATGCCTGCAATGTTTGGGATAGAGAGAGACAGATATCCCAAACATTGCAGACATGTCTCCTACAGCCAGTTATCAAAAAAGTGAATGACATGTTCTGGTTAAGACTCATTGCTAGATCACCACCTATTAGTACAAATCATGGAATTGGTTTAGACAGGGGAGAATAGCAGGGTTGTGTGCTGGAATATTCCTATCCTCAGCACAATGCACGTTTGTTTACACACAATCTATTTGTAGAAGAAACTAGAAATGCCGCCACTCCTACAAGAGGAGCTACCTGTACCAGGAATGTATTCACACACCAGGTACTAAGCCAGGGGCGGCCAACTCAGTCCTCATGGGACACCAACAGGTCAGGTTTCCGGGATCTCTTCTTCAGCACAGGGGGCTCAATCAGGGATATCCCCAATACCTGGCTTGCTGGTGGCCCATGAGGACTGGAGTTGGCCACCCCTGGGGTAGCAATATGGTTACTGCCTTATATTAAAGTACTAACACACCGTGGTGAAATCCGTAACGCCAGGTACAGCGCAAATACAAACCCTCCATCATAAAGAGATGGGGATTGAAATCCTTTAAATTGTTCCCATTCATCCACACTTACCCATTCTCGTGTAATTATTAACCCCTTGCATGCCAGATTGGCCAGCAGGGACCCTGGGCTTGTTAACTCACAGGGTTAACAAACAAACATCTTCCTAGCCCCCCCAAAATACAGATTGAACCATTGTGTGACTGAGGTTCAGCATGACTCTGAATGGAGTCAATAGCCACTTGGACCCTGACAAAGAAATCCAGCATGTTCCCCAATTGCAGAACATTACAGACCTTGTAACTGAGTATTAATATCATTAATTCATGTTCATCTATGTGTATCTATGCCTAGACAAGTTAGATATATCTTACCCAATCCCTTTCTATGTTTGATTTAATACTCCTAAGATGTGTATGCCACCCCCAGTAATAACTCACCTAGTACTCCTGTAGCTGAAGACAAGAGCTCCCTGAGAGATAAGGAGCACCTGTTTCACTGCTTGTTTTAGCAACTCTTTAAAGAGCTCAGAACACCAGGCAAAGGTGCTCTGCCATTGGAGGGAAGCAGTCACATGACCAAGATACCTGGCTGAACCAGTTCCTGGTTTTGGGTGGGACAAGACATCCATGCCATACCTTTAGTATGCAGGAATGCAGCTTTTAAATGAATGCTGCACACTCATGCAGGCAGCTATAGAAAGCCATCCACTGATTAATGGCTTAAACACCATCACTGTGGATCAGTTGAATAATGGGGATAGTTGCTGGCAGAGGTCAGAATAAATTCAGTCTGTGATATGAATCACTGAGGTGATCCACTTTCTTTCTATGTTGCATTGAACAGTCTCTGCTGATAAGTAAATCGTTTGCTGCTAGAGGGAAGACTGGTCAATGGGTCTTAAATAAACATTGGTATTGTGCCTGATGACCAAAAAATCCCACGTGTATTAAGCAGTGGGGCCAAGCTCTTTGGACCATATGTTAGAAATAATTATCCATCAATTATGCTGTTAAAACAGAAACGCACGGAGCGTTTGTAAAACGCAGGCAAATTAACAGAACTATAAGAATGTAAATAAGAACGTAGCTTTATTCTGGGTTTGTAAATAAAAAAGTAGCGGATCTCAGTATCTCCTGGTACCATCGCACTTTTACCAGGGAGCAATCTTTGCGAATGCCGCTAAACGCTGGCTAGTAATAGCCACGTGGGGTGTACACAGGATGCCCCAGTAAGAAGAATGTCTACAAGAACAATGGCTCCAGCACAGGTTTACTGCAAACAAGCTGAACCAATCCGGATTTTGCTGCTCTGTACTCTATGTTAAATGCAAATCTCTGGTGTAAGTTAATTGAGTATTATATGTTTAAACACATAAGGGGTCAACAACACCCAAACTGACTAAGTTAGCCAAATAACTCAATACATACTGTACATTTAGTGGCTCAGTTGCAATTAAGATAACCCATATAGTAAATACAAAAAGTAACTAACCCTCAGTGAGTAAGGGGTTAAAAGAACAGTTTGTATATGAATGTTATATATAATATGTAGCAATCTGCCACCTGATATATTCAGGGTTTAACACTATACCTACCAAGGTGTACTGGTCTCACATTTTACACACATGGAATGTTCTTGACCACACCTAGATTTGCTCTTTAGATATTAGGAGGTTACCTTCAAACCTCTCACTGGTTTATTTACCTAGCAGCGGGCTCGAAAGGAGTGCACCCTTTTCAAACAGATTTCTCTCTCTCTCTCCTTTTTGCTGGGGTAGGCGATTGCTTATAAAGGCTGGTTTCATGGATCGCTTAAGCCAGTTTGGGCTTTTACATCAATTATCCAAATTTCAAACACCTGTCACGCATGTTTATCTCAGGGTGAGGGGGAGGAAAGAGGCCACCCAATGTATAATCCCTAATGCCCATGTGGGGACCTGATTGCCACTTTCCAGGATGGTAATGAGAGACTCTTTGGAAACAAACATTTCATTTTGTCACAATACATATAGAAAAAGAGTTCTAAATGCAAATCTCGGGTGTAAGGTAATTGAGTATTATATGTTTAAACACAGAAGGGGTCAAAAACACCCAAACTGACTAACTTAGCCAAATAACTCCATACATACTGTACATTTAGTGGCTCAGTTGCAATTAAGATAACCCATATAGTAAATACAAAAAGTAACCAACCCTCAGTGAGGAAGGGGTTAAAATAACAGTTTGTATACTGTATGATTGTTTTCACAAAGCATTCAGAGCTGGCATAACATGCTAACAAGGCAATATAACGCTACACCACTAGATGTGGTGGCATAACATGCTAACATGCATGATGCTGCATCAGAGCTGGCATAACATGCTAACAAGGCAATATAACGCTACACCACTAGATGTACGAAAAGAAGGTTCCGACTTTTATATCAACCGTCCCAATCTCCAAACGAGGACGAGATGAACATCTGGGGATGATTAGGAGTTACTGTGACTGTAGGGACATACTGGTATAATACAGGTTAAGCCCGCTAGTTGCCCCTACCAGTCAAGATGGCGAGACGCGTTTTGGGGTGTTTTGTATTTACAACTCTATCTGGGTGACTCATTGCATGCCTGGGCCAGTAACAGCGGTCAAGTGGCCAGCATACAGTGAGCCAGAGGACTAGCCTTAGTGTGGGGCCAGGTGCGGTGCTTATGGACAATGGGGAGGTGGGGAAAGGTGAGCCCTCCTGCTGGAAGAGACCACACTTCCACAGGGGACGTATTGTTCTCTGGCAACGTGGCGTCTATCTCTGCGGGAGCTATGGAGCTCAAATCAGGGACCAGCGCTTGTTGGCTCAGTTCTCATTGGTCAGTTCCAATTTCCAATGCTCCCAAGCACCTCCCCTAAGGGCTGTCCTTAGGCCCTTAGGCCCTAGCACCACCCATGGCCCTGATTGTTCCGTCCCAAGTGAGCCCCCGGCTCCTGATTGGCTCAGCAGAGGAGAGGTCTCCGCTGATTGGTTGGCACCCTGTTCTCCATGTTTTCAGACAGAGGCCGGTAAACTATAGACATCTGTGTCGATGTCAGAGTTGTTCATGGTTGGTCTTGGTGACTAGAGATCAACTGGAAATGAACTGTGGACCGAGAGGTGGTGATCCCTTGTTACTGTGATAGTCTGGTTTGGGCGGATCCAGGCCGCTTCCAGGGTAAGATAGCTTCGGAAACACCCTGCACCCAGCGAGTCCCAGTTATCCCCCGGTTCTGGTGCGTTATTGACATGTATCTGTACCTCAGTTTATTTAACTCTCTCGTACTGCCTGGTGTTTTGCGATCACCGAAAAGTCTGGTCAACCCCCTCTCCCAACATCACTATAAAGACTGTCATGTAGCAACATTAGTTCAAAAAGTGAAAGCCTGCGGTAACAAAATCGAGGCTTGGAAGCAACTATGTGACCTCTTTGGTGACTTTTTAGTAGTTTTATATGATGATAATATATTCTGTAGCACTCTGCATTTACTGAAGTTTGGAGATACAGCAAATGTTGTTCCACTGGATGTCCTCAGATCAACTCCCAATTGAAAGTGTTGCTCTTAAAATGTTATTGGTATTCGATGGTTGGGCTTCTGTCACCCCTTGCCCTGCAGTTGTTTTTGTTTTCCTGGGGGGGGTTATGATAAAACGATATTGTCAATGTAACTGCACGATTATAAACCACTACACATTCCCCACGTATGAATGTCCATAGGGCTGTTAAAAAAACAGGAGCGCACTGTGATCAGCGCTAGAAACAAAGTATTGGATTGAACTCTCATGATAAAATAGAGTTAGGACCATTCGGGTAACAATTCTGATTGCTAGAAAACCCGGAGTGGAAACTATGTTGGGGTATGGAGTAAACCTGTCTCCTCACAATGGGACACTAGTAAGAGGGGTGCGTTCATTTTCATTAAACCTGTGCCCCAGAAAGCACTATTTTATGGAAAAATAATTCACTTTAAAAAAAAATGTTGTTATTGAGTTTCCTGGAGGGAAGGCAGGAAAGGGGGTGCGGTTAAACATAACATGGATACATAATTAGGTTACAACTTGGATAGTAAGATACAGTGTGTACAGGGATATTATGTAGAGGTCCTATCTGATCTTTGACTACAGCAGGTTTTGGTGCGTTGGTTTGATCTATCATCTATCAGCTTTCTGCTGACCACATACCATGTGAAAGCACTATTTTTTTAGGCATTATTTTTCAGTGAGCAATGTAAACTATTTGCCGATCCCAAATCTCATGCAGCTCTGCACGTGTTACGTATCTTGTTCTTGGGGGGCTGCTGCTGAAATGGCCAGCACTGTGTTCCATGTCAGCCCAAAACACCCTATAGGATAGGAGACAAACAGGTTTATCTAGAAAAAAGTAACTATCCAGTCCGTGGAAATGTATCTACAGGCCTTTGAAAGCTGCAATGTATTTTTCCGAAATACTCTAGGAATTAAGGGGTTAAAAGCAAAGCACTCTACAAAATAAGAAACGCCTCTTAATGACAACTAACTTCAGTTTAACAGAATGATAATGATCCATATCTGTCTTTCCCCAGATCCTGTTCTTTTATAGCCAACTGGCAAATGGAAATACAAAATCAGGGCTGGAAAAGGCCCCCACTGTTAATATAGAGTTAGTGGCATGTGTGTTAAGGAGACAGGATGTAGGTAGTTAGACTATTTGGTACGGTTGGTACATATTTGCTGTTGGCCCAGCCTTCCATTGGCTTTACCAGTTGACTCTAAATCTAAAGAAACATTTGACACTGCCCATCTGTGTATTACTCAGCTCTCGTTTTACGCTGCCATGCAGAAGCCACGGTGATAAGAACCCAAGGCTGGTCTCAGTCCCTTATATTGTAACTCTGATTATACTGTAGGACAGGTTATAACCCCAGTCACTTGGCCTCTATGTGCGATAAGGATGGAGACCTGTAATATATGCATATTTTCAAATACATGTTGACACAGACCAGGATGTGTCATTCTTACTGCCATTACAGCTAGCCACGTGCCAATTTAACTGCTCTTCTGAATCATGAGGAATGGTTAGCTCAGTCATGTTTTATTCATTCTTATGCCAAATCTTGTAGCCAATACAAGATATCCAGTTGTTTTGTTTGTCAACTATTACTGTTGCGTACATCAAATGCACCTGAGAAACTAGTACAGGTCCCATAACACAGGGCATGGCAATGTCACGTTCTTGTTAGAAAATATCTGATTTAGACTAAGAAGACTAAGCCATCTCAAACCATCAACCATCGATGTGCATGACCACAGGAGTCAATTCTGAGGGTTCCTGTACTGTGAGGTGGAAAAGTACCCGGGCACTATCTCTATGTGGTGTAGGTGTGAGTCAGTAAATGAATAAAGGTGTAATACAGCCTTGTTGGAATGCGTGTCTTCTTGTGATGCCCTCCTGTGACTCGGACCCCAACAGGATCTATCCAGGACCCTTAGTAGCAATGGAACACAAAAAAAATGGGGGAGCACAGTAAGAGGGAAAGTGTGTTTAAGGAAGGCAAATCTTAATTTCTTAACTGGTGACCAGTGGGGTGAAGTCACCCCAGTTGATTCCCCACCGGTTCCTGTACTGTATATGGGTCCCTATTCAATATACTGTAAAGTCATCTGCAACTTGCTCAATACAATTTTATTTCCATTCCCAGCATACTGTCCAGGGCCATGTTTTGGAGATACCTGAGAGCAAATCATTAACAGTAACATCATCAGGAGAGCGTTTCTTTTATCTACGGAGGGCAGAAGTTAAAAAAAGATAATTTCTCTATTTGTCTATCACACAGTGGCTAGTGAGAGATGTCCTCACACACAGTGGCCAATGAGAGATGTCCTCACACACAGTGGCCAGTGAGAGATGTCCTCACACACAGTGGCCAGTGAGAGATGTCCTCACACACAGTGGCCAGTGAGAGATGTCCTCAGCTATAATTATCATTTAAACAAAATCAAAAATTAGCAGAGGCTTCATTGAAATAAAAGGAAATGTATTGTGCGTTAAGGATTAATTCAATCAGACTAATTCAGTGTTATATAGCTATGTCAATGTGCATTTTTCTTTCACTACAGGTACAAATAACCCTGCCCCTAAGAGTTCTTACTGAAGCAAATGTGGATAATGAGTTCAGGGCCATGCTGTATAGGACCCAACTGATCTAATGCCAACTGATCTAATGTCCTAATATAGGACTCAACTGATATGTTTGTAGACCTCTCTTGGATGGCTACTGTTTCTATAAGCAGTTAACTGCCTTAAGGGGTTAAGTGGGTGGGATCACTCAGGGTTCAGCCCCCCATCTCTACCCTGTGATCAGCGATGTCACCAGGAAGCACAGATGGTATATATAGCCCCACCCTTTATTCTGAAAGCAGGTTCTTCAGAGTTCTGACTGGGGTTCTCATTGTAGGTCCTGCATATAAGGTTCTAGGTGTCTAGCCTGCAGCGAGTTGTGTCTATGTCACTGTATATTATTTTCCAGTTAAGTAACGTGCCCCAATATTCAGTAAGCACCTGTTAAAGGATAAGGAAGCCTACGTTTGTAGAAAAAGGATGCCATACTGTCCTCACAAGATTGCCCATACTGCAACCTATACTCTATTGGATTAGCCAGTCCGTTTCACGTATCATTGTATCTCTGCAAGCTATTCCACTAAATCCTTATGCAACAGGTAATGTGGCCACCCTACCTCCTCTGGAAAGGACCGGAACCTACTGGAGGGTGATTTCCCTGAGCTCTTATACTTTGCCACGTGTGTTGTGACTATCAAAGAGAACTGTTTTTGGGTGGCTATTCAATAAACACCCTTTTCTTTTATAAATGTTCCTGGCGCCCATTTCTATACTGTACTGCCATCCACGCCCAGCCAGCACTTACCCACGTACCATCTATATGGCTAGAGACGGAGCTGTTACTTTGTGGATTAATCTGACGTGACACCATTGACAGCCGGGGAATGGGGGTTACATGTTTAATACCCAAAACAAACAAGGAGAGGCATTAAAAAAAACAACTCTGTTTTTAAAATAATAATTTAAAAAAAATGTATTCTGCAAAATTTTGTTAACATTGTAACCTGAAGTTTGGGTGGTTTATTTCTCCCTTTCTCCTGTCTCTTTGCTTACTTGGGGATGGGAGATTTACACAATGCTCTGCTAAGAAATTTGGGACCTGCCGTAAATCGGCGTAAAACTTTCATTCAAGTCAATGGCAGTTAATGCCTGCATGGCCTATGGCAGGGGTGTCCGACTCCAGTCCTCAAGGGCCACCAACAGGTCAGGTATTATGGATATCCCTGCTTCAGTACAGGAGGAGCCACCTGTGCTGAAGCAGGGATATCCTGAAAACCTGACCCGGTGGCCCTTGAGGACTGGAGTTGGCCAGTCCTGTCCTAGGGATTCTCTGACCAGTAGAATCCTCTTAAAAGAACCTAGGACATGATCTGCAGATTCTTGTCTACTGCAGATCATTCAGCCTCTGGATGAAGCTGGTGGTCGCTGGCCTGGTCTTTGACTGACAGTCTTCAAATTCAAAGCGTATGAGCAACTATCGCTGTGTTTAAGCTCCACTAAGAAGATAGTTAAAGGAAAAGCTACTCTCCGGCAGCCTGCCCCCACCCCCCTCCATGTGGTTGTGGACCCTTTTGTTCTTTTGTGAATACAATGTTAAATGAGGATCGCCAGTGCTGCAATGTTACCACCTATTCCCACTTCCTAAATGATGCAGAGAGAGAATACAAAGGTACAGAGAAAAATATTGGGGGGAGAGGGAGAAAGGAGGCAGAGCAGACAAAGGAAGCCGGGATAGATAGTGGGGACGCTAGGATATAGGGAGAGATTCACTGAGCTCTGATATGGGTGTCGTGGCTACATCCCACGTTACCTACCATTCAAGACAATGGCAGTTACGTAATCCAGAATCGTGGAACAATACTCCTTATCGGAGCATAGTCACCGCCAGCGATGTATGGAGGGGACAGCTGGAAGGGACACAAGTCTGGCACAGATAAGGAGGGGGGGGGGGGTGACAATACAGCTATATATATATCATACTACAGTAATTACCACTAACATCATCCCACCTACCTTATACAGAAGTGTTCCTACAACAGGTCTTCCCCATACAGTCACATCCTCAACATTCTGATTCCAGGTGGAAAATCATGTTACAACGCACTGAGAGTTTGCAAATAGAAAGCTGGCCTGATGTGACCCTGATCGCCTAAATGCCCAGCTTTCCTTCTTTGTGCTCGGTACAAGTTCCCGTGGCAGCGCACGTGGCAGTGTGCTCGGCTCTGTCTGTCACAAAGATGCATTTCTTCTAGTCATCAAACAGGCCGTAATAGATTTTCCAGCGTGAGTTTTCCAAGAGCTGCCAAGGCAATTTAGGCATTTAACGGCACCGTGTCACAATAAATTCTGCTCCGCTATCTTTTTGCCTTTATAAATATTTATACTGCATGTACAGTATATTCGTTTAACACATTTTATGAGTATTAAATGGATAAAGGCCCCAGCAAGTCATTTATTTCTGAATACATTTATAGCTGGCAGTGTAAGCCATTAGGATGACAAATAAATGAACTCTGGGTATAAACCTTTAAAAGCTTTGTAATTTTATGAGGTGCATTAAGGGTAATTGATCTCGATTTTGTTTTTCTGTGGTTATGGCCTTTTAAATATAGATGATTTCAGTTTGCAAAATAGCTGCACGTCTGCTGTGACTTAGAAGAGATGTGTGACTGCGAAGACGAACACGTGTTATACTGAATGATTATTACAATGCTGAATATCCTAAACAAAGAGGGTTATTTATTAAACGGTGACAGTGCTGACAGCATGGAAACCCCCATGGAGTTTAAGGCCTCGGGCTGAGGCGTGCTGCTGCTCGGCACTGAGCCCCTGCAGCCGCAATGAGAGCGGCTTTAGCAGGGGCTCGCGCACGCCTCCGCACGCCTGGGGAAGAATGTGTCGCACACAGTTTTCAAATTTGGCGCTCGCCGGAGCGCAGGGCCGGTCACGTGGGCGGTTCGCCCAATGAGGGTGAACCAGCTCCGTGACGTCACTGGCCCGCCCCCGACACGCCCACGGACGGCGCGCTGTGTAAGGCCAGGGAAAGCACCCGCTTTCCCTGAGCCTCAGCGCGCCTCAGCCCGGACAAAATCACTATGTCCCAGGCCTAATGGGGGTTCTCCGTGAGATAATGCCCTGATCAGCAATGCCACCGTTTAATGAATAACCCTCAACGTCTCTGAGTTCCAGTCAACACATTCAGGTGCAAATAAAGTTGCAAAGTTAGAGGACACCTCATTTTATCGTGACATCTGGGACACACAGCTCTCAAATACCTCCGGGGAAAAAATAAGGAGTCGGGCATGGTGCCTCGGGCCGCGCTGATCCGCGCTCCTGCTCTGCCTCGCCTGCTCAAACAGGAGCTTTTTTGCGTCCTGGCAGGCGAGGCAGTGAGCGCGCTTTGGGGGCGCGGCGAAGGCGGAGCGGAGGCGTGGCGGGAGGTGGGGCTAGTCCCTCATTCCCATTGGCTGTTTTCGGTCACGTGACCGCTCCTCCGATCCCCTCAGCGCCAAAATTCAAGCAAGCCTGTCTCCTCAAAATATCTGAGCCTCCGCACGCATGCGGAAGCGTGCGGAAGCGGCTGCTAAAGCCGCGCTGATGACAGATGCAGGGGGTAAGTGCATCTGCTCAGTACGGCACAGCACGGCCTACGGTACTATGTCCCAGGCCTTAGACGCAAGATTGAAAGGAAACGAATTGCAGACCAGAGGCCACATTTAAAGATAGACGAGAGAGACTTTGAGTGAATGTGATTAAGTACTTCTTCACGATAATAACAGTCAGTATGTCACATAGTATTTAATTTTCTACCCATTGTTGGTCCCGGAAACTCATGTGTTAACACTCATAACAAATACGGTTTTGTTAGACCAATAAAAGACATCACATATTGCACTTAGCTCTGCCGGACTAACACAGCAACCCAAACCCTGCCCTACAAACACCTCGACTCTGGATATGTTATGGAATCCCAGGCAAGATGCCATAACATATACCATGTTTATAGCACTCATTCTGCATGATGTCTTCTGAAAGTTGTCTTCTCCACCTAGGAAAAATATACATTCCTGTCCCGCAACGCTTACAATTGAAGTGATATTTTTATTAGACTTCAGGAGACAACAGGTGAGGAAGTACAGTAGGTAGAAGAAGTAAGTAAAGTGGGTGGCAGTGCTTGGCCAAGAGTATTGGTGTCTTTGTGGTGTGGGGAGTAGTACTGCAGTCACGGGTACAGGCTATGAATATATCTACCTGTACACTGTGTTTCTCCTCTAGCAGCCATACTAGCAAAGATTGTTAGCTTGAATGTCAGGCTTTTAATGAGCGGAGAGGAGGTGAAAATTCACATTCTGACCAAGCGTACTGTTAGTTATGAAGTCCTGTTGAAAGGTCCACAGGAATTGCAAATGTGTATTGTGAACAGATGTTACATATTAGCTTTTTCCTCTAGGATCCCCGGAAGCACCGACCCCTTACTGTGGGCAGCTGCTTACTATAAGGTACAAATTAAACATGATGCTCAGCAGTCAAGTTAACTAATGGCAATGTTTTTAATAATGGCCTTAATGTATGTGAATTCATCATTTGCTATGCAAAATGTGAAGTTTACTAACACAGCTCTTTATTACCTTAAATTATCAAGCAATCAACCATATTAAACAAAGAACTGCTCTCATTTCACGTATAGTGGGAATGCAGATTTAAAGGGCTGTACCAGGTGGTGTGAGCAGCTGTTATTGTTTTAGTAAATCTGATTTGTATATAACATATTCCTTAGTGAGCTCAGGGTCCTATTAAACTATTAGTGCCCCACGCATGTACATTTTCCAACCAGAAGGCTGCCACGCGGGAGGTCCTTGTGCGTAGCTGGTTACGTCGTGGCCTTCTTGCTCATTTTATATAGCACGACTGCCGACTGAATGGGAGGAACATCCTCTTCCGTTCATGTCCCCGGGGGACATCCCGATAATGTGAGCTCGTGATTTTGGCTCTATGGAGAGGGTGGACCGTGGCACACTGGTACCGTGGCACACTGGTACCTCGTCCTCTTCTGCACTTAAGGGATTAAAGCAGCAATCCATTCTACCAACCATAACAAATAAATGTGTTCTATCTTCTCACCAGTGCAAAGTGCTGTTCCTGCGGCTCATAGCAACATCCCCCTCTTCAAATTCTCTAGTTAAGTTAAACCATTTTGAATTCAGGTTTGGAGTTCCGGGCGCCACCAGACCTCCGACATTTGTGGTCATGTGATCGCTACAGCAGTGATCACATGACTGCCATTGCTCCCCTGACTGACAGTAATGGAAGTAAAAGGGGCGCCCCCTTCAGTTTCAAGCAGGTCGACTGCTCCACTGGAACGATTAGGCAGAAAGCTAGTATTTCTTACCTGTACGTTATAAGAGCACTCTGAAGGTTAAAAAAAACAAGGTCACATGACTATGACATGCATTGGCCATGTGACCTTGCAGAGTTTCATACCTTTTTTTCAAGCCTTTGTCTTTGTGTAGCACTGCTTCCCACACCTTCGGGGAGATTTACTGCTGTTGCTACTGTGTGGTGCTGAGGCATACCTGTTAGGTTCAGGAGATCTGAGCTGTTTGCGCTGTAATGGAGACCAGGACAGGCTAATGATGTCATCTTAGTTCGGTGTCAGCACCTCCAGCTTCAGTGGATATCCTGGAAGTACCCTCTGAAGCACTCACACACCTTCTCACTGACTCAGTCCAGACAGGTGTATAATAGAACAATTCAAGCAGTCACTGCATGATGGTCTTACACCGGTGCAAGGTCTCAAGGCTTCATGCCTCTGTATGATGCTTGACCCCAGCTAGTACAGGGTCTCCTCTCTTAGATCAGATGTTCCCCCAGCCCCAGGGACTGGAGGCGGGCACTCAAATGCAGTGATGGGAGAGACTCACAGCCTTACTGTTCTTTTCCTCCTCCAGAGCAGGACTGAGTACATTTGGCACTGCCCCTCATCAGGAGACAGAAGGGGTAGGCTCATGGTTTATACCTATCCCTGATAGGCTTACACAGGCCATGAGTCACCACCTTACTTCTGTCCATCAGAGAGGAGCATGTAGGGGGGTCACAAGCCCATACATTTAACCTCTTACAGCCTGCAGCTAGCAGGAACTTACGTAACCGGGAGGGGAAGACAGGCAGAATAGACATACCCTGTTACATTTGCAAGGATTTTTCCTGTGATCTCGAACTTGTGCGCACGTTCAGCACAACTGTACTCATTGACAAAACACATGTTGCCATGGTAACAACTGTTGCCAGTAAAATAACTAACAAACAAACAACGATTTAAAGAAAACAAACAGTTAGAAATAGATCGGAACAACATCAACCATTCAGTTACGGCATAGCTTCATTACTGGGTTTTGTGGGTGAGTGTTGTTTTAAAAGACACATAACACCCCTTTCATAGCACTTCTTGTGCAGTATTTGCTACAAATAACTTTTTGCCTACGACGTTACACACATAAATATAGTGATAGCCATAACATGTCTTACCCAGTGTCAAGCATTTGTGGGGCCCGGGGCTAAGTGTGAATTGGGGACCCCGCCCACAAAGGTCACGTTTAAATACAAATACAGTATGTTTTTACTGAACAAAATTCAAAATGCAAAGTCACAAATAACGTCATCGGATTCGATTTGATAAAGTATATCTGATTAGATTATAAATAAGGAAAGAGCGTTCCCTCTCGGTTGAAGACGCAGCAGCGGAGCTCGTTCCTAAGGCCTCGTTCAGGGTGCAGGCTTCGGAGGGAGGGCGTGCCGCCGTGCGAGCTGCCGTGGGACACAAAGTATTCAAATTGAATACTGGTTGTCAGGGTAGCAGCTGCCCTGTCTCCGAAGCCCGGAGTTGACGCTGGCTACAGTTTCAATAAACAAAAAATTCGTTTTTTGAAGCTGCAGCAGCGTCACAGGGACCTCGGCAGCCAATGAAATCATTCTTGAGAATGATTTCAAGACTTCAGCTTCGATCCCTAACCTCAGGTCTGTAGCCCCGCCCCCTCCCCACCTCCTGAAAACGTCTGCTGGGGATGAACACACATCGCCCTGCAGACTGCCGCCCGCCCTCGCGAACGCCCGCCCTCCAACTCCTGCCTCTGGCACCCTGAACGAGGTGTAATACATTTAAACTTTGAGAAAGATCTTTGCAGTTTGTGGCCGTCATAGATAAAATTCGCAAAGCGATTTCAACGCTAGGAAATGTTGTTCCAGTTTGTCACGCTGTAATAGTGTTTTAACGTGCGTTAATTATTAAATACATTTCCGACAAATCAATTAAACTACCTATTCCATAAAAAGTTGTAGAATCATTGTATTTCAATCATTTTTTTAAAATAAAAAGTTAGGCTATATAAAATGAAAAGCAATATACAGGCGGTCCTCGGTTACCCGCCGGAATCCATCCCGCAAACCGCCGTCGGAAAGCGGACCTCGGATTGCGGATCCATGTGAATCCGCGGCGGCGAGCGTCGGATAACCCGTTCCGACGTCGGATAATGCGTTCAGCGGAATGCATTATCTGGCGTCGGATAAGCCGTTCGACGGACAATGGACAGTCGGATAGCCAGGACCACCTGTACTGTTGTAACCACACAAAAATTTTCAAAAATTTTAATTAATTAGCACTTTCTGTCTTCTGTTAGAATCCTAATATAAAATAACATTTTTGGCCGTTGTATTTGTGGCGCCTCTGAAAGGTCGGGGATCCTTGGATGTCCGGGGGCCCTTGGAAGGTGGGGGACCCTTGGCTGCAGCCCAGTTAGCCCATGCCTTAAGGGAGCTCAACTGTACCATGTATACCACTGTTTAGTAAATCTGGCTTTCGGTGTACATGACAAGTTGACTTGTGATCTTGTATAACCTGTTAATTATATAACCCCTTCACTGCCGAAATGGTCTCCATGACGACCCTTTCCTATGTGTGACTGGCCCCTGGGGCGGTAATGGGACTTCAATGGAAACTTTTGAGAGTTCTTTTGTGTTGACTTGTTTTAAAGCATTTAATGCACGTCTCCAACGCAGTCTCAATGAATGGCAGAACGAATGATGATAAAATAGGAACAAATACTAGAAGATATGTATTCATTGCATTATTAATCCTCTCATTCTTTCTTAGAAACTTCCAATATGATATAATAATGCAGAGCCAGTCACAACCAGCACTCAGTTACTATATTAGTGCAAGGAAGTGCATGTTCTACACAATGGGTAGCCAACTGCAGTCCTCAATGGCCACCAACAGGTCAGTTTTCCCAGATATCCCTGCTTCAGCACAGGTGGCTCAATCAGTGGCTGAAGCAGGGATTTCCTGAAACCCCAACCTGTTGGTAGCTCTTGGGGACTGGAGTTGGCTACACAATGCTTTTAGGGTATCTTTAATATATACACCGTTTTGGAGCTTAACACATAACTTTGGAAATATGTTTCTCTTGTCTCAGAGGGTTCTGCAACAAAGACTCTTGTGAACAAGTTGTTAATGCCCTTATGTCTATAATTCTCTGTTTCATTAAATCTCTGTTTTGGTCACTCCATGGCCATCACAACAATATTTGACAAGGTTTAGCTGTGGAGGGGTGGGGAGTAGTTTCTGTGAAACCTGCTCTGTGTGTTTGTCGGGGAATGTCAGTGATAAATGTGGAATGAGGTTTTTCAGCCTTTCTAGAAGTCTATTGGTAAAATGCTATCATTCCAATTGGGGCAATAGCGCACAGAAACTCACATTGACTTCAACAGGAGTGTGTGCGATAGTGCCCCAATCAGCACTATTTAATGAACCCCCCCCTAGTTTCTTCCTGTACGTGAACTTGTTAGAAATGGTGAGTTCACAGGCAGAGTTGAGAGCAGAGAAACGACAACAAAAGACTTTACATTTTAATATTCTATTGTTCATTTGGAATGTACACAAGCTTCAGAATGAAACCTTTGCAGAAAATGGTTTATTGCATTTACAAATGTTGTTCTTATACACAATGTACTGATGTGGCGGCCGTTATTCGAACGGATCTCGAATCAGTTTTCGTGTTGACCGCTGTTTTCCATTTGGTATTTCCACGTTTTGACCACTATTCATGCCGCGTTCGCGCAATCCGGCACCGGGCAGCCACACGCAGTTGATCTGTTTAATTTAATGGTTTATTGTTTCTTTGGATGCAATTCTTCGCATATCCGCCATGTGGCAGAAGTTAATGAATTATAATTTGGTTGCTATTCTTTGCGTATCCGCCAGGTGGCAGAAATTAATGCATTTAATGAATTGTATTGAATTGTAATGTGCATGGTACAGTGCTATACTTTGCTACTATGTACTGTAAGGGTGCAGGTGTTTAAAACAGATAGCACCCACGTCTATACTGGTACATACTTACAGTGGCCCGTTGTGAATTGACCTTGATTTTTCAAAGACGTCATCAAATTAGGCGTAACCATTTCTCATTGTTATACACAGTTTATATCTCCTTACAGTAAGTAAGTCCCCTTTTTTCTCCCCTCCTACTGTATTCCAGATCACCAGATTTTAATCCCATCGAAATGGTATGGCATGAGTTGAAGGATTATATCAGAAAAGTGTGGAAACCGTCAAAAAAGGACGAATTGGAGAAAGGGATACTGAATTTCTGGAACAACATACTCACCGTAGCCAGATGTAATAAATATATCGATCACATTGCGACTGTGTTGCCTATTGTTATACAACATAATGGCCAGGCCTCGGGAAAGTAATAAGGCACAGGTAAGTATGATACAGGTAAGTATGGCCCTAAAAATAACCATGTCTGCATTTATTGTTTCTTTTCATTTTCAGAACTGCAGCAGTGAAAAAAGGAAGGGGGGATGTGCAAGATAATAGTACAGTGTTCATGTACACACCAGCCTGTATCTTACACAAACCCCCCTCTACCACCCTCTCTCAGTATTTACTGTATAGAAATTTGTTTTTGACAAAAAAAAATAGTTTTAAAAATAATCTTTTGAAATACTGTATTTTTAAAGCTGCAGCCCCCTCTCTCCCCGATCTCCCCCCCCCCCCGCCATCTCGCAATGCCATAACGAAGAGAAAGACAAGAGCTACTGTACTGTATTTTTGTACTGTATTATGCATTAAAAAATAAAATCTATTTTTTAAACCGACCCCCTATTGCAACCTGAAATTCTTATGAACACTTCAACAAACAAAGCATTGCACTTCACATTAGTTTGGGAAAAAATATATATAAAAACAAAAAATGTTTTATAAAAATTATTATATTTTTATTGTTTACTCAATCATTTCTGTTAATAATGCAATAAAACTCTATAGAAAAATACTATTTTCCTACATTAAGGATTATCCAACATTTCTTCTGCCCAGCTCATGATAATCACGCTACAGTACATTTACGTGAATGGCTCTGTTGGAGGGCTCTGTTGTTGTGTTGTTGATAAGGTTTGAACTTCAAGTTGACTTGTTTTGTTACAGTACAATAGCAGTTTTAGAAGGGCTTAGCTCAGCCTGTATCTCACACAACATGTTAATCTTATTACTAGTGGGGGGTGGGAGGGGGAGTAGTGTTGTGTTTAAGAAAAGGCAAGTTTAGAAGGGCTTAGCTTATCGCACTTGCGCATGCGTGGCATGGTTTGTGAGAGGTGTTGATAAGAAATTGAAATCCTTGAGCCTTGTGTGTATGCGGGGGGGGGGGAAGGGGGTGCGAGCTGTATGAAGGATTACCTATACTGTAGTTCAAAGACATATTCTCAACAGGTCATCATAATGTTTTGATCCCTGCGTACTGTATACTACAGATACTGCACAGTACAGTACACATGCTGCTCTGTGTATAATACAGACATTGAATTGCTATTGGATTTTTATGACAACAACTTGCGATCGCCCACTTGAGTTTCTTGACGGTATTGCAGACAACGCTAAAATGCCCTTTTCTGATCCGGATAAAACGAGCATAGTAACCAGCATAGTTTTCCCCGTAATAGACCCTATTTGCGATTGGGGGGGGGGAAACAGGGCTACACATTGAAGAAGGCACAAGGGGAAGAAGGAGAAAGACATGAGGTGGAGGGGTGCAGGTGGGGGGAAAACACGACAAAGTAGACCGGATGTGATCATGTCGTAACATTTGCGGGCCCCCATTCCTAAAAAAAAAATTCATGTGTGCAAAAATGTCTTTTATTGGTCCAACGTTTTGAGTCTTAATAAAGGCTCCAGAGGGGGCGCCGAATCGTTGGGCCAATAAAAGTGATTTTTGCATATTTTTGGTGTGCCAATCCCTTTGATATTTTTGTACAATACCTTTCAGGAACTCCGATAGCAGCACCCTCTCCAGTAGTCTGGTGCATACTATCTAAGTGTGTGCCCCAACCCCTTCACATTGTTATATATAAATATATAGAGTACAGTACATACATTCAATCTTAATATATATTTATATATTTTTATAGAGTGCTTTAGTTTAAGGGCCTCATGCAGAGAGCAGTGCTATTTTAAATCTCGCCATTTTTTGGAGAATTTCGCGCAGAAAACAGCAGAAAATGGCAAGTTACGAAAAACGCGCCAATTTTTTTTTTCTATTTCTAAAACTCGCCTAGCGGCTGGCGAGAACCTCCATCTCGCCAGTTTTAAAATTATCCTAATGCAGAGAGGCGCGAACGGCATCTAGCGGCTGTTCGCGCCAATAAAATGGCGCGATTTTCTACTATTTGCCTCGCCAGGAAAAGTTGGCAAGAAGCTGGCGCTCGCGGCCATAGGAAAGGAAAAAAAAAAGGCGCGATTTTTTTAAACACATTTCTGCAGCGCGCATCTCTCCAATTTAAACTCGCCACACGCATTCATGCTATACATTGCAGAATACGCACTTTTCTGCATATGGAGAATAAAACTCTCCAAAAAAGCAACTTTTTATTAAATTCGCCAATTTTTAAATTCGCTGCTCTCTGCATGAGGCCCTAAGTGTTTTTTTGCAAAAAAAAAAACTATTTTCAGGACATGTTCGTGCGAGAGGAAGAATTCCAAAGCTCCTATAAAATGAGTCATCCAGTCTTTTTATATTTTTGGCACAGACTTTTATGTATTACATACAGGTACATGTGTTGCATCTAAAGTATGCCAGGCTCATGTGTTATTACAGGGTTCCCAATATGTGCTGGCACCGTCCCATGTATCTATAAAATAGACATGGTAGCCCTTTTATTGGGCATCACACACATTCGTTCCACCCTGTGATAAATTGGGAACTACAAGATGAAGCAATTTTTTTGGAAACTTGGCAGAACACCGACTCTGATATACTCGGGTATATATCAAGACGATGCAGTTTGTTCCGTTTTACTCGCCCTATTATTATTATCGTTTATTTGTGTAGCACCTTTTCCCCCACCCTAAGTGAAATACTATAGCTACCGGTGTATTCTGGTGCATAACTGCGAGGTGGAACTGGAGGCCCTGAGACTCCGCGATGGTATGGGGAGGCATCAGGACAGGCTATCAGGGATAGTTCGTCGGTCAGTGGCAGTGCCTCCCGCCCAGAAGGATCCTGGTGCAGCCAGGATGGACCTCAGGGGCAACTCTTCTTTGGTTGTTCACACTCCAGACATCACACCAGAGAGGGTATAACTGGAGTTTATTGAACACAGCATGGCATACAGGTCACATTCCCTGAAGGCAAGTACACAGGTTTGAGGTCTTGAATACCCCTCTTTAGCACACCTTACCCCGTAACAGGGCAAGGCCTCAGCCTACTCCTTTCCAGGAGAGGCTGACGGCTGCGTCCTCATGGCATGGAGGGCAGCCCAGAACTAACTGTTGCAGTCAAACCTCTAGTGGAAAAACCCTCCTTCCCAGGGGAGTGGCTTGTAAGCCGGCCTCCTAACAGGCATAGGCCCCCCTTGTAATACCAGGCTACTCCTGAACTTTATTAGTAACACACACACAGAACAATATAAAAAGGCCCTGCAGGATTTACTCCCAACACTGCCCACTCGTTACTGGGACTTACAGTGCTAGAGGGGCCAGAGAATTAGTAGCCCAAGGGGACTTGGCTACACTTGTAATGCACCCACATATTCCGCAGCGCGTCGGAGTACAGAGTTATGTATATTACATAAAGAGAATGACATACCACACTTTAATTAATATCCGCCACTGACACGCGTGCACAATACATACAATGACGATAGTGGGTGTGACGTGAAATTGATGTTCTTAGTTTCAACGTAACCTTGTAATTCTTATTGTGATCCTCCATACATATCCGTCTCGGCGATCTGCACAGTGGGGTCTATTCTCAGAGCCCCGAAGTTGTCATTGCCAAACCGCGTGGCTTGGCTTGTTCAGAAGGAGCGGAATGAAATGTGAGAAAAAACGTTATTCTTTATGGCAAATCACTTCTTCTAAACCGCATCTATAAAAAGTGGCAGATGACCTTGTTTAACAGCCAACACGCCCGGATTGTATGTGCTTTAGAAGTGCAATGACCTGAGGTGGTGCTAACCCCATCCCCAGTCTGAATTATGGGGTTTGCTCTCTCAGCCTAACCCATATTTCAGGCTCTGGATGTAACTCGCAACACCAATCTCAACTAAACCTCCTCCCTTGCCGGTTTAATCTTGAATATTTTTGTTCTCATTTTGTTTTCCATCTGGTCACGGTCGCGAACGTCGCTGTGTACTGTCCAGGAGACAGACCCGCTAGGCAGAGGTGGAGAGTAGAGACCGACCCGTACATGGGATCCGACTCCTGAAGAGTAGAGTAGTAAGGCCCAAGTCCGAAGTCAGGGCAGAAGGCAGGATAAATGTGGTCACTATTCCGGGCTCAGGGCAGAAGAAGGTAGGATTAACGTGGTCACGGTTCCGGGGCCAGGGCAGGAGAAAGCAGAGTAGTAGGGGTTACAGTTCTGAGGTCGTCAATGATAGGCAAGAACAAGACAGACAGGACACGGCTTCCAGCAGGGAACAAGGTAAGCTGAACCTTGCACAGGCAAGGAAGAGAGGGGAATGAAGCCTTATAAAGGGCGCTGCCAGGTGCAGGCAATAAGACCAGAATGAGGCTAACTTCCTGCCTCGGCGGCCATGTTGGTAGATGCAGATGTCCTGCCTCGGCAGCAATGTTGAATTGGGATCCTTTTAAGAGTGAATATCATACGGGAACTCATCTAGATAAGATAGATGTCTGGTAATTGATAACTATAAGGTCTGAATTCTAATTAAATTTGAGGTATCAATATATCAAGGTATATTAGAGGTATCAGGCTTCATATACAGTATAAACGTATCGTCCTAATAGGAAATCATAAATCAACTTGGGAAATTGATCACACAATTTATCACTGGGAGTATAATGAGATATCACTGTAGGAACAAATGCTGAGTTATTATCCCATAAAGGTACATTTCGATTTGTGGTGAGATCACGGACACAAACCGTAGAATTTTTTCTTGTTACATTTCCATTTGGACATATCTCTAACTCTTTTTTTATTTTCTTCCCATAATCTCTTTTTTCCTGTGTTTGAAACAATGGAGCATTTGAGGTCTATAAAAAGACTAAAATATTCAGGGTGACAGACAGGATTTGTTATTGTGTAAAGCTATCTGTATGTGTTATTTATGGTAGTTAGACATTAATGCAGGTCAGGGACATAGAAGTGATTTGCTCTGTATTGAATATTAAATGTAGCGCTGCTTCCCCCACCTCTGGGAGATTTACCCTGGCTATAGTCCTGTGTGGTGCTCGGTACCTGTTTGGCTCAGGAGATGCTAATGGTTCCGCGATGACTTGGGGGCACAGGACAGGCTCATGATGATCCGCGATGTTCTTTCTTGGTGTCAGCGCCTCCAGCCATAATGGGCTCCAGTAGAACTGAAGGCAATCCCCACCATGAGTCTTTTGTCCCCATACATCTGTCTAATAGATTGCAACTCAGTCTGATATATAAAAAGTGACGGTCTTTATTAGGCAGCCACTGCTGATGTTCTTACCGCGATTGCTCTCAGTTGGCAAGATAGCTTCCAGGCTCATGCGTGGTACAGGCCTGCTGGTAATGATGAGGCCTCACCATAGTAGTTGGTTGCACTCAGTCCATGAGGGTCTGAGCACGTCTCCCTCCCTGCTGGGAGGAGACTTGGCTTACATCTTCATCCCTTGAGGGGAACAAGGGAAAGCCCCGAACCCCACCCTGTGAGAGCTGGGTTCATATGTATAATTTACGACACCTCCTCTTTGGTGCAAAAGGGGAGGGCACAAGCTCTGCATCCTTATTGGACACACGCAAAATCCCATGTCACCCTCACTCATGCCAATCAAAGAGGCTGCAGGAGGAGGGGAAAGCCCCATAGGATAGCCTGTCACTGTCTGGATCTTACTAGAGCTTACGTGGCCAGAAGGCAGAAAGATAGCTGTCACAGCCATGGCTACATAAACATGTGACACAATGAGAATCATTACAAACAGAGCATCTTAGATACAAGGAGATATCTGAACATAATTATCCATTTTGTATCTTTCTGTTTAATATATATATGTGTGTAATGTTGGAAATACCGAAAAAGGGAAAAATATACACTGGCTAAACATCGGATCCTTTAGAGAGAATTTTTCATTTAAAAGAAAGTATTATAAGAGACCCATGAATGGTTCGTTGATATTTATCGGGAGGTTGATGGTGGTATACGGTTGTAATGTATAAACCAGATTTGGTCTTCTGTAACAGTAATTGGGATTATCCATAGAATTTAAATTGTATTGAAAAAAATTGATTGATGTGATTCATTAGTTAATTGTTTAGGGTATATAGATGAGTGGTCTGATAGGTGGGAGTTATAACTCCTGGGGAAGCTGCTACACAGTGAAACGTGTTGAGTCTAAAGTCCAGGGGTATAGAGGAGACCGAGAGAGGCTCGTTCCCTGTTCCCACGTGGTCACAACCAGAAACACAGATGGAACATTTACGTGAGACACCAGCACTCACGGACGCGTGAGATCGAGTCCACAACTAGGGATATCCCATTTTTTCTGAATTGCTTTTTAATGCTTCAAAGGATGTAGCATCTGAGATCTGACTCCAAAAGACTGTTCATGGTCCCAAGGCTCAACAAAGTAAACGGCAGCTGCTCCTTCTCTTACCGTGCACCCCAAAACTGGAACAATCTACTGGAGACTCTCACAGCCGCCACCAGTCTAAATTCTTTCAAAACTAAGGCTGTCTCACATTTTAATCTGGTCTGTAACTGTTACATACTCCTATAACATATTATCTCTAACTGTGCATACAATGTCTTGTATATAATGTATAACCCTGCTCACTTATGTAACTATGTATTTGTATCTATGTATTATTTTTCATCATAACCCAGGACATACTTGAAAACGAGAGGTAACTCTCAATGTATTACTTCCTGGGAAAACATTTGATAAATAAATAAAATAAATGTACCTTATGAAAGTGTGCATTTATGAGATTTTAAAGATATAAATATAAACTTTTTTTTAACAATCTGCACTATTGTGCCTCTTTTCTCCATCTTCCCTGAGGTTACCTGCATCCATCAGACGAGATACAAATTAAGTGCCACAGTTGGAGATGTGCCTTTTTATATTGAAGAAAATGTGAGTAGATACTTCAGAAGAAACAGCAACGTTATTGGACTATTGTTTTTTTTGTGTTCTTTCTTCCATACATTAGGTCAAGAATACACCTATTTCGATGTCAACATTCAGCCCATTTGGCACCAACCTTCTCAATCTATGTATCAAGAAAGTTTCCCGTCTAGTGAGATCTTTATCCCCACCTCCCCAGTGAGATAGGACAGGTTCTATCCCAGTGAAAGAAACACCTAGTGGATCGGCCTGGTGGTACAAGAAAAACAGGGGTTGACACCTTATGGGTCAAAACCTTTCATTGAATGTTACTTAAATGTTCCAAAATGTGTGTTTTTATTGCTCTCGTAGTTTTCCTCATATACTGGAGGCCACAAGGGCACTGCAGTAGATAGATAACGGGGTCGGTTTTACAGCTCATATGTTTTTTTTATTGTAAAACAAAATCTTCCGATACATTGATTTGAACTTAAATCTATCCATTGCATGGAACTGGCATGCCTTGCACGACCCACACCCATAAAAGCCTTTCACTTGAGTCAACCAGTAGTTAGTTTGTTCTTTAACATTAGTCAGGGCAGTCCGTGCCAGTCTATTTTTTAAATTGTGTTCTTCTTAAGATTACGTTAGGTCTATCCAGAATGTTATCTTTCAAGATGGGATAATTTTTAAGATTGTGCCAATGTTTGTCTATTATACGGTATGTCTAATCTTATTAGCCTATTATAATTTTTTAAGAAAGCTATATTTTAGCCACTTTCCATCCCTTGTTCTGCCATATTTTCTTTATTGTTAAGTACTTCCTTCTTGTCTAGTGTAAATTTAACTTAAAGCTTTCTCAACCTTCAATTGTTTATAATCTCTTTCGATACATCTGTTATGGAGAGTTCCATACTTTTGGTCAAATGTGTCACACTCTGAACAGCTTATCCTCAGTCTTCTAAATTTATCATAGGGTATATTATTTATCCACCTCAGAGGGTGGCAGCTAGACTGTAAGATGAAGTCATTACTATCCACAGGTTTGAAGTATATTTTTGTTTTAAGTGTATTATTTTCATCATAGATTGATTTTCTAGACCAATCTATCTCTTATTCTCAAAATGTATGTGTAAATTTCAGATTTAGATCATTATCGTTGATGTAAGCAAATAATTATTCCAAACTTTCAGGGCTACCCCCCCATACAAAAAAACATTGTCTATATGTCGTCACAAGAGGACCAGGTTTGAAACCGCATGGGTTAACAGCCAAACACCTGGATTGTACTTACTTTTGCAAGTGGAATGACCCCAAGTGGCGCTAACCACCCTTGAGGTGGTGTAAAATAAATGTGAATTATTAAAAGCGGTTTGCATAACGGAGCTACGAGAATTGTAGTTGGAGGCTTTTTTGACAAACCCATCAGATTGGCAGAACTGGAGTGTAACAGCTTCTAAAAAAGCCTTTTAGACATGGATTGGACATGTGAGAAAGGCTTACAGAATAGCAAAAAATGCCAATCCGATCTGAGAGGGCTCATTAGAAACAGATTGACACACTTCGGAACTACTAGAATAGGCACTTTTAAAGGCTCGTTCTATATCCACTGAAATAGCCGATTGGGCCACTCAGACAAAGTTGAAGTTGAAAACGACCCTATCAGCCACTTTGAAAGATTGTAACATTTTAACGCGGTTCACGAATGATTATTTAAGGTGGGTAATTCCCTGAATAATGATAGTCAGTACAGTAGTTATCATTAACTGGAAAAGAAGTTATATGCCTGGCGCTTAGCACTGCAACGGACTGTATAAAAGGATATATACAACCAGAAGGAATGGTTAATCCACTTGGGTACTCCACGTGCAGACGATCAATCATATAAAGAAAATAAATAAAAAAACATAGCGTAATACAGTAAGGTAATCTGACTGCAAATGCAAGGACATACAAACACATAAGAAAACAATACAAACAGATGCTGAGAACAGACAGATGGGGCACTCCCCGCACTCGGGGTAGCAGACCTCTGCAGATCAGTAGCACCGGACTCCGTCTCACAGGAAGCCTGCACATGCGCAGTAGTGGTTGTGCTTCTATGGTGGCAGATTCGTCAGAGACAGTGTTATGTGGATGGCAGCGGTAGATTCGCTAGTATTCCGGGTGCAGTGCTGGATCGAAATGATGATAAACGATGTGACACATGCAATGGGACAGCAGAGTGTAAACTGGACCACCCTACGCGTTTCGGAAGTCGTGGCTTCCTTCCCTCAAGGGTAAAAAAGTAGGCACTAAGATCGGTACTGGGACCCTTGCTTTTTAACGTATTTATTAATGACCTTGAGTTTGGCATAAAGAGTTAAGTCTCCATCTTTGCTGATGATACTTAAGTAATAATCCCTGAAGAACAGGGCATTGTTGGCCATTAATGCCCTGTTCTGAGGGGATTATTACTATTATAGGCTAAATGTAGACTTTTTTCAGAAATAATAGACACTTTTGTATAGTTATATAGATTTTTTTATTAAAATAAAATGGTAAATACATGAATCCACCTCTATATACTCTTACACTGCAGATATCTATATCCACACACTGCTGCCCCCTCTGTACACACACACACACACACGCACACGCACACGCACACACACAACACAGCAGCTCAACACACAACACAGCAGATCTACACACACACAAACTGCTGCTACACACACACACACAACACATCATCCCCTCTCTCAACCCCCAAACACACCCACATCCACCCACACACACACCACCCCCACCCGCTCCCCTGCCCCCCTCGCCCCCACTCACACCAGACACACACACACACTGGAGCTCTGCACGCACACAACACAGCACAGCACATCTACACTCACAACACAGCACCTCTACACACACAACACAGCACCTCTACACACAACACAGCACAGATCCTCTACACACAACACCTCTACACAAAACACAGAACCTCTACACACACAAACTGCTGCTACACACAAATACAACACAACAGCACACACACAGCTGCTGCTACACTCATAAACACTGCTGCTGCTGCTGCTCACACTGACACACACACACAGAGAAACTACAGCCAGAAACAAACTGCAGACAGACACTCACTTGCTTTGCAGACTCTCTCTCTCTCCCCCACCCCACCAATTCAACTGAATCTTCTCAGTTCACGGAGCAAGGGGGAGGAGTCAACCTGTGGCTTTTTAACCAATCCCCTGCCTTGTCTCAGAGCTGTTCCTACTTTTAGACCAATCCCCTGCCCTCTCTCAGCTCTTCTGAAAGCTGATTGGCTGAAAATAATCACATTGAAATCAACACTTTGCAAGCAGCTAAATTTCCGGGCATTACTGATTGGATAATGCCCGGAATTTTAACCAATCAGAGGGCAGGAATTTCAATAATGCCTGGAATTTGACTGCTTTAGCCTATAATAAATAGTATAAGGTAGTAACATCAGAGCAGGATGAAATTTCTGTCCTGAAGGACTTTGATAAACTGGAAACTTAGGCCGGTAAATGGCAGATGAGATTTAATACAGTAAGGTTATGCATTTAGGAAACAAGCGACTTACAAATTAAATTGGGAACAATTAGTCTAATCCTTGATGGAGAAGGATTTAGGAGTGCTTGTAGACAGCAGGCTGAGCAATAGTGCCCAAAGTCAAGCAGTAGTTGCAATAGCAAACAAGATCTTATCTTGCATTAAATGGGCAATGGATGGAAGGGAAATAAACATAATTATGCCACCCTATAAAGCATTGGTACCATCACACCTTGAATATGGAGTACAGTTTTAGGCACCACTCCATAAAAAGAGATTATGGAACTAGAAAAAGGGCAGAGAAGAGCCACCAAATTAATAAAGGGGATGGAAAATCTTACTTATGAGGAGAGGCTAGCTAAATTAGATTTGTTTACATTAGAAGAGAGGCGTCAAAGAGGGGATATGATAACTATATACAAATATATTTGGTGACAATACAAATAGCTTTCATCCCAAGGGCAGGTTGAAGAACATTCTTTACAAAAAAGTCAGCTATTTCATGTAAGGATCAAGACACAATGAGTGGGTTTACACATAGGAGCTGGCATCGACACGCCGATGCTGCAGTTGGCTCAATATCTTCAATTGACTTTCCAGGTGACAGTATTTTGTAAAGCTCTGGCCAATGCAGGTCATCTGCACTCAAGGTGAAACATTCTGTGGGAAGTCCCAGTGCTTTGAACATGTCTTTGAGCTCCCATGACATATTTAAACCAATATTACTTGGTTATCCTCAGTGATGAGGAGATTGGATTTTCATGGGTAAGTTTCTAGCATGTTCTTCAACTGAAAAAAGAAAGAATTGCCGGCGCCAAAACAGTCCATTGAATGATTGCAATAGAAACCAAACCGTCTTTTGAAAAGTCCCAAAAATGTCCGTGGATATGCAGGCAGTGAAGGGATCAACGGGCGGCTCACACCATATAATAGTGCAATATGTGAAAAGAAGAAAAACAGATTATGGTGCAGTACGCCAAATATGTTGACATAAAACCACGACAAACATACACACAACAGACAAAACACACAGTGACAACAAACACTAGCAAGGCTATTATCCTAATAAAAAGCTATTTAATTACAACAAAATAATAAGTTCCGGAGGGTGCAGCACTGGAGTCCAGAGGGGTAAAATTAAAACCCTACTTACAGGACATGAAACTTTAAAAGGCAGTAAGGCTGAAGATCACACCGGTGCTCCTCAAAGCTGATGACCAGGGCTTCTTCCAGGAGTTTCCTCTTGGTGGGGGTGGATGGTGAGTAGAACGAAAACCGGGACTTCCGGGTGGATGTGACGTCACACGCCGCGGTGTACCGAGATCAACGCTCCTCTCTCCTCTCCTTTCCCCTTGCAGCCTGCACGACTGCTAACCAATACCCAATAACTGCTGACCAGTAACCTCCACAACGACAGCTCTAAAAACGGAATGATCTTCCAACGCGTTTCATGCGCATGCGCGCACTTCTTCAGGGGGTGTAACCTGCCCTGACATACTACAGTTTATATACACTGTGTCATTAGTGCTAATTGGCTAATTGGATAGCATGAGTTGATTTAACCCATCAATTGCCATAGTCAGGGCTTTATAACATCAAGCCTTGCTAAACATACAGTACATTAAACTGTATGTCTCCCAAAAACTGGGTTTTAAAATATGGTATTAAAATAATAAATAAACAAAGGAGCTGACAGAAAATTAACTCAATAACATATCATAGAAAGGCTTTTAATTCGAAGTCTATGTTCAGCCGTCTTGGGGAGAGTGTTTTTAGTTCATAGATCCAGTATGCTTCACGCATACTGGCCTGTTTTAATCTATTCCCACCTCTTAAATTAGGCTGAACCACTTCTATGGCCTGACATTTTAAACCTTTAGGATTTTTATTATGGCACAAGAGAAAATGATGAGAGACACTATGTGTGACTAATCCTTTCTTGATGTTATAGATGTGCTCATAAATGCGTCTCTGGAAGGTTCTCCCAGTTCTGCCAATATACTGCAAGCCACAAGGGCATTGAAGCAAGTATATTACAAAAGTTGAATGGCAGTTTATAAATGTTTTAATGGGATAGCTTCCAGAGGTTACATTGGATGTAAAATGTTTAGCATTCACACTATAAGAGCAAGCCACACATTTCGCACAGGTAAAAAATCCTTTTGGCCCCCCTGTCTGCTTCTGTTTCTGTTGCTTTACCGGACAACTCGGGGCTAATTTAGATTTTAAGTTATTAGCCTTTGAGAATATAATTTGGGGTTTCTTTGGGAGAATGTCCGCCAATATATCATAATTTTAACAGGATGGGCCAATATTTATTTATAATCTGTTTTATTTTGGGAGCCATCTCGTTATATTGGGTAATAAAAGCAACTTTATTATTACATTTTTCTTTTGTGTCTTTTTTCTTATTATTATATTTGAGTAAAGTATCTCTCTCTATTTTGGTAACTTGTTCAAATGCCTCATCTAAGAGACTCTCTGGGTACTTTCTCTCAATAAATTTATTTTTTAGGTCTTTGGCCTGCATTTTAAAAGTCTCATCTTCAGAGCAGTTGTGTTTAAGACGCACCAGCTGACCCTTAGGGATATTGCGCAGCCACTGGGGGTTATGCTGGCTGTCTGCACGTACATAATTATTAGCTTGTACTGGCTTGAAAAAAGTCCTAGTATGGAGTGTGTTTTGATAAATATAAATGTGCAAATCCAAAAAATCAATGTGCTCAGTGCTATAATTACAGGTGAATTTAAGGTTGTGATGATTACTATTTAAATAGGTACAGAAGTCATCTAGTGAGGCTTGACTACCTGACCAAGCAAAAAACACATCATCAATGAAGCGCCGCCAGAGCACAAGGCCCGCTCCTAGGGGGCAGTTGTTCCAAATAGATTCCTCCTCCCAGTTGTCCATAAATATATTTGCATAACTAGGAGCAAACCTCGTGCCCATAGCGGTGCCACATTTCTGAATGTAGTAGTGTGAATTAAAGGTGAAATAATTGTGAGTCAAAATAAACCATATGCTATCCACCAAAAAACTCCTTTTAATTAAAGAATAATTATTTTTCTTTTCCAAAATACGAGACACGGCTCGGCAGCCTAGTTTGTGATCAATCACAGTATATAAAGATGTAACATCAGCCGTAGCCAATATATAACTAGGCTGCCATTCCAGATCTTTCAAAATTTGTAGTATATGTGTCGTGTCTCGCAAATAGGATTTAACACCAGTGACTATAGGTTGAAGGTGATGGTCAATAAATTGGGAAAGATTGGAAGTGAGTGAAGAAATACCAGAAATAATAGGTCTACCGGGGGGGTGAAGTGAGACTTTTGTGGATTTTCGGTATAAAGTAAAACAAAGGGGTGCGGGGGCACTGAATAGACAGAAAATCAAATTCATCTTTACATATGGCCCCACTATTCAAGCCAGTAGTCAACAAATACCCCAGTTCTGTCTGAAACTGCACCAAAGGGTCACCTGTAAGGGGGAGGCCTGTGGTCCTATCTCCCAATAGTCTCATGGATTCTTGTATATAATAGTCCTTATCCATGACCACAATACCTCCACCCTTATCTGCAGATTTAATGACAATGGAAGTATTGCTTTCCAAACTCTGAACAGCCTCTTTCTCTTGAACATTAAAATTATCATGCCTAATTCTATATGTTTGACATGAATTCTCCAGGTCCATATTAACCATCTCCACAAAAGAGCTAACCAAATGCCCCTGGGAAAACTTGGGGCAAAATGTTGAGGGTTTCTTAAAGCTCCTATGTGGGGGGTCATCTATGCAGCCAACCTCTCTAGGTAAATCTATTTGGTTTGATACAGCATCCCTTGCAAAATACTTATTTAGGGCTAATTTGCGGGCAAATTTGTGGACATCTATAAAAAGATTGAAGCTGTTTGGCCCACAAACCGGGGCAAATGATAGACCCTTACTCAGTACCTTTTTTTCAATATTAGTCAGTGAATACTGGCTGATATTGAATATACTCGGAAATTCTTTCTTTTTCCTTATTCGATTTCTACCAGCACCTCCTCTTCTCCCTCTGACCCTGTCTTTCTTTTCTTGTAGTTTGGAGGAGGTCGTTGTTCTAATGGTGGTTTCACTATTTCCACTTCTGGGAATATGTGTTCTCTCTCCTTCCATGTTTTGTACAATTTGATGTTCTTCAACTGAGCCACTTTCTCGCCATTGAGGTCAGTTTTCCGAACTAAAACATTACCTTGGCTAATCGCATTCCACCTCTTGACTGAGTTCAAAGCAGAGAAGCGGAACCTTGTATCCAAAGCGAAGCGGCTGCCCCTTGTATTTCATGAGGAATTGGAAGTACAGGGCAGGTTTTATTTCTTTTCTTCTCCTCATATCTCTGAGATCATCCTTCCCCATGGTAAAAAAAAGTGTTGTAAAAGCTTCAGCAATATACCCTTCAGCGTTGAATTCATTTATAGGAATTGTAGAGATATCTAGCCAGGTTGAAGGGCATTTGCGACCCGATCGCCTTCAGGATTCGATAGAAGCTGTGGTACACTGATGTGCTCCAATGCGTCGCTATCTCAAACTAGGGAATCCTCCTCGCCCTACTATGTCATTTGAACGATGAAACATTAAAACCAGTGATAGTGTCTTTCTTGGATAACGTTTGTTGCATAGCGATGACCGAAGACGGACTCTCTAAGGCATTCAGCAAGGCACGAGCAAAGTGTCAACATTCGGTGTAAAATGTCAAAATGTTCCACGCTTCCATTGTATTTATATTGTTGACCTTTCATCCGATACACTGAAACAACAGGATTGATCTTGACGATTAGGAGTCTCAATCATTGTGAGGTTTAACAGCGTGTCTGGAACCGTCCCTGGGTCCATGTTGTTGTCAGCGGTGTAAAGTCCTGGAGATTTCTTCATCTTGTTGTTAGCTGGAGGCCAGGAAAGTTGATTTGACAGGACACGCCGGTTGACTGTCAAGTCTTGCATGTTCTCTTCAAATACTTCATGTGATTGTCTGATCGTCAATTGAAGGAACGTGTTCCACGCCTCACTGCGTTGTTCTGCACTGTGTCGTTTGTCTCTGCAGCACTCACTGCTCGATATTTACAGTAAATGTCATTCACTAAGCGTTGTCATCATTCCGAGAGATAGTTTGCTGAGGCGTCTCATTGTTACGGGCAACACGAACTCTCTCCAAGATAAGTTGTCTCCGTGCAACTAATTTCTGAGGCAACCTAATCTCTCTCCAAGATAAACTGTCTCTCTTCAATTAGTTTTTTCGGTCAACTCATTTCTGAGGGAACACAAAATCTCTCTAAGCTAAGTTGTCTTCTGGTGATTGTTTGTTTTGCAACTCATTTCTATGAGCAGTGCGCACTCGCTCTTGACTCCGCATCCTTGTTAACAAAGCCTGTGAGGGTGTTTATCTGCTTAGAGCTTCAGTAGCCATTTCTGAACGTGCTGCTCCTCTTCCTTGAGTTTACGCTCTGGAGTTTCATTTTGACAAGAAGTTTTCATTCTCTTCCTTGCTTCTTCTCGATAAGGAGATGACTCACCCTCATCTTCGGGGGGTTCTCTTGTTTCGCATTCTCTGATAATTGCTTTGTCTTAAATGAGCTTTTTCAGATTGCATGCAATTCACACATTTTCTTAGCGCGTTTGTTTTTTTTCGGATTGTTTCTCCATTTTCATCTCGGTTTAAACATTTATTTACACGGTAAAATACCTAATAAGACAAAGATTAATAACATGGAATGAATCACGGGCAAAACCACATTTGAAACACCATAAATTTGTGGATTTTGTCATCAATTTATCTTAGTATTCTCAAAATTCAGCTAAAAACAGTAATGTCCGACCAATATAAATCTCACAATATTGTGTGCTATTATATGAGCCTATAAACTAGACAAGTTTCCACTGACAGTCGATGCAACAGTAACAAAGTTGTCCAGAAAAGCGGCTATTGTCTGTCACTGCGATTAATAATAATAATAATAATAGCATGTTCTTGTATAGTGCTGCTAGTTTTACGTAGCGCTTTACAGAGATATTTTGCAGGCACAGGTCCCTGCCCCGTGGAGCTTACAATCTATGTTTTTGGTGCCTGAGGCACAGGGAGATAAAGTGACTTGCCAAAGGTCACAAGGAGCCGACACCGGGAATTGAACCAGGCCCCCCTGCTGCAAGCTCAGTGCCAGTCAGTGTCTTTACTCACTGAGCCGCTCCTTCTCCCTTCTCCCTTTCTTGAAGTCAAGCAAAAATGTTTATACTAAATACCACTTCAACTCTCGCATTATTGCCACTTGAAAATAAATATGTTTCATATGATATCACAAACTGCAAAACACTTCCACGTAACAATCTCATTCGCAACAAACTGTCCAAAAAGTTGAAAAACAAAAAACCAACACAGAGACCTCTTTCTGAAGAAGGCCGTGATGTATGTACTGACCTTGTGGATACCGTGAAAACCAATAAAAAACTTATTGCGCAATGAATAATTATCACTGCCAGCCACATGTCAAAGTGAACCTACGAGTTGCTGTTGTACAGTGTTGTTTGTTACCTTCGTTACCAATTTATTTTCATTTTAGATATTTAATTTCTCTGAAACGGTTCAATCAAATAGTCTGATAATATTGTAAAAGTTGCAAAATAACACAGTTCATGTTTTGTATCCAGAATCCGAATTGGCGAGATGTACAGCTTCATTTTTTCTTTTATCACTTCCAAAAACAAAAAAAAAATGAATTCCAGGATGGGAGCTGCACCGATTAGGGTGAAACTTCTGGCGGATTTAAATTAGGATGCCAGGAAGGTACTGTCAGCATTTTATCTGAATTGGTCGTGGCGTCTGGCTTGTGGAGAGAGAACACACGAACAAAAACACAAACAGACAAACACTCAAAGTGGCCACAATGTCTAGTTGAAGTCTTCACTTCGCTCGCTCACTCATCCAAAAACATGGGTCTGCTCTCTGAATATAGAAAAAGAACTGAATTATATGTGAGATATAAAAGAAGGCAATTAAAGATGATCCGATGATAAATGAGATACATTGAATGTTGAGCAGTTTTTCTTATAACAATCATATAACCGGCAGACTTCGCCTGAGCGTTCAGTCACTTACTCCTCTCCTCGTGGTTGTAACTTTACACTCTCGGTGTTGCTAGATCAGAACGGGGTCCGGCACACACGTCCGTTCCACGCAACACAAGTCCTTGCCACAAAAACGATATACGCTCCTCTTCTTAAAATAATACATACAGAGAGTGAGCCCACAACGTTTCGGACAGCTCGCCCTTCGTCAGGTTTTCTGAAGTGATTGTGTTTAACACTTTAATAGCCTTTTCCCCACCTCCTCTTCTGGTTATACCAGCCGTATATACATGTCTCTATATACACAGTATAGGTGTTCTTTGCCTATTTCTGCCCCTAGCTTTGTCTCTATATACCAGCCGGAAGTAATACAAAACGTGCATATATTAGATATTTACAATACAATTAAAATCTTTACTGATAGCATCTCATTCTCTCTCACTTCTATATCATCCCATCATAATCAAATCTACATCTATCCCGTTGTGTATCCCCTCCTTCTACTGCTACTAAAGGAGAATATTGCATCCAGAATCGCGGTGAGCCATTCTGTTACTGGACTCTTTACAATAATTCAAACTGAACGTTTTTTCAGACAAACTACAATAGACATGTAATTTATATACACTTACAGTACTATGTATACATTTTATACCAAATGAGTAATCAAATCTTTAATACATATTATCTTATTATACAAAAAATGTCATAAACTATTTTCAATACTTTTGTTGTGTCCAACCCTATTCATTTTCTCACTCTACAACAAGGGGGGAAAACCTTTCATTATACTACATAAATGCAGCAATTAATAAAGAATACATTCAAAGTCTATCTTCTCATTTAACCCCTTAGATGGATTATCAATCCAAAATGTTTCACACATCAGTAGCAAGTGAACTATTTCCTTCCCGTGCAGTTGTTGTACATCAACATGTTCCAATACTTGACACTGTAATTGGGAAACATTGTGTTGATATAAATAAAAAAATGTTTCCGAACTGGTGTCTCTCATATCTTGTTATTCTCAGGGTTATGGTACCTAATGTTCGATTTCTGCATCAACTGCATCCCCCTGGTCTAAATTCCTACTTACGTCGTCAAAGAAATTAATAAGGTTTGTTTGGCATGATCTATCTTTCATAAATCCATGCTAACTATTACTAATAATTTTGTTTTACATGAGGTATTCCTGAATATTATTCCATTAAAAAACCTTCAATTAGCTTCCCCGCTATTGATGTCAGGCTTACAGGTCCGTACTTCCCCAGTTGTGATCTAGCTCCCTTTTTAAATATAGGCACCACGTCTGCTTTATGCCAATCTTGTGGTACTGAGCTTGTGGAAATGGAGTCCTGGAATATTAAATGTAATGGTTTGGCTATTACTGAACCGACCTCCTTGAGAAATCTTGGATGTATGCCATCGGGGCCAGGTGCCTTATTTACTTTAATTTTATCAAGCCACCTATGAACTTCTTCCTCAGTTTACCAATTGTTCATTAATATGGAGGTTGTGACTTCCTCCTGCAGCACTACTATTGCAATTGATTCTTCCCTGGTAAACACAGATCAAAGAATTTGTTTAATACCTCTGCTCCGCTCAGAGGAATGTGAAGCCCATGGCTTTCTTCCCAGTGGCGGGGGCATGCCACGGTTGGTCTCCCACGACATACCATGGTGAGTGTTAGTCTGACTCACATCTGTTACTTCTTTCTATAACCACTCTACACAGGGAGTAAAGAGGGGGTGAGGTCAGGGTGAAAAGGTCCCCAAGCATCAATGTACTTATGATAAGAAGACTAGCTGGTCTTTTATCAAAGCCTCTCGTCGGCAAAAACCGAAACAAAGAAACTGTACCAGATTTATTAAAGAAAAACATTCTTCCTGACCTGATTTCTTGTGTGGTAAATCTGGCGCAGAGCTTTTGCAACCGGAGAATAAAAAAGTTAATTTTTTAAATGAATCTTTAAAGCAAAATGTATCAATATATGTTTTGAAACTTCTCTGGACATCGACAAAATATCTCTACACAGGGACTTATCAGTGTTTAAGAGAAACTGCCTCTAAATCCAGCAGCGAGCTGGTTAATTGCACACAGGCAATCAACCAGACTCCACTTGGCTGATTAGGATTCTGGGAAAAGCCTGATGTAAGAGACAAGAGAGAGATTCTTTAGCTCACATTTGGGCTGACAGAAGGAGAGTAGAAAAGCCTGCACACAAACACTGTCTTGAGCACAAAGGCTGTGCTGAGATCAAGAAATCCAGACACCCAGAAACCTATATTTCCTGGACACAGAGGACCCAGGAACCTGCCAGAAACTGACATGGAGGGCCACCTGCTTAAGGTACTTCCTGAGACTTTGGGGTGATAGGCTGGTAATGGGAATACCCCTCCAGTCCTGCAGATAGGGTCTGGGGAAGTAAGTTAGTCCTTACAAAGGGATAGGGGTTTGTTATTTTGTTGTGTTTGTATGTTTTGTCTGGATAAAGGAACAGGCTCAATAAAGCCAAGATATAATTTCCCCCAAATCGGTCTCCATTATATGTACCTCTGCATACATCTCTTACAATCTCCATGTGACTTTACCATTTATAATTCACCGCGCTGCCAGAATGATCCTATAAAATGCAAATTGCTCTAACCATTCCTATAATTTCTCACATTTTTTGATTGAGGTTGTAAAACTAATTGCCATCATTATTTTTTATTTGTTGTGAACTTTCCATGCATACATTAAAGGGCTGAGAAATGGAGCAGGGAACAGGGCCTGCTGCAATCGTCTTTTATCACTTCCCTGTTATTACCCAATTTCCTGCAAAGTTTGCAGTGTGTGTGGTTGCATGGTCTGTGCCATTAACAGCGTCGCTGAGTTTTCTGCTGGCTGACTTTTGTCTGAGGTTTGGTGGTTGCCGGAATGCAAGGATGGGGGGTTTGGGGAAGATGTATTTTAATGTTTCATCCTCTGACAGCATAGGTTGCGGATCCTTGATTATTTTATTTCCCTCTCGGGCCGGGTGGTACAGTACGTGGCCCCTAGTGGTATGCAAGTGGTTGTTTTTTCATCTTCCTGTATTGGAGCAGATATTCTTGTGGGGCATTAAGTGCAGTTGTGATTGTTGGGGACAACAGTCTTTGGCTTGTATCCCTTCTATCTGAATGACTCAGTGAGGGTTGTGAGGTGTCTGTATCTGTCTTTAGTGTCAGAGCATATATAGTGATATTTTATAGCCTGGCTGTGTATGATGGGTCATTTTGTATGAATGGGATGGAAGCTGGAGTTATAGAGGTAACTACATCTGTCTGAGGGGTTCTTGTGTACTGATGTGTTGTTTGCCATTCTTCAGTGTTACTGTTGTATCTAGAAAGTTCATTAGGTTTTCCGTAATAATCTATTTTGAGCTTAATTGATGGGTGGAATGAATTCAAAGACTCATAAAATTGTTTTAGATTTTCTTCGCCCTCTGTCCATATTATAAACAGATCATCAATGTATCTGTAATATTTGTAAGGTTTGTGGTTAGGAATCTCTGTTCAAGATTGGCCATAAAAAGATTGGCATATTGCGGTGCCATCCTGGTGCCCATTGCAGTCCCCATTAGTTGTAGATAAATGTCCTTGAAGCTGAAGTAGTTGTGTGTGAGGATGTATTCTATCAGTTTGGTAATTAATTCAGCGCTGTATTTCTGATCCAGGGGAGATATTGCAGGGAATTGCAAACATGCCTCAGTGCCATCCTTTTGGCGGATGTTACTGTACAGGGATCCTACATCCATGGTAACTGGTAGTGTGTTGGATGGTAGTTGTTTGATGTTAAGTTTATTGAGGAAATCTGTGACTCGTGGTTTTAGGATATTCTCCATTAGACAAATAACCTCTGTAAGCTCAAATCCAGACCCACCTCACCATATATATTTTTATGTCAAAAGACTACAGGGTATGTGACAATGTATAAACATAAAACAGAGAACCCCAATACGACATCCAACATGCCAAATCATATAGTTAAATATGTATCTGTTCTCAAATAAGTGAGGGTAACTTAGTTAAATTCTTTTGCCAAAGCATTGTAAGCTTACAGATCACGTAAAGGTTTGCCTGTTTCTGTAAGTCCTAATACTATCTCTGCACACGTTCTCTGTACCTCTCCAATATGAGGAAGGAGTCTTAGTAGACAGGTCATGCACAGCTGCATCTCGAAACTTGCTATTCTCCCCTATTCCTGATATTTGTTCAGTGAGTGCATCCATCCATGAAGGGGGACGCCCCCTTCATGTGTTACAGTATCCAGAAGGATTGCAGAAAATCTACTCGGACAATCTATTGGGACGCTGTCCCCATCTATCAAATAAGAACTCAATGTATATTTCTGTGCCTAAAGACTGTGGATATTATTAAGTATATGGTAACCCTAAACGAGAGTGTGTTATTTAAGCTGGGAACCAGGTTAGTTGGCCAACAACAATTAGAAAGGCTTATGCTGCTGTATAGTTAGTTTCACTAAAAGGGATAGGCTTTACTTTTATGATTCCGTTTTCTTAAAGTGACAGGCTGTATGAAATATCATGTCACTAATATAAGAGCAATGGCTGAGTGCCTACAATGAGTATTTGTTAAAGCTGCAGTCCCCTACTGGGACGAAATAAAACAGGCAGAAGCCTGAGTTCCGCACTATAATGCTACGTGTTATCCTTGTGTTTCTCTAAATAACCTTAGAAGACTGTGTCGTGAAGAGCCCAGACAGATGTCAGCGCTACGCAAGGGTGGCGTTTGTCACAATATTAATACATCTAGGGAAAGAAAGAGGGGTTACACTTACTGTACATACAAACTTTCAGGTTCACTGTAAAGGCAGTCGCATCAAAGTCCTGAAAGTACCGATTGTACTCAAAAATGATACCAGACAAACATTAGTTAACCATCGAGGATGTTATTTTTACCAAGCTATTTACTGTTTTTTTTACTCTTGACAAACCTGTTTATATAAGAACTGCGGATCTCACGTTGATCTTTCCCAATCTGTTCTGGCTGTGGCTACAAAATGTTTTCTTTCAGAATAATTGGCATATGCTAGATTCTTTGGCAGCTATTTTCTCATAAAAAGAAAAAAACAAAGCATAACAACTCATTTGGCTGGAGATTTACCGTCTGTGGCTTGGCAACGCAAGTTTCCAGGTCTCTACCACCAATCAATATCGTTATGTATGTATGTATGTCTTTATTTATAAAGCGCTTCACATTAGTACTACACGTGACAATCATATAAATAACAAATAATACCAATAACAGGTCATGGGAATAAGTGCTTCAGACATTAAAGTAACATTTCGGAAGAGGAGTCCCTGCTCCGGGGAACTTACAATCTAATTGGTGGGGAGAACGTACAGAGACAGTAGGAGGGCATTCAGGTAAGTGCGTCTGCAGGGGGCCAAGCTTTATGTATCGTGTATAGTGCTATTCATATGCTTCTTTAAGCAAGTGTGTCTTAAGGTGGGTCTTAAAGGTGGATAGAGAGGGTGCTAGTCGGGAATTGAGGGGAAGGGCTTTCCAGAGGTGCGGGGCAAAAAGTTAGAAAGGTTTAAGGCGGGAGAGGGCTTTAGATAAAAAAGGGGTAGAGAGAAGACATCCATGAGCAAAACGCAAGAGTCAGGATGGTGCATAGCGAGAAATTAGGGCTGAGATGTAAGAAGGAGCAGAAGAGTGTAAAGTTCTAAAAGTGAGGAGGAGAATTTAGTGCGAGATGCGGGATTTGATAGGAAGCCAGGAGAGGGATTTCAGCAGGGGAGATTATGATTAACTCAATGCCCAACAGGGAAAAAAATCAGAGGCAAAATGTTGAGCTTATTTGGATCTTTTGTTGGAAATCTTGCTTTTCTTGAATTGTGCATCGCATCTCCAATACTCCAAATAACACCATTGTGTTATCACATGTAAATATCATGTTCATGTGTAATATACAAGTTACACATTGCAGGCAGAGAAGGGGGATAGGTTACAACTTTAAACCTAGCTGTAATCTGAGAGCATTAAAAGGTGTCACAAAAAAAAAAGTCCTGTGAGTTGGGTTCTCTCCTCCTGACCAGCAGTTAATGGCGCTTCCACTTCTTTGTAGTCACAAGATAAGAAAAATCCGAGACACGCCTATAAATTCATGGGGAGTTTGGCACTTGTAGCTCAAGGTTGCATGTCTATAGCCAGCGCTGCAATCAGATCTCCCGGGACCCAGGACCAAAGTTTCCACTGGGACCCCCTACCCACGTGTCAGCAGCCTTGCGAGAACAAACACCCACCCCATTTTCTCTTACAATCCCCCCCCTTCTCACACACCTCCTCAGTCTCTCACCCCCTCTTACACTCCCCCATTATCCTTTCCCTCTCCCCTCCCTCTTTTACACATCCACCTCTCTCATCCTCATGTATTTCTCCCCCCCCCACTCAATAACCCCCCTCCCCAATATATACACACACACACACAATAAGCCTCCCTCCCCAAATACACATGCACCCAGGCACACAATAAGGCCCCCTCCCCAAATAGACACACACACATACAAAAAGCCCCCTTCCCCAAATACACACACACACACACACACACACACACACACACACACAATAAGCCCCCCTCACCAAATACACACACACAATAAGCCCCCCTCCCCAAATACACACACACAATAAGGCCCCTCCCCAAATACACACACGCACACTTGCATAATAAGCCCCCCTCACCAAATACACACACATACAATAAGCCCCCTCCCCAAATACACACACATACAATAAGCCCCCTCCCCAAATACACACACATCTCCAATAAGCCCCCCTCATTATAAACATTTTATGGAGACTATATACATTAAATTTATAAGCACATTCACAGTGCTGGTGCTTTTCTTTTTCTTCTTTTATCCCTTACTCTTTCTATTTTATTGTCTGTGTCTATATCGGTGAAATGGAAGCCTTACAAAGATCTCCGTGAATAGGGGGAATGCGTGATTCAGCGTAGAAGGAAGGGAATACTGCAACGGTCACGGTAGAAAAAAAAACAATGAAGTCAGATTTAGGCGTTGGATGAAAAAATTTAATTTTGTCACATTTTATAAATAATTCCGTCCGAAATAAATTAAACTGTGTCTCACTCTAATTCAATGAGACCCGACAGTATCATTGTCATTAATCCACTACATTTGCCAAAACTTAGTTGCACCAACTGATTGACAAAAGAGAACAAATGTACATGTTATGAGTCATTTCTGGGACAACGTTCCATTTCTATAACAAGAAGGAAATGCCCAGTAATAACTTCCCCTGCCTATGAAGAGGGTCATTGGAAACCCACCTTGTAACTTTAGGTAAGTCATTCGGTTTCTCTGTGGCCCCGCGCCACACATGAGATTACATTTTAGCAGGCACAGTGAAACGCTGCCCTGTAACAGTTATAAAAAGATGTGTTATTAAAAATACTGTATATAAAAAGCTATATTATTATTATTGTGTGTTAAACCTGATACTGCAAATATTAAACATGTTTTCATCACTTTGCAGCAGGTGTGACCAATGCCAGTCCCCAAGGGCCACCAACAGGTTAGGTTTTCAGGATATCCTTACTTCAGCACATTGAGCCTCCTGTGCTGAAGCAGGGATATCCCTAATACCTGACCTATGGTGGCCCTTGAGGACTGGCGTTGGCCAGTCGTCGACTGAGCCACTGATTGAGCCACCTGTGCTGAAGCAGGGATATCCTGAAAACCTGACCTGTTGGTTGCCCTTGAGAACTGCAGTTGTCCATCCCTGCTTCACAGTGTCTCCAGAATAACAAATGTGAAATAGTACTGAGATAAGAAGTTAGCGGTTTTGTGCTGAAATGTAGGAGAGTAACATCCAGTTAGCATGACGGATGAAATCTTGCAGCTCTGCCGCTGCCATGAAACCATGTATTTGCAAAGATCGGTTACATACGTTGATGACGCGAGGATACTGTACATGTATGTAAATTGTGTCACGTTTGAGATGGGATAAAAGGATTCCTTATGCCCACTCATCTCTGGCTAATACTAGAAGAACAAAAGCTGCTGTAGGGAGGACTTTTCTGTTAGTTATTGCTGTGGGTCAGTGGTCAGCGGATTGAAGATCACACAGAGCAGCATCGCAGGTGCAAATGTGGTCTCCGGCTTTAAGCTGACCCCAATAACAGTGGCCCACACAGTGCTGCTTTTATAACAGACGCCATTGAGATTAGAGGAGAGGAAATTGAAGTGAAAATGTGGCGTTTACTACTCTTAGAGGGTGAGTCACTCAGGCCGTACCGCACCAGGACGCACGTGGACTTGAATGCAAGATTGCAAACAGTATTGCTCAATCTAGACTATCGCACCTTAACACATTATACCCTTAGAGGGTCGCTGGTAGAGAATCGCCCAAATCCGCCCGAATCCGCCCAAATCCGTCTCGCATTTTACCCCCAAATTTAGTCGGTTTCAATCCGTGCGGATTTATCCAAATCTGTTGACGGATTTGTGGAATCCAATCTGCGGGCTGCGGAATACGCGGAGTGTATCGGCAACAATAACATATCCGCAAAACGCGAATCGCCATTTTTGAGATTGATCCATGGAAATCTGCGGACCACAGGAACCGGCCGATCCGCTGCGGGTCCAAATCCGCCCGTCTCTACTAACTGGTAGATACAGTAGATACTTTCCAGAAAAGGCTGTAGAGACGTTGCTATACTTACTGTCCCCTAGTGGCGCGGCCGCACAAGTGAAAGTCCACGTGCCAGAGACAGTGGGGTCTATTCTCGTAGCCCCCAAGTTGTCAGCGACAAACCGCGCGGCTTGTTCAGAAGTAACGAAATGTGAGGAAAAAATCCCATTGTCTATTGCAAATCACTTGTTCTAAACCACTTCTAATAAAAGTGACAAACCTCATGGATTAGCAGCCAATCCGCTGTTGTACTTGCTTGGTGCTCGTGCTAACTCCATCCCGTCTGATTTATGGGGTTTGTTCTCTCGGATAAACCCATATTTCTGGCTCTGGATGTAACTCACAATGTCAATCTCATCCCCCTTGCAGTGACATGAAACAAACGTGAGTTTTTAGAAGTGGTTTGCATCACATGGCTACGAGAATAGCAGTTTGTCAAAAAATGTGAGTTGGGAGGCTTTTTTTTTTGACTAACCGATCGGATTGGCAGAACCGGAGTGAAACCGCATCTACAAAAGCAATATGGTGTCACCATACAGATGTGTGCCGGGATAGGCGCACTCACGGTACTGTAACCCTGCCACGGGTGCACATCAGATCTAGTAACCAATGAAGGAACTTGTACATTGCATGGAGAAGACGTATCAAGTGGTCTTAATAAACAATAAAGTGTTTATCAACATGTTATCCTGTTCTAGTAAACACGTTATTAAGACCGCTGCCTGCATACTTCTTATCCTTGCCATTGCAGATGTGGACATCTGTTCTAATAATGTCCAGTGTATTTCAAATTCAAGCAGGATTAGTTCATTTGGGCCAGCAGTAATAATAACAATAACTTTATCTTATATAGCGCTTTGTCCCAATGGGACTCAAAGCGCTTCACAATGACAAAATAGTATGTTGTATGCAGCAGATAGGATTTCTGCAGACACTGTCCCTGCCCAGAGGATCTTACAATCTGTGTTTCTGGTGCCTGAGGCACAGGGAGGCAAATGAGAATTTTTCACAGGTAGTGCTAGGACCTGCATACTGGTCATGCCGTGACGTGGCTGCAGGCTTATAACACTTTGGTCAAAGGGTTTAACTAAATGACCCTTATTTATGAGAATACTAATAATGACGTATTTAACTATGTATTTTGTCACATCGGATGTAGCATTGGGTATTTTTGTCTTTTATTGTATATGCTTTGAGATATATATAGATGTGAACATATATATAGATATATTCAAACTCCGTGCCATGGGTATAATACACGCGATGCAAGTAGATACATATAAAATAATGTTAAACATTTCTCAAAGGTATTCCTGGGAAATGTGTAACTCTGCTGTCACTGAGTCCCTTTCTTGGAATTTACAAGCTGTTACTACCTGCTTTCCAATGAAGCACGCGGAATTTAACTGGCTCAATAGTTTATTTGATGCAATAAAATAATAACTCGTTAAAATGATCATCCAATTAAGCAATGATCTGCAAATTACCTCCAAGTGTCAGCACATACTGTATAGCAGATAGAAAAGGTGAATCAACAATTTATGTGGAGCATACAAAGCTTAAAATAGGGATATCATTAACGACATTACCCTATTTGCATTGCACTGTAAGGGCAAGTGAGGATATTTTTGACAGCAGAAAATACCTCTATACTGTACCCAACACCTAGACCAGTGATTTTCAACCCGGGTTCCGCTAGCGCCTTTTGGGAGAGCTGGAACAGAGTGCGATGGCGCGACCGCGTTTTGAAAAGACACTTTTTTTGTCCACCCATACCGACTACCACACACAGCCACATTACAACTTCAGAGGTCACTACGGTATGTTCAGCCCAAGATATCAGTGTGCATATCTATTTTATGGTGGTATACATCGAGATCAGATAAAGTGATACCCTCAACTTGTGCCCACATCACCACTTGACACCTAGGTTGCATAGTACAGAACAAAACACCCCATACAGAAGGACACCCATTCTGGCCGATCTGGGAATGGCACCACCTTCCCCAAAATTCCAATTACAAGCTCCAAGGCCTTACCACAACACTGACAAAGCCAAGAGGCGAGCAGAGAGAGTAAGGCCTCGTCCATGGTTGTTGCTTGCTGGCTGAGGCGCGCTTCCGTTCAGCACTGAGCCCCTACAGCCGCAATTAGAGCGGCTTTAGTAGGGGCTCACCTACGCTTCCGCAAGCGCGCGGAAGCATGGGTCTTAGGGAAATGTAACATTTCCCCGCTTGTCGGAGCTCAGGGCCGGTCACGTGAGCGGTTTGTCCAATGAGGGCGGACCAGCTCCGTGACATCCCTGGCCCGCCCCCGACACGCCCCTGGCACGCCCCCTGACGGCGCGCAGGGAAAGCACCCGCAAGGCCAGGGAAAGCACCCGCTTTCCCTGAGCCTCAGCGCGCCTCAGCACGCCAGCGGGGAGCTTGGCCGAGGCCTAAGAAATTAGGGCTGAAATATAAATAGGGGCAGAGAAGTGCATAGCCTTGAAAAACAGAAGGAGAATGTTATCAGTAATACAAAATAAATGGGTATCCAGTAGAGGGATTTTAAGAGGAGAGAAGCAGAGACTGATAAGAGAGTAAATTAAGTCTAGCAGCAGCGTTTAGGACAGATTGGAGGGGAGAAAGGTGAGAGGCAGTAGAAGAAGACTGGAGAGAATGAGAGTGTGCATTAAAGTCCATTACAGCGACAGGGGAATAATAAATCAACACGTTTTATCGACAGCATGAATGCAAGAGGAGAATGTGAGGGAGGAAATGTGACATATAGGCAGTGTGCTTGTGTTACTTGGGTGTATGATAGTGCTATTGACAGTAATGGAGAATGGGGCCAGGTTTGGGTGGGACATGAGGAGCTCCATCTTCGACATGTTAAGTTTGAGTCAATGATTTTGTGAGAGACATTAAACATGTGGTCTGGACAGCAGGTGTAAGGTCTGGGGTTGGAAATTACATTGGTATGTCACCAGAATAGAGGTGATATTTGAAACCAAAATAGGTAATAAGGTGACATATTGATAGTGTGTAGAGAAAAGCGAAGAGTCCTCAAAAATGACCTCTGGGGCACGCCCACAGAGTGAGATCGACAGAGGGGGATGTGTTAACGAATGAGACAATGAAAGTACGATGGAAAAGGTAAGAGGAGATCCAGGATAGAGCTGTCTTATGTGAACCAGGAGTATGCAGGTTGTGATGGAGAAGAGTCTCGGCAGCAAAAGCAGCAGAGAAGTCGAGTAATATAAGCAGGGTGTAATGACCTCATTATTTGGCTGCATGAAAGTAATTAGTCATTAGTTAGGGCTGTTTCAGTGGAGGGAGCAGAGGGTCAAGGAGAGAGAATTAAAAATTGGTCAGGCGAGGGAACACAAGGTGTTTAATGAGTTTAGAGACAAAAGACAGGGCAATAACAGGATGGGAAAAGGGAGACCAAAAAGCGCACCAGCACAAACGGAGCAGGAAAAAACCAGAACAAAAAAAATCAGAACAAAAAAAATGATTAAAAGGGCACTTTAATGTGGCAAAAGACCCATCCAATGCATTTCGAACGTCGCAGCGTTCTTTTTCAAGGCTTATTATCATTTTGAGATATACCTGCATTTGAGCGCTTCAGCTATTTTCCATATTGCAATAACAGGATGGGTGTGAGGATCGGTCTTAGGTCCTGTCTCCGTGACGAATCTCGTGGCGCCCTCATGTGATGCGCATCACGCTGACAGGATCGTGCGCAGGCGCCATACAATTGTTGTCAGGCGAAGGACTCACCCATGAGTTAACACTGACAGCAGGATAACTACCTCATCTATTTTACCGGTGGTGCTTACGCCGCCTCCTGATGATTGAGTGGGCTGATGGCAATCAGCATTTACAGCTGTGCAACTCGGCATGGATTGGTTCAGCAATCTAGAGGCAAATAGTACATTCAGCCTTGTGCCTGTCTGATTGGCTAACAGTCCTTTATATGCTCACCGATCCCTGCTCTAAATCGGCTGAGCATAGTAGTCCTTAATTTGCGACAAAGTGCTACCCACAAGCACTCAGCTTGCTGTGGCCTTTGCTTTGCTAACCTTGTCTTGTCTCCTAGTATCCTCGACCTCGGCTTGTACCTGGAGCCCCACCTTCTCTTATCCACGACCTCAGCTTGTACCTGGACCCCCACCTTCTCTTATCCACGACCTCGGTATGGTACCTGGGACCCCACCTCTCTTATCACGACCTCGGCTTGTACCGGGACCAAACTTCTCTTATCCACGACCTCGGCTTGTACCTGGACCCCCACCTTCTCTTATCCACGACCTCAGCTTGTACCTGGACCCCCACCTTCTCTTATCCACGACCTCAGCTTGTACCTGGACTCCCATCTTCTCTATACCTCGACCTCGGCAACGCACATCGACTATTCTACATCTCCAACCCTAGACCATGGCGAGAATCAACACTACCCAACTTCTCCTACCCTGACCCGGCCACACGACTACGGATCTGCAGACTGGACGCAGTCCCGCGGCTGCAGGTTGGTGTATTCTAAATCCCCACCTCAGCCTCGCGGTTCTGTCCTGGTTGTGGCGAGCCCCCGTTACAATAGGTAGTGTCAAGGGTGTTATTTGTGGGAATAGGTATAATTTTTGCATGCTTGAAGGATATGGAAAAGGTACCAGAGCAGAGAGAGGAGTTGAAAATGTGGGTGAGTATAAGAATGAAAATTGAGATGAAGAGGGAAAATAGTGGAAGGAGAGCAACAGAGACACTTCCTCCACTGTGACAGAGAAGAATGAGTCCATGAAATCAGGAGGAAAGTTACAGTGGTAAAAGGATGTGTGGAATAAGAGGAGTATTCAATATGGATGCTTTAGTGAACAAAATCCACCTTTGCTTTGCAATAGTTAGCAAGGTTTAGAGGTGTAGTGAAGGAAGAAAAGCAGCTCACCGATGGAGGTCTAAGGTGCGAATCAAAGACAGAGAAGAGGCAGCATGGGTTAGACATGCGAGTGTTGATTAGTGAAGAAAAGTAGATTTGTTTATCCTGGGAGAAAGCAGAGTTGAAATAAGATAGGAGGAATTTGTAGTGGAGGAAGTCAGCAAGGGTATTTCCCCCAGAGGTGTTTAGAAGAGCGAGTGCAGAAGCAGAGCATGCGTGAATAACAGTTTGGTCAGAGGCCTACAGTGAAGTGAGCAGTGGAGTAGAAGTGCATGTAGATTAAGAGGGGAACATGGGGCAGAGTTGTGTTTTTTGACAAGGTTGTCGGGGTCACTAGAGGAGCACAGAGAAAAGAAGAAGGTGTGCAAGGTGGAATCCAGACCTCGTAGGTTAGTGGAATGCAGGTCTTGGCAGAAATGAGGTGTAGATGGAGGCAAATACAAAAAAGAGTTGAGAGCAAATGAGATGAGGTGATGGTCAGAGAAAGGAAATAGAGAGATCATAGAGAACAGAATTTAGTTAAAACTAGGTCAAGATAGTGGTCACTAGGTCAAGATAGTGGTCATCCTTGTGGATGCTGGGTGCAGTCTATAGGTGAAGGCCAAAGGAAGAGTTTAGAAAGAGAAAGTGGGAAGTGTATGGGAGACTGGGGTTATTAATATAGTAATTAGAATATCCGAGGAGGGGAGTTAGAGTACAGAATTCACAGTCAGAGAGTTAGAAAGGGGGTGATTAGAGGTAGGTAGCTCATGGATGACAGTTACCTGGAGAGAGAGGAGAGCATAACTGGACAGTATGAGCCTGAAAGACAAAAAGAGTGAAGCACAGGAAAGGGCCAGTAGCGGCAGGAGGAGAGGACAAAGCCCAAACCTCCACCCCTAACGTCAGAAAGAAAGGTCACTGTGAGAGAGAGCAGCTTTCAGTGTATAGTCAGACTGAGAGGCAAGTTCCAGGTATGGTAAAAAGGTGCAAAGAGTGGAGAAGGTCATACACAGAAAATACTTTGTTAGAACATGATCAGGCATTCCAATAGGCACAGGAGAAACGGGGTGGCGATTGGGATCAGGATGAACAAGGGCAAGTGAAGGCACTTTCTTTAAGAAATGGGCTGCCCCTCTAAAAGTTAGAAAGCTCACTCATGAGTGAATCAGAACAGTAATCTGAAAGCTGAGAACTGAAGTAAGTGGTACTATAGGCTATATATAGTAAGTGTGCAGCTCTGACATAGGTGAATAGTGAAAAGCTAATGCCAGCTGTCCCTGCCATACACTGCTCTGCAGTAAGCAGCTTATTGGCAGGAATGCACTGGTTTATACATGGATGGATTTGTGGCTAAAAAAATGATATAAAAATTATATATGTTTCTTTAACCGAGTAAATGCCAGGCCCATTAAAGTACTCTATGACTATTGTTAAATGTAAATACAGAAATGCTACAGTACATAAAGCCCAATTTGCAGAATTTGATAGTTACAGTGGATTCCCCTTAAATATTTGTGGTGAAGTATACTTGTGTTTATGGGTGTAACCCCCTATGTGATACAAGCAACACACTCACAATGCCCCCCGGAAGGTTCCTCTCCAGTGTCATGGACATGTGACTTATGATGAACATAGGATTAGATAATAACTAAGGCAAAGCTGTGGAAGAGGTGGGTCTAATGGGAGAGGAGCCTTTAAAAAGGGGTTGGCCGGCATGTGTGAGGCAGATCTGCACGAGTCTTGATAAAGTATGACCCGAAGCCAGTCTACGTCCCTCTGAGAGAGCGGCTATTGACTGGAGGGAGAACAGCACAGCGTGCAGGGAAGCCCAGCAGAACACCACCAGGAAGCCACACGGAGGAGCGAGCACTGTTGGAGAGGACCCTCAACGGTTGCAACTAAATGTGGTACTGAAGTATTTTCCGAAGTGCAGGCCTGCTGCACTTTGTTGCATTATAGAGCTCAACTGTGTGCCGAAACCACCACCTAGGCGTAGATACTCAGGATTGAGTGGTTGTATCCTCAAGACACTTACATATGCCCATGCAGCACTTATGGGGAATGTAATGTGGATGTGTTATAATATGTACAGTATGTGGTGATCCTTAGTTAAGGGTCACAAGGATTCTACAGTATACTGTATAGTATTTGCTATATAACCGATTTTATATTACAAACATCATTGTAGTTTCCTGTTGTCTGACCGAAAGCCACGTGTGGCATATCACCCAGAAATAGTGGACCAAGGCCCCCACCACAGCAACAGGTATCAGTCTGGGGGCTATGGAAAGGAGGGGTTACGTGGGTTTCTCCCGAAACCACGTACTTGTTACATTTCTAGTTTGCCTTATAAGCAGTCGAATTTTCACATATTAGACATTCGGCAAATTTCTCACTCGTGGTTTTCTCTTAATTTTTTTACATAATTTTCAGGTGATTGTTTTTCTGTACATTTTGCTTTCGAATTTCCAGAAATTATTTCCTTCTTCGCTTGGGTTTTCCCAGAATGTGCAAAATGGGCTGCCCTTCTCTTTCATAGCAATGGTTTTCAATGTTGACAACGACTGTGGAGAACATGTCACTTCCGCGCGCGGGTTAATATCACTGCTTCTCCAAAATACACGGCTCGGGTAAGTGGGACGACTCTATGACTTGTCCTCCTTTCTGAGGGTCAGAAATCCAGACTGAGACCATGTAGGACCTCAGGCAGTTCGAGTTGTGCTCATTTCCTGGTCCCATGCATGTTACAAAAAATGGCATCTAAAAAGGCCACAAATATCAACATAATTCTATGAATATTTAGTTCACTTCCAGCATTTCAATCGTCATGGCAAGAGAAAAGGAAGCCGACTGAAAGGTCACATGCAGTAATCATGCCTTGCTGTCCACCATATACACTGACTAGAGTCTTAAAGACCAGACGGGTGTGGTCTTTACATTCTCACTGGAGTGCTCACAGGCACACAGATATACAGATATAGAGAACCAGTGCTGCTTCTGTGCTATTACTCATAGCAGCGGCGATTGAGCAGAAAGGGAAGCTCGCCATGATCAAAGGGGCAATCCTTCCTAAGAACAAAGGTGAATTAATAGAAAACATTTTTAAAGGGTTAGATCTGGGATATTGATGCACTTTTACAATATCTGACCCCAATGAACATCATAAACCATTTTTTTAAATGAGTTAGTAAGTACGTTGAGCTGAGAATTGAGAGCGGTTTGATTTCCTCGGGGTGATCCCTTTTGTTTGATGTCCCGGCCTTGCCACTCCCCCGATAAGCCTCAGAAAAAAAGAAAATACGTGATTGCCAAACACTCCCCTATTCCTGGGCTCCTTAATAAGGATTTGTAAATCATTTCCAAAGAAACAACCACACATTATGTAAGTGATGGTGGGTAAAAAAGGGACAAAACCCCTCCACCGTTCAGCAAATAAAAATACCACTGGTGAACACATTCACATCTCAGAGAGGTCTCCAACCCTGCTTTCTCCATTATCTCCTGGCATACAATGCTTCCACTGCAGCTAAGGGTTCTGGGTAATGAAGTGCAATTGAGCCCAGTGTCACCTTTTACTTCATGTCCATTTTAACATGGACCCATATAAGCTTATGCCTGCCGGCCGGTTTACACTGTGTGCTAATTTGCATGTCATTACCCAGAATCCCTCGCTGCAGTGGAAGCACTGTATGCTAAGAGAGAATGGGGTAGAAGCAGGGATGTGGACCTGTCTGAGACGTGTGAATTTGCTTACAAGTGGTATTTTTATTTGCTGCACTAAAACGGAAGAATGAAAATGTTTCACTGTAGCATTAAAGCTGCAGTTCAAGCACAATCCCACGTGTTTAAAAAAAAATAAAAAATCAGTTCTGTACTGTGAGAAAATACTTGTCGCATTTAAGAAAAAAATGTTTTAAAGACATTTTTAATGTTTCTAATGTATGAAGCATTTCCAAAGTCACAGCCCCTTCCCCTTCTGATAGGCTCTGGCTCTTGAGCCCCTGTCCTCTCTCTAGCAGTGCATCAATTGTATCTAGTAACTGCCCAGTCAATCAAATTCCAGGACTACATTGCCCACAATGCTGTGCAAGAACTGAATTAAATAACCCTGAGCAAGCGATCGATTACAGGAGAACGGATCTATCTGCAGCTTAGCTAATCCCTCGTCAGTGTGCAGGTTGTATTGATGCACATATTGAATGGGGGAAAAAAATATATATATATATATTTTTTTAAACGGCAGCTTGAACTGCAGCTTTAAATTCCTAGGAATTAATTTAAATTAATAGGAAGCCGTGATGTCATTCCTATTGCGACTTCCTATTGGCCCACGTCACCGGGGGCTTTAGACTCAACCGAGATTCTGGCACCCACTACAGAGGTATCTCTGTAACCAAGGGGGCCCCCAGAGCTGAAATTAATGGGGTTCAGCTGCAGAGATCCCTGCTTCAATCGTATCTAAAAAAAAATGTTTCGCTTAGCTAAAGAAATCGTTTCATAGTGGCGATGTCCCTGCCTTCGCAGCATGTGAACCTGTATCAGCTTCTCCTGGTGACTAAAGGGCAAGTCCCTTTATTCCTCTGTGCCGCAAGTACCCAGAAATTAGATTGTCAACTCTTCAAGGTTGTCAGACTTGTAGCCGTAAGCTGCTTAACATACATTATCAGTGCTGTGTAGGGAAGCCCAGGACGCCACTTACTATATTCACACGGTTATCACTGTGCGGGAGAGGGGACTGTATATCTGTATAACCCCCTGCTGTTTGGTATCATTGTGTAATGAAGACGTCCCCAGAATCAGCACCACAATTGCAGGGGATCCTGCTAACAAATGACACGATTTGATGTTCCTCGCCCTACTGATGGCAGTTGGCTATGATCACCGTGTTCTGCAATACCTCCCCTGTAATGGTCATACAATACTCTTGTGATTTTGATGCAGGAAATAAAAATACCACTTGTGAGCACATTCACACGTCTCATGGGTCTGGAACCCTGCCTTTCTCCGTTATCTGTTAGCATGCAGTGCTTCCACTGCAGCCAGGGATTCTGGGAAATGACATGCACATGAGCAGTGTCACCTTTTGCTTCAAATCCATCATTATTTTGCTGTAACCCAAGTTTAGATGACAATACACAGAAATGACAGTAGTCGGATGACATTATAACCTGAGATGTTTCTGTGACTCCTGGCGATACAGTACATGAAAGTGGTGCGGAGGATAGCACAATAAGCAGATGTTTCAATGTCCGGGCTAGGGAAGATGCACTCATTACCATGTCACAGCTGCCACCAAGTGGCATACTTTTGTATTACAATATTCTATTAAAGGGCAAGTCTCTCCTAAGCGAAAAGTACAGCAATGGCAGTTACATATTTAGGGGTTACATCTGGATAAATAATGCTCTTTTTTGTTTTTTAACACAAATCTGACACCTCTAAGTATTTATTTATTTTTAATTATTCTGTAACAGGGTGAGAGGAGACTTAGGAGGGACTGACTTCCTCTGGCTGCTCCCTGTATGTTGCGTTTTTAATGTAGGATATTTGTGACGTCCGTGTTACAATGATCTTGCCTGGAATTTCCCGATTCCATTCACAAATCTGCAGCTGCTGCACCACGACGTGATGTCCATACAAACACATATACTCATATACAGCCTACTGAAAGGTCAAGGGTCACCAAGCACCTTCGTTTCAGTGAAATGGATTTACTCCGTAACTTCAATGGTATAAGGAAGCTGGCACGTCCAAGCAGCACTAAAATGCCTAAAATATACTGACGGGAAATAATTATGTATACATATTCTTATAAGGAAAATAACACTAAACACATCTGGGGACATATTTACTAAACTGTGCTATGCCCCGTGCCCAGAAGGTGTCTTGTGGCATAGCATCACTTAGTAAATATGGCCCTCTGTCTTACTTGATAAGGGAATCCTACTTGATAAGGGTCTAATGTGCAAAACCTGTCAGGTGTGATAAGGAATCCGAGTCCCCTGTGGTATGAGAGTATGGTACTGACATTTATTACATAACCAATGCAGGTTTGTGGGAACTCACATTGTATTGTCTACATGAGAGATCTTACTGGCTGACAAGTGATGCAAGCTCAGGCAGCCCATCAGGTTATAACTCATCCTTAGCACCTACAGTACATACTGTCTGGATGCTGATGCTAGAAGGCAAATTGCATTATCATTTGGGATGTAATACCAAGAGAAACAGAGCTGTGCGAGTGACAGAGCCATGAATGGAAATTCAGGAGCAATTATTGCAGCGGCATAACTACGCCATAAGGGGCCCCCGGGCAACGTCACGGCATCACGCGTCAGTGCATTGTCATGGCGTCACCACGTCGCAACCTCTATGAAGGAGGAGCTGCTTTGTAAGGCCTCGTTCAGGGTGATGGCTTCGGAGGGAGGGCGTGCTGCCGTGCGAGCTGCCGTGGGACACAAAGTATTCAAATTGAATACTGGTTGTCAGGGTAGCAGCTGCCCTGTCTCCGAAGCCAGGAGTTGACGCTGGCTACAGTTTCAATAAACGAAAAAATCGTTTTTTGAAGCTGCAGCAGCGTCACTGGGACCTCGGCAGCCAATGAAATCATTCTTGAGAATGATTTCAAGACTGCTGCCTCGATCCCTAACCTCAGGTCTGTAGCCCCGCCCCCTCCTCAACTCCTGAAACAGTCTGCTGGGGATGAACACACATCGCCCAGCAGACTAGAACGCCCTCCCTCCAACTCCTGCCTCTGGCACCCTGGACGAGGCCTTACACCCCCCCCCCCGCGGCAATCAGTTTCATTGCTGTGGGGAAGAGCGTGGGGCCTCTTTGGCTCGAGTCTGAAGGGAGGGTCCCGACACCCTTCTGCCCCCCCCGCCCCCTCCCGAACTGGGGAACCCAGGTTAGTGCCCAGGGCAGTAGTTACGCAATTGAATTATTGGTTCTTCAGATCCTGTGATCCAAAACATCAGATCCATAAAGACTTGCGACTAGACGTTTTCGTTTTCAAAAGACCCCAAAGTATTTGTAAAACAGTAGGTATATTGGTAGGTACAGTATATATACATTATAGGTATAATATACATTATAGGTATAGTGTGCATACATTATGTTGATAACAGGACTATTCTGTTATCGCCTTTGCTCCCGGAAGAAACCAGATCTGCACACAGTACATTTAATAGATTTTAACAATCATGCTGCAATAGTGTTTTTGAGATGAGACGCCAGTTGATAAATACTGGCTTAACTTTCTTTCGTTTCCCCCTTCCCTTCCTTCTTAATTTATGTATTCAGATATGGCTTCAAAACAGGCCCCTCTGAATGTGAATGGGTTAATTTTTGCAGGTTTTTTTTGTACCATTAAAAGAGCAGGAGAAAGTATTAGTGAGCAGAGAAGAAAGGATAGTTAGATATGTGGTTGGCATCAGATACGCTTTGCAGAATTTGATGTGTATTTCTGTTACATTTTGGGGTTTCTGATAAATGTTGCAAACGGTCACATTGCTCAAAATGTTGCCAGAACTTTGAAAAAATTGAAGTATTGAAATCGGGGCTGGCCAACTCCAGCCCTCAAGGGCCACCAACAGGTCAGGTTTTAATGATACCCCTGCTTCAGCACAGTTGGCTCAGTCAAAAACTGGTCAACTCAACTCCAAGGGCCATCAACAGGTCAGGTATTAGGGATATCCCTGCTTCAGCACAGAAGGCTCAATCAGTGGCGTAGTCCTCGAATTTAGCCCTACTGTATGTCTCAGAAATTCTTTTTATTGGCTGCTCTGTAGATGAGAGAAATGACATTGCATAGTACAGCGGTTTCCTATCTTTTTTTGCTTAAGGAACCCCCCAAATGAAATTCAGATGAACCCCCAATCTCTAATAGCAACTCTGTGATCAGATGCATTGTAAATGATTCTGTACTTGATGCAATCTTAAAATAGTTGCAGGGAATCCTTTAGGGACGTCCCGGGAACCCTGGTTGAAAAACACTGGCATAGTGATTGTAATTCCTGTCTTGGTTTATATTTTTGAGTTGAATATCATGTATATATACCATTTACACTCAAAAATGAAATGTCACTTTATTACTGGACAGAAAGTGATTGTGATAATGAAAAGTGTCTAGTTCAGGAGCGGCCAACTCCAGTCTTCAAGGGCCACCAACGGGCTAGGTATTAGTGATATCCCTGCTTCAGCACAGGTGGCTCAATCAGAGGCTCAGTCAAAGACTGAGCCACCTGTGCTGATGCAGGGATAGCCTGAAAACCTGACCTGTTAGTGGCCCTGGAGGACTTGGCCACCCCTGATTTAAAGGGTAATGTGACATACACATTGCACATCTCTCTAGTTCAGTGATTTCCAACCTTTCGGGGAGCCCCTATCTGGCTGACACATATTAGGTTCGACAGGGGTCAGTCAGAACATTTCACACTTCACGAGCCACCTTTATTTCCCACCCTTTACCCATGTATTTTTCTCCCATCCATCTTTATCCCTTGCGACTCACTCTTACTCCCTCTTTTCCTCACTCACTCCCTCCTGCCCCCTCTCTTCTCTCACTCGCCCCTACCTTCCGTCAATTACCCCACTCTCTCTCAATCCACCCTACAAAATACATACCAAAAAAAACCACCCCCATGAGAGGGAGGAGGTTGGGGGGAGAGGGTCTGTGGTCCATAGGAGGAACCCCTGAGACTGCTTCAAGGAGGTTGGGAATCACTGCTCTAGTGAGTATACTTTCCTTGCATTACCTGTGGCTTGATGACATTTAGGCCAAGATTAACAACAAATTGCAGAATGCCTGTGAGGCCGCCCCTAGTGCGTGCACGATGGCGCGACCGCGGGTTGAAAAGACAATCTTTAGTCTTTTCAAGCGACAGCCGCGTCAGGTGAGCGGTTCAGCCAATCACGGCGAACACCACGCTCCGCCACGTCTCCCCATCGCTTCCATCTGAATTCACACATCGCTCGGGCCCGAGGCGCGATGAGCGCCTGCGGACGCACGCCAGCGCGGACTATAATCTTAGCCTTACAATATACTGTAGGTGCCGCAGCTATTAATAATAAGCCATCATTTCAGAGTATTGTACAACACGGGTAATTGCAAAACAGAAAACACTGCCGAATAATTTGATGCGTTAGGGACTCGTAGCTTATACAGAAGGGAACTACTTTATTTGGGCATTTAAATACATATCAACAGCAGGAAGTGACTTTGCTCTTAAGGATTTAATTGCTGCAGAGCAATAGTCAAATGCTTAATTACACATAAAACATTTTAAATTGATATGCTTGAAAGGAAACTAAACAAGGTAATGCTTCGGTACTGTAATGCTGAAGTACTGAGCCTGCAACAACTTCAATTCTCATCTCAAGAGAGAATAAGATACTGTCGTTTCTCAAAATATAGTGCATAGAAACCATCGATGGAATAGTATGTAGAAATCATGTAGTGGGAGCTATGATTTAAGGAAGGGGTGCTCAACTCCAGTCCTCAAGCCCTCTCCCCCACCCCCAACAGGTCAGGTTTTCACGGTATCCCAGCTTCAGCACAGGTAGCTCAATCAGTCCCTGCTCAACACAGGTGGCTTAATCGGTCTTCATAAAGAGCTGGAATTGCAGTGTCTTATATACATGTTTCCCTAATGCAGACAATACAGCACCTCAGAGGTTCTCAACTCCAGTCCTCAGGACCCGCCAACAGGTCAGGATATCCCTGCTCCAGCACAGGTGGCTCAATCAGTATCTGTCTTCGACTGAGCATTTGATTGCGCCACCTGTGCTGAAGCAGAGATATCCTGAAAAATCTTACCTGTTTGGGGGGGTGGGGGGGGGCTGCCGTTGAGCACCGCTGATTTAAGGAACACAAAAGCCCTGTGATGTCATATTAAAGCATGGAGAGAAATTCATCCTGTGCCTACGGTATAAGATTTAATGCATCAACCTATTGTCATATATGTTGTCCCGTGTGTGCCAAGTTTAAACTGGTCCCTCCGCCTACTGATCTCAGTGCCATGTCAGGCAAGTGATTAACAAGCTCTTTATGGATGCGAGGGGAAGATGACCGCCTGTCCAGCTCTGATGGTTTCTGATGCATAATATGTTGAAAAAAAAGCTGTGTGTGCTGTGCACGCGCATAGTAAGTGAAACTTCTTTGACTTTTGTCACAGAAATTGTATTTGTGTTGGTGTTGGTGATGTTTTAATTAAAAATCAAAATACAATCTCAATGACAAAACGCAAATAAATTTGACTTAGAATGCGTGTGCTCGGCACACATCCCCTGTATTATCTATTTGCACCAAGTGTGAATTCCGCGTGTGACAGAGTGTGCGTGTGACAGTGTGTGCGTGTGACTGTGACTGAGAGTGTGCGTGTGACAGTGTGTGCGTGTGACTGTGACTGAGAGTGTGCGTGTGACTGAGTGTGCGTGTGACTGAGAGTGTGCGTGTGACTGAGTGTGCCTGTGCGTGTGCCTGTGCGTGTGACTGTGAGTGTGACTGAGTGTGCGTGTGACTGAGTTTTAAAGGCTCTGGAGACTTTATTGTTGCCCACTTTTGTGCAACAGGGTACTACTCTGAGTACTACTTCTATCGGGTACTGAGTATTTTCTGGGGGGCGTAACTCCTTTGGTAGAAACCACTTCATTTGAACAGATTTAAGAACCCAGTGAATTCTGCACGTGGTGTACGGTTGCATGATGTGCTCATAATGACACGCGGAGGCAACTTTTACAGCGCTTACAAACGGTAGAAATTCAGGCACAAAATTGTACATCAACAGCAGCAAACAGAACGATGCTCGGTGTGCGTGTCCTGCTCAGCCATGGCTTTATTCAATAACACACATCACAATGTCTGCAGTGCGAGTGCAAAAAGGTATGTTACAAATAAGGGACAGGCTGATTTTCAAAGCCTTATGGATACAGTCAGATGTACTGTATGGTTATGGTGACATGTGAGCTATGCTTCTATTTCACTAATGAGAAGTGCAAGTATTCCTCCATAATCCCACTCCATGGCATGTCCTATTGCCTATATTACGTGGTAATACACTGCCAATCCCAAGATTGCTAAATTGCTATTACTGAAACATGATTACACGGTTCAACATCCTGTCAGGAGATCATCAGTACGAGGTAAAGTATTATACAGTCCATCATGGATAACATGTGTATGTAGGGATTCAGTGTTTTGTATATTAAAATGTATAGTATTATACATGATTACATAAACAACATGATACGCCTCAGAGTGAGCACAGCTGGTATTGTATATGGTATCTAGCATCCAGCTATGAGTTCTAGCAGGGGTAGCCAACTCCAGTTCTCAAGGGCCACCAAACAGGTCAGGTTTTCAAGATCTCTCTGCTTCAGCACAGGTTGAAGACTGAGCCACTGATTGAGGCCCCTGTGCTGAAGCAGGGATATCCTTAATACATGGCCAGTTGTTGGCCCTTGAGGACCGGAGTTGGCCAGTCAACGATTGAGCCACCCGTGCTGAAGCAGGGAGATCCTTAATACCTGGCTTGTTGGTGGCTCTTCAGGACTGGAGTTGGCCACCCCTTAGCTACAGAATCCTCTCGTAGGAGTAAAGGGGCATTTAACTTCACCCCGTTGATGCTGGAATGGATCACTGCTGTATTTATCACTCTCCACCGATCAAGGGCTTCAAAGGTCAACATCAACAATATCTATTCTTGCCATAGTTCGGAGAAATGTGGATAATTACATGCACCTTATTATAATACATGCCTTTTTCCGTCTCTAAAATCTGTTTCTGAAACAGAGTTGCACAGGAGTTATACCATTGTTCCCTGCACAGTTTAGGCAATGACCAGTCTTCCAAAGAGAGGCGGTAGAAGGTGTCCAGGAGATGAATAACAATGGGTATCCTAAGTGATAAGGATGGTGAAGGACCGTGAAACACCCCCATTCTAGCTCAGAAGTTTCACATTTGATCCCTGGCAAACATGTGGTCATCAAAATGAAACTCAAGATACAAAATGATTTAGAAGCAGGAAGGGAAAAAAACCTGTATTTGTGCTACATGGTTTCAATCGCATTGCGTGTGCACGGTACTAGTATAGGATACACAATATGTTGTTGTTTGGGATACATTTGCAGTTGACCTTTAATGACAGGTGAGAGAGCGAGAGGAACAGGCTGGTACTATCTTCACTGGCCTTTCCCTCCTCGCTTTACTCAACCTAGAAGTACCAGGACTTTGTAGCCGTGTCCGTCCAGTGGTTTATACCTTTCTCCAGATACACGTGGAAGACAAAAACCAAGCAAAGAAAGTTGAATTCAATATGGAATGGGGTAAAGCAGCAACTACATCTATTCACAGCCACTGTTTATATTGTTTTGGATACTTGTGCCTCTTTTTAGGGAAGTAAATGCGGAGGACCATTGAGTGGGAACAGGTGGGATAGCTTCTTGTCTGATACCACGAGTCATAATTCCGCCTTCTTGCTGATCATGGCTTGCACCTGTTGATAGACATACGTTGGTAGAATGTTTATTAAATATTTGTATTCCTATTTCAGATGGGGGAGATTTTATTCATAAAGCTTAAAACATGACACATACATGTATTCCTTAGTATGTGCTTCTACAGAAATACAGCTTACGCTCCATCACTAAAAGAATAAGAATTGAATCTGGAAATATAGATGTCTTTCTCCTCTCTCTCTTTGAGGATAGGAAATATAACAAAAAACTTGTTAAAAATGCCATAGAACAGGCTAGTAAAATGGATGGGACCACTTTAATTCAACCAAAGAAAACAACCAGTGTGGATAAGGAAGGGGTCTTTCTCCCATTTATTACCCAATATAATGGGATGTCTCAAGACATTTCCAAGGTGCTAAATAAGCACTGGGGGATCCTACAGAGAGATCCCATCCTCAATACTTTTTTACCAAATAGACTTCAGATTGTATACAAAAAAGCTCGAAATCTAAAATCACAGATAGCACCTAGTTGCCCCAAGAAGATTTCAGGAAAGGGTCAAACCATGTGGCTGGGGGATCTAAAAGGGTATCATCCATGTACAAAAATGTGTTGGGTGCAGTTTTGGACACAAGGCTAAGAGGATTAAATCCAACATCACTGGAAAAGAGTATGATATCAAAACATTTATCACGTGTAAATCCGATTTTTGTGTCTATATGTTGGAATGCCCGTGTGGGTTACAATATGTGGGCAGAACAGGGAGACCACTGAAAAGGAGGTTTGCAGAACACGTGTACAACATTAAAAAGGCCTTGTAACACATAGTGTTCCAAACCATTTCAAAATCCATCACAACATGTCTCCTGAAGGGCTCATTTGTACTGGTATAGATTGCCCAAAAGTTGTTGTCAGAGGGGGAGATAGATTACAGAGGGTCTCACAGCAAGAGGCCTTCTGGATCTATACTTTAAAAACCCTCTCCCCCAAAGGACTCAACATAGATTTTGACCTGGCATTTTTCCTATAGGAACTCCCTGTTTTGTCCACATGTTGGCCTTTTTTAACTTAGTTTCATCTGCATTTTTTTTAACTTAGTTTCATCTGCATTTTTTTAACTTAGTTTCATCTGCATTTTATGTGCCAGAATTTAAAACCATGTACTCTTTTGAATTGGGTTCAATTGTTGGTTAGTTCACTATGTCAACATCCAATTGATTATGTCATGTTTCTTTAAGCTTGGGATCTAACGATGGGTGATTTTAACCCCACCACTGCCATTGGTGTCAGTGGTATAATTCACCTTTGGTCTGACTCATAAGCGCTCCAGTTAACAACGGGTTAATATGGGACTATTTAAGTACAAGGGATTGTATAGGCTCCACAATCCCCTGAGGAAGTGACGCCCCCATCACGAAACGCGTAGGGAGGATCCTAAGGAGACGCCGGCCTGTTTTCACATTCAGCTACCTGTGTGGAAGCGGAAGCGGTGACGTCACCGCGCTGACACCGGAGCATCGCGAGATATACGCGGCTACCAGCAAGGACTGCCAGGGACTGGTGTTTGCTGCTGGACAGCCGGGTCGGGCGCTCCTATTGATTTTAAAACTCACTGTGTCTGTGAGTATATGTCTGTTTGTGCATTGGAGGTATTAAAAGGTTTTTAGGTATTGCGCAATCCTCTGTCCCCTTTTTTATCCCTGGTTGGAGTTGCATATACAGGAATACGGGAGTGGACACCGATGACAACACCTGGAGAAAAAGATTTTATCTGAGCCTATCCGAAGACGGCGCACCTCGTGGGGTTCGTGCTGTGCCTGAAAACGCTGGGACTTGGAAAATCACAGATTCTCTCCACTGCATGCTGTCTGCTTTGCATCTAGTAAGTAGGTACGGGTTGAAGCTGTATATGGGGGAATTCATTTGATGAAACAATACTGCGCAATATTTTGTCTATTGTTTTTATCATACACCACAGGATAACAGTCTGCAGCAAAAAAGAAAAAAAATCCTCCTGTTTTTCTTCACAAATCTTGGGAACTGAGTCCATTTACCACTCAAACATCTGAAAGGAAGGACTCCACTCTCATCACTTATATCCTTTATTTTTATGGACATTGCTTTTTATAGTAATATTCACAAATATATTGTACACTTTGCGCCAGGTTATTTTCTATATTTGTATATTCACTATTGTATTAGGGAGTTCTAGAGATAATTCCCCTTATAGAACACTAGGCTGCATTCATTATTTCATTTTATCTATTGTGCACAGCACTGTTTATATAGGTCTAGTGCTGAATTTAGTTATTTTGTTTTTGTCGTTATGTATGTATGTATGTCTAGATCGATATATACATACAGGGTAAGAAATGATATTGTTTTAAAAGCTTGATTTGCTGTGTTTTAAATTAATTTGGCTATGCTGCTATGCATAAATGTGTGTATAATGTATTTTACAATTAGATTGATGTAATTGTTGCTGTTGTATGGTGTACTTTAGGTCAGGGTGAGGCTTGCTTTTGTATATTGTATTCTTGTTGGTACTTATATTTTTTCACAGGATAACTTCTTCTGTTCAACGCTTGAATTAGTTAATTGTTTATTTGTTAGGGATGGAATGTAAATTGTTAGGGATGTAATTAATGAATGCTAATTGATTTATGTTTACTGGATTGGTTTAAATAGTATACTTGTTTGGATGTATTGGTATTTTGTTTGGAATATGTTATTGTTGACATTCATTTGCAGAATGTATATGGTGCATAGATTGTATGCATCATATATACAATGTAAATGCAATGTTTTGATTGTCATTTGAGGTTTTTGATTGGCATTTGAGGATTTTGAGTGGAAGATCAGATTGGATTATTAAAGGTAATGGATTTTATTGTAGTGTGTCTGTATGGAGAAGTGGTATTTGTAGTACAGAATGTTTTTGATAACCCTTCTACATTTATTTGTATATTGGTTCATCATGTGTGTATATATATATACACCTCTTTCTCTCTCTCTGTATATATATATATATAGTTGCATGATGAAGCCACTGTCCAAATGAATGGGTGAAGGGTGGGTATCGGGCCAGTGTGGCTTAACCCCTTAATTACCTTTGCGGTTATTATCCGATAAGGTGTTTAAGGGGTTAATTGATATCTGAATGTAATTGCAATGTATTGGCTTTGTATTAGCTATGTATTTTGTGGGCAACAAAAGACAAGGATGTTGCTGGTGACGGGGGCTTCTTATTGATGAGGTCAGTAGTACTTTATTTATTTTAATATGCTAGTTAATGTGTTTAATAATGGAAAAATAATCTATTATCCCTATCAGGATAATAGTTATTTTGCACATTATTGTACTGTAGGTGTTGGGGGGGGGGGGTGTATGTATTGAATGTATAGGCCAGGTTTATTTTTTTTACATTTAGGGTTGGTTCCTTGGTTCTGCGTGAGACCTCTGGAGACCACCTGCCGTCTCCTCGGGTATCTCACGGGTATCAGGCTGGTGGTTCCACGGGTGACACTTGCAGGGATGAAATGGTGGCCTCACATCTGTGGGGGCACCGCGGACCAATAGTCTGCGGGGATGAAGCGGTGGTCCCACATCCGTGGGGGCACCACGGACCCATAGGTGCGGGGATGAAGCAGTGGTCCCACATCCGTGGGGGCACCGCAGACCCATAGTGAGCACTCGTGAGTTCCCCAGACCCCCGTGGGAACCACCCGAGGCCCCGCAGACACCTGTGGGTCTGACCCGGGGCTCCCAGACATCCGCGGGCCTACCGTGGGGACCCAATTGTGGCCCACTGTGACCCAAGGAGACCACCTGGGGGCCATGGCTCTTGGCGGGACCCACCAACAGGCCCCCAGAACCTGTGTGAAACATGTTGCTGGTACCCTGTAGGTCTGTCAGGTGCCCCGCCAGCCCGCCGGGGACTCGCGTGGGGCTGGGGTATGAACCCTGTATGTAAAATGATAAATCATGTATTTTTGGGGGGGCACAGGGGTTGGGTAATGTATTTAATAAATAGAATGATGCTTATTGTGGGGCTGTGTATTGTTTTTATTGTGGGTACTGGGGGTGGGGGGAGTTGGTATTGGCCCCAAGGGTATGTGGGTAGGCCTCCTTTGTGGGTAGTGGGTGAGGGTGGTTAGGCCTCACGGGGTGGGGGGTTAGTGTGGGAGGGTATGTAGGTGTCCCGAGTGGTGGGTGAGGGTGGGTTAACCCCTTAATGAATGTAGCGGTTAATAACCGCTATGGTGATTAAGGGGTTAGGGGACATTACATTGGATGTTTTCATTCTTGTGTCTGTTTTGCAGCAGCAGAGGGGGCATGGGCAGGAGGAAGATGAGGATGGCCTTCATCGTGGCAGCCAGAAATGGGTGAGTGCTCTATGTATTTAATGTATTTATTATTGTTTATGTATTTTAAATACACATGTCCCCAATAAACATGCTATTCTGCCTTAACCCCTTCATTGCTTTAGCGGCTATACGCTATGGTAATGAAGCAGCATTTATGTATTTTAATAATATTGTGCGGAAGCAGGGGTTCCCCTGAGTTGAACCGCATTGATTTGTGTCTCAGAGACCCCCTGCTTCCCGAGTTACACGCCCCGGTTTGGGGCATCGGTTACAGTGTCGCCGCCATATTTATAGCGGACACAGCGCGAATGGAACGCTATAAAGATGGCGGCGACACTGCCACCCGATGACACATACCGGGGCCTGTAACTCGGGAAGCAGTACACTATTATTAAAAATACATTCATGCTGCTTCGTTACTGTAGCACATAGCCGCAAAGGTAAGGAACGAGTGTTTATTGATATGTGTGTTTTACTGATACTGTACATGTGCAGAGGGTCTCCAGAGCTGAACCGCTTTAATTTTAGGCCCGGGGACCCCCTGCTTCCCGAGATACAGGCCCCTTTAGGGGGTGCCGTATCCCTCTGCTTTGTTTACATTCCGCGGTCACGTGATCGGGACCTTTAAATGCAGAGGGATACCGGCACCTCATAAAGGGGCCTGTGTCTCGGGAAGCAGGGGATCCCCCGACCTGAAACCAATGCGGTTCAGCTCCGGAGACCCCCTGCACATGTACACTAGGAGTCAAAGTTGTTAATAAATAATTTTTATTTTGCCGATGTTTGCGCTGAGAGAGCGGCTGGTCTCTCTCTGCTGCAAACAATTATCGGCAGAAATGGCCTATCGGCAGGTTATCGGGAGCCAGGCTGTTTCGGCACAGGCTCATCGGCAGTTTTGCTTTCGCAGTGATTCGGCAGGGATCGGCATGGATTCGGCCCTTACTGAATACTGCGAGGGCAAATCGCCAAAATAAGGCCTATCGGCAACCCTTGACGATTGCACTTTTTCGGCACTTACTGCATAGAGCCCATAGTATATGGCTCGGCACCACAAACCCAGCTTAGCAAACTTGACACCCTCTACAATTCAATTTGTCGTTTTGTTCTCCAATGCAACTACAGTACAACACACATCACTGCGAAATGCTCAAAGAACTAGATTGGTCATCACTAGAGTCTAGACGCAAAGTTCACCTTTCCTGTCTTGCCTTTAAATTCTTTATGGGCAAGCTACCCAGCTATCTGAACAAGCTCCTCACCCCTACCACATGGAGCACTTATCATTTGAGATCAGACTCCAAAAGACTGTTCATGGTCCCAAGGCTCAACAAAGTATCCGGCCGCTCCTCCTTCTCTTACTGCGCACCCCAAAACTGGAACAACCTACCGCAGACTCTCACATCCACCACCAGTTTAAGTTCTTTCAAATCTAAGGCTGTCTCACATTTTAATCTGGTCTGTAACTGTTTCATACGCCCATAATATATATTTTCTTTAACTGTGCATGCAATGTCTTGTATATAATGTATACCCTGTTCATTTATGTAACTGTATTTGTAACCATGTATTATTTGTCTTAACTCTGTGCCCAGGACATACTTGAAAACGAGAGGTAACTCTCAATGTATTACATCCTGGTAAAATATTTTATAAATAAATAAATATATAAATGTATGTACCCCTTTGTGCGCCAATGTATACACCTGATTTTCAGTTGTTGGATGGCATGTGTCAATCTTTATTTCCACTCTATAACGGCGACATCTGTATGTGTGAGTCCCAGAGCAATCATCTCCTATGACAGGGGTAGCCAACTCCAGTCCTCAAGGGCCACCAACAGGTCTGGTTTTAAAGATATCCCTGCTTCAGCACAGGTGGCCCTATCAGTCCAACGATTGAGCCAATGATTGAACCACCTCTGCTGAAGCAGGGATATCCTTAAAACTTGAACTGTTGGCGGCCCTTGAGGACTGGAGTTGGCCGCCCCTGTTCTATGCCACCACTAAAGAGGACCTGCAAATCTATAGACATTGATATCATGGGTAGATGATAAAAGGGCAAACCTCATTCTTTAACATGAGGGGAACTGAGGTTACCTGCTTTTAAACTTGCCCACTGTTGCACAGCATGCAATTTTGGCCTTTGTTTAAATCACAACAGTGAAACTGTTCTCCGGGCAACGTAAAGATAATTGAAAGTTAAGCTTGATGGATGGAAACGTCTTTTATTTATTTGATGTTTAGAGCTGTGTAACATCACGTGTCCCTGATACAGAGAATGTCTTAAAGGTTCCATTTCCCCTATTATGGATATTTCTCTTTCCTTTCCAAAGCCTTTTTCTTTTCTCGCTTTCTTTTGATCCTTTTCCAAAATCTAGCAAAAGCTGTTCTGCTCCACAGATTTGGGATACTAGCAAAGAATCAATCCTCTCATTGTTGTGTGAGTGGCCCTTAATAATCCACCTTCTTTCTATCTACCAGTTTGGCTTTCCCAATTGTGGAGATATAAATTAATAGGCAGCTGGCGACTGGCGAGGATGAAATGGAAAATAACAATGATAAGAAAGAGCCCAGTGTCCTGTCGTGTGTTCTCTTTTCATTGTTATTGGCTAGGCACTGAGGGGCAGCTCAATGACCCATGTCCGGCAGAACTTTGTACTCTTTATTACTCTTTTAATCTAGTCCAGTATCACCAATCAATCAAGCTTGGCAACGCTTGTGCTGTGTTATAGAGGCGTGGAAGTAAGTTTGCTCTTGTTATAAGGCTACTCGGTCTTGGATGAAGAAAGGAGGAGTAAAATTTCTAACTCCAAACCAGCCAAGACCTGGAGTGCACTTGCTCAGCATATAGTATAAACCAAAGAAAGGTATCAGGCAGTCCTGTTTTGCAGTGTACAGTATGATAAGTATAGTTATAACCCCCTATTCCAATAGTCTTTAGGCAAAGATGGAATGGGTTAACCCCTTAATTACCTTAGCGGATAGCCACTAAGTGACAATCAATCAATGGATTTATATTTAAAATTATTTTAAATGTTCTGTTTTTTTTTATACATGTAACCCCTCTTTATATAACTTCAGATTATATGGCCTATCACTGAGGCGGGAGCCTTAATCCTATGGGTTTCTGTTTAATTCTTATAGTGTGTTTGGTACATGTTGCGTGAGACTTTAGTGACTAGACACAACACAGTGGTAATGAATTATAATAAGGTTTTTTGGGGGTGTTGGGGGTATTGAGGTGGGTGAAGGATGGTGTTTAGGCCTCCTAGAGGGGCGGAGGGACGAGAAGGGTTAACCCTTTGATTACTTTAGTGGTTAGCCACTAAGGTAATGTAGGGGGTGGATTAAGTAATTCAGACCGGTTTGCTCTTCCCTTTGACGTAGATCAGGGGTGCGGAAAGTTTTTCATCTGGGACTCCCTGCCTGCTTACCTGCTGGCTCTCATTCTCCCCTCCTCCTCAGCTCCAGCGTCAAATGACATTGCAGGGTCATGTGACATCACGTTGCCATGGCATCACAACATCACATGACCTCACAGCATCATTTGACGCCAGTTATCATGGCGATGCATGCCGAAGATCAGGTAGGAGAAGCTGGAGAGGCCTCGCACGTCCCCCTGGCATTGAATTGAAATCCCTTGGGAAGAGCGCGGGACCACTGTAGCCGCCGTGCCCAACCCCTGGAAAGTCTCCCGCCCCCACTTTGCACACCCCTTACGTAGATAACCGAATATCAAATTTACAAATTCCAGCTTTCTCATTCTTTGTTAAACATCTTCCTTATTACCCCTTTTGAATTTATTACTGATCTCTTGCACCTGTTAAATGAAAAGGTATTTTTGACTGTCCGAGTGAGTCAATGTTCCCTAGATTGAAGGGTCTAAAGAACCTATACTTACTTGTAGCTCCGAATTATGACAAACCCCTTCTAAATTGCCCTTTCGAAGCAGTTTTACATTCTTTGCTATTTCTGTAAGCCCTTCTCACATATCTAAACCATGTGGAACAGGTTTTTTTAGAAGCAATTTTATTACAGTTCTGCCAATTTGTGCATTTTTTTGCAGACTAACTGTATTCTAGTAGCTACGAAAAGTGCCAAAGGCTAAATCGCTTCTACCAACTCGCATTTTTTTCTCCCCACCTCAAATCAGACAAGGTAGTGGGGGGGGGGGGGAGATGGGGAGTACTATTGTCACACACAACCAGATAAGAACCCACAACCTCTGCTATTCAGGGCAGCAATTGTAGCATTAAACTAACCCAAATGCTGGGAAATGTTATTGTCACAGCATTCTTTTGAGCTCTACTACTCACACCTGTAGCCCCGTCCCCCCAACTTCCTTTAAAAACAGGTCACTTCCCCTTCCTGGTTGCCAGTTCAATATTCCTTGTGCACAAAAAGGAGCACACCTAAGAGATATGTGACAGCAGAGTTTTGCGCCATCTGTGGGTTGTGGGTTCTAATTATGTTTGGTTTGACACTGGTACCCCCTTCATCACAAGGGCCCTTAGATTTATTGGACATATCTACAATTGGAGATACTATTACATTAGGAAGTCCTCCCAGTGGGATTCAGAAATGTTAGCGACCGGTTCTCTCTCACCTTCCTGCCCTTTCATAGTGAAAAATCCCCATCTTCTCCCCCTCATAATCAGCAGATCTTCCCCAGCCCCCCCCTCATCATCATCATCATCATCATCATCATCATCATCATCATCATCATCAGATCTCCCCCAGTCCCCCTCATCATCCTCCCCAGTCCCCCTCATCATCCTCCCCAGTCCCCCTCATCATCCTCACATCTCCCCCAATCCCCCTCAGCATCTTCAGATCTCCCCCAGATCTCCCCCAGTCCCCCACAGATCTCAGCCTCAAATCTCCCTCAGATCTCCCGCTCACACCTCCCCCTCAACTCCCCCAGTCCCATCACATCTCCCCCTCATCTCCCCCTCACATCTCCCCTAGATCTCCCCCTCACATCTCTCCCTCACATCTCCCATCATATCTCCCCCAGATCTCCCCCTCACATCTCCCCCTCACATCTCCCCCTCTCCTCCCCCATGCCTACCTGGGAGATGGCATGCAGCAGCAGAATAATCACTTGAAGCAGGGCAGGAGAGAGCAGTATGAGGTGAGGAGTGCTCTATCGCAGCAGACAACGGAAATTCCGGGTCAGACAACTAGATGGCGTACCTCCCCTGCTGTCCTGCTCTGACTGACACAAGTGATTCTACTACCGGCTAATGCACCGGTTCGACGAACTTGGGAAGATCCAGGAACAGGTTTGAATCCCACTACTGAGTCCTCCTCCACCACCACGCAAAAAAACTCTATTTCAGGCCCTGGAGGGAGTTAGCACCATCTCAGGTCATTTTGCATCTACAGCAAGTCGAATCCGGACGATCATGCGTTTTGTTATTTTCTATAGAAGCAGTTTAGCAGATGCGATTTGCAGTAGATAATAGAGAATAGGATTTTTTTCCTCACATTTTATTCTGTGACTTCAGAACATACCAAACTGCGCTATTTGGCAATGACAACTTAGGAGTTACTAGAATAGTTGGATTTGTTTTGCTGAAATAAACTTGTCATATTGAAGACCGAGTGCCTGGATCTTGCCTTCTACGAATTACTAGAATAGGCCCCTAAAACTTTGTGATTTACATAGAAATCAAGAGGCCACCGGTGGACTCTGCGGACCAGGGCATTTTTTGTGTGCAATCATTAGTCTGTTCTCTGTTTTGCTTAAGACAGTTCACTGGCTTACAGTGGAGATATTATATTATCATGCCAAGTCTGAGAATCCTGGGGTGGGTTTCCACCATCTTACACACACAAAGAAAAAGAAAGAAATTGGCTTTTTTATACAAAGGAATCCTTTTTATGTTTCTAAATATTGAATTAATTAGCTGATGCCTTTACAGACTGAGAACAGAACATAGATAAAAATACTCGAGCCTATTGAAATGCTAAATAAGACTTCCTTTCCTTTGCAGATATAGTTTGTTTCCAAACTTATTTTATGTTACTTTAGGTCTCTAACCTACTTTTGTGTTCCAATTAGTGGAAATACTGTACAGGAGGACAAAGGGCAGTGGTTTAAAGAAACATTTCAGTGTCTCACAGTAAGAGCGTAAAAATCATGTGCGAGAACTGTTTTTTTTTTTTAAATCCTGCAAAATCAACATATTTTTTTCTAGCAGAAAGCCATGGTACCACGAAGCGGTAATCCTAAAATAGATATTGAAAGAAAATAAGGAATTGTTTGTTTAGTTACAGTAAGAGCCTTAAAAATCTGGAGAAACACACTGTTTGATAGATTGGTAATGTAATAAATAAGGTTCTAAAATTTTTTTTGGACAACTAAAACTGGCATAGTTAAAGAGGTATAATGTCCATTACCTCATTGTTTGTCAAAGGGGCTTGCAGTGCATTGCACAGCTTTCTGTTGATGGCTTCTATGGCAATAGAAGGGTCAAGTCAGGGGTTTTCAACTTTTTATTGGTTAAGCAACCCTATAATTATATTGTGAAATTGAGGAACTCCAACCCTCTCTAATAGCGCGTCTAAGATCAGATGCATTGTAAGGAACCCCAACCCTCTTTAATAGCACGCCTCAGATCAGATGCATTGTAAGGAACCCCAACCCTCTGTTATAGCGTGTCTGAGATCAGATGCATTGTAACGAACCCCAACCCTCTCTAATAGCGCGTCTGAGATCAGATGCACTGCAAGGAACCCTAACTCTCTCTAATAGTGTCTGAGATCAGATGCATTGTATGGAACCCCAACCCTCTCTAATAGCATCTGAGATCACATGCATTGTAAGGAACCCCAACCCTCTCGTATAGCGTCTGAGATCAGTCACATTATAAGGAACACCAACCTTCTTTAATAGTATGTCTGAGATCAGATGTATTGTAAGGAATCCCAACCCTCTCTAATAGTGCGTCTGAGATCAGATGCATTGAAAGGAACCTCAACCCTCTCTAATAGGCAAACTAAAAAAACAAGCAGAAAAATACATAGCAATTAAATAAAAACAAACACCAAAAATACATAGCAATTATATAAAAGCAAACACCAAAAATACATAGCAATTAAATAAAAACTCAAAAAATGCATTACTTGTCACTGTTTATCTACAGCCGAAAGAGGCATAGATAAACACTTTGGCAGTCAATGGTCAAATTGAAAAACATACAATCCATGTGTTTCTTACCTTTGACATCTTCATCCTCCGATTCCGAGTCCAGCAGCAACAGCAGGAACCTATTGGCTCTTGACACAATGTTGTGGTAAGATCTTCTTTCTTCTTTCTTTTCTTCTTTATTTGTTATACAATGCAATGGGGTGGATGTTGTCCCATCATCTTCTTGCCTTCAAATGAGATAGGACAGACCTTAAATAAGGCCTGTGATGTCCCATTTGAGTGTCAAATGGTACACTCCCAATCTGATTGGCTGGTGTACCATGTGACACGGAATCGGAGGGTGAAGACGTCAATTTAATTTAATTGCTATGTATATTTGCTGCTTGTTTTTTTTATGTTGCCCATTGACTGTCATAGTAGCAAACCATGCCCTTATTATATGGGTATGGTGTACCACTGTGCCAATCATTTGGTTTATTGGCATTTTTTTAATGACATATAATGTCTTTTATTCAGTGCTTATTTTTTTTTATTGGTAGATTGCTTATTCATTGCCATAGGGGCATAACATACTTATATTATGGGCATGGTTTACCACTGTGCCAATCAATGGGTAGAGCAGGAGGGTGGAGGTAGTTGCCCCCGGGAGGGTTGTTAGGTGTCCCGGGTGGGTAACCCCTAAGTTACTAACTGCTAAGGTGATTAAGGGGATAGTGGCTATTCATTTTTTCTATTGTTATGTTGCTGCCCATGGAGGACAGAGAGGACGGGAGGAAGACAATGATGGCCTTCATCCTGGCAGGGGTAGGTAGAACTTAAATTAACTTTTTTGCTGCCTGGATAATGCCAGTTCTGCTTTTTGTACCCAAGGTCATTTCAAGCTTCCATCTTAATCAAGAGCTAATTCTACCTTCATTTTGCCCAAAACCTGGAAATTACAAATGGACTCTCCAGGAAAAGAAAATTAGAAGAAGTTAGGTAACAATTTTCTATTTTCTTGATTATAGCGTTCATGAGGAGGGCCTGGGGAACCTCTACTTTGAGAAACGGCATTGGTGTCAGGTAGCTTTGAGGAATCCACAGGGAGAGACGGATTCAGAACAGAGATCTGGATTAGGAGAGTGTCTAGATGTGAGCCTGAGTCAGAACCGTAAAGTAGACAGGATGCAAGCCGGAGTCGTAACCAGGAATCAGGATCAATAGAGTAGTCAGATGCAAGCCAGAGTCGGAACCAGGTTTTAAGATAGCCGAGAACTGAACCAGCAAGCTGGGACAGCAACAGCACTGCAGCACAGTGGTCAGGAGCAACACAATTTTACACTGGCATACTAGCAAGTCAGTTGTGAAGCAAGATATGTTGGACAGGGGCACCTTTTATAGGCAGTAGAGAAGCCAGGTGATGATGTCACCGCAGCTGTCCACCGCATGGCCCGCACACACTGGCACAAACCCCTCCTGTGAGGCCTTACAATTGGGACTCTTCACTAATCCTTTTGGCATCTACTTCTAGTTGAATAATATAAATCTGTCCCAATGTTTCTCCTTTTTCACCTAGACACTTCTCCCTTTTACCAGCGCAGTAGAGGAGAAGATCATAGTGTTTCACTTGAAAAAGTTACCACGGTTAGCATGAATTTCTTTGCACTTCAGCTTCTCTATTTCTTTCCTATGTTTGAAATGACAAATGTGTAATAGCGGCCCCTGCCCTGACTACAACTAAGACTGAAACCTATTTTTATTACATTTTTGAATTGTAGAACATGTATTTATCCAGGTAAAAAGTATTTGAAGACTGATATTTTACTGGTCCAAAAGAATACATTATATATGATAACGTATACAAGAACAAAATAATATGGCTTGCACAAAACAAAGAAGACAATAAAAGTAAAGCAGTAAACTACAGTAGCAGCACAAGTAAACAGAACAGCAGGAGGTCATGTCCTTAAATTACATACCGTAGCGTTATGTCATCAAGAGTCACCAAATAAAAAAAGAAATATATTATCAAACACGAAAGAAAATATTGTGTTTGAACTTAAAACTTGAAATATTTATTGGAATAAAATTGTTGTTCATGTCTAGCGGGACTGTGATAAAGCATCCTGATAAAAGTCCTTTAAGACCTGGGTTTTCTTTCAAAACATGTAAATAATTAACATGTAATGTTGTATTCCTGGTGTGCATTGAGATTATATATTAATGACCCAAAGTTATCAAAGCAACTAAAGAAATATACATTTGTGGATACGAAAGTAAAAGATAACAGGATGTATATAACAATATACATCCCAAGAGGATCAAAAAGACTCGCTCATATGGCGAGCACTCAATGTTGGAGTGTAATAGTAAGACTCACAGTGGTCTATCAGATCAATACTGTTGATAGGGCAAAGTATCACAGGCTATTATATATTATATGTTATTATATGATAGACTTTATATCACTACTGAGCTGGTCTATACTATCTGGTAACAAAGATTTACAAATTATATCTCTGATACTCCCTTGCCTTAAATTACATCCATTGAGATTCTTTATCTTAAAGGCTTAAAGGGATACTTACCTGCGTGTCTTGGAATATCTATATTATTAAATTAGACGTCTGTGGATAGCAATTTACCCTATATACTATCTTGATACTAATTGATCTATTGCTTACATTACCACTTCATAATGGGGTTATTTTAATGTTTGAATGTTGTATATGTGTTTTTAACTTGAATATTATTTGATTAAAACTTTATTATTTTTCCTAGCTTTTTCCGGTCACGATAGGCCTACTTTGCCCTATCAACAGTATTGATCTGATAGACCACTGTGAGTCTTACTATTACACTGGCGCTGGGCCCACTTCTCAGTTGCCGGGTCCGGGTAGCTGAAAACCTGCCGGGTAATGCCGGGTAATGCCGGGTAATGCCGGGTAATGCCGGGTAATTCCGGTACTTGGTACATCACTACTGTATATCCATTTTCATGTATTTGTGTACTTTTCCAATATAAGGCATTTGTAGTACTACAAGGCTTGTATACAGCATTGAAACCAATATTCCTCCAATCCTGTACCATTTTGACATTACCGCTCCCCTTTTATGCTGTTGTTTTCCCAAATTAGACATATAGATTTACTCTGATTTAGTAGTTCTGACTGACAAACTTCCCATCTGTTCTCTATCTAATTGTGAGGACTCGGGAATCGCGCAAGACGCCGATGCACGCGCAGCCTCTCACCCTCTGCTCCGGCACCCGTTGCCGCTCCTCCGGAATCCTGCGCTCTCACGCGCGCCTGCTGCGCATTGGATTGGTTCCTGGTCGCATCGCACGTCATCGGCTCCCAAGCGACGTGTCAAGCAAAATCAGCTTTTAACAGCCTCACCTGCCATAGCATCTTCCCAGTCTATCGCTGCCCTTGTGGAGGCTGCGCCTCTGCACCACCCCCCATGGGGATTGGTTCCTTCTGCCTATATATGCTCAGCTGTGCCACTGGCACTTTGGCTGAGCATAGTTTCTTGTTCCCTGTGCTTGCCTCTCCTGTCTGCTAGATCCCTGCCTTGCCCTGCCTTGTGATTTCCCGTGTACTGATCCGGCTTGCTTTTGGACTACCGCTTCTCTGGACTACTGATCTCGGCTTTCCTCGACCATCCGTCACTCTCCTACCCTGACCTTGGCTTACCTCCATCTACGATCCGGACCTCTCTTACACCGATCTAAGCTATACCTCCATCTACGATCCGGACCTCTCCTGCACTGACCTCGGCAAGTATATGACAACTCTGATCTCTCCTACCCCGACCTGGCTGCCAAGACCACTCTACATTCCGGACGCGACCCCTGTGTCTGTGGCTGGTGTTTGCCCATTCCCATCTCAGTATCGGGGTCTCGTCTAGTCTGTGGTGAGCACGGCGTAACACTTATGTCCTACGTAGTCATAACCTACAAGTGAATCCTTGAGGTCTTTACTAGTATGGCGGCGATTGTGGGTAAGGAGGTGGCTGCCATTTGCACTAGTCCCATGTTTGGACTAAGTGTTTGTAGGACAGCCTTCCCCCTTCATGATAGCATAGGTGAGTCCAATGCAAAGAATGGCTCCAATTGTTACTGTAGGCTAAAAAACACTGGCATTCATGATTCCAGGTCCCACGGATTACGTGATTTTGGTTTGCGCTCCATGGTAGTGAAACCTGTAAAAGATCAAATGCAATATCAGTTCTTAGCAGTGTAAGGAAGATACAATTTATATTGATCCACATATACCCATTTTTCTTTATTCCTTGTTTTAAAGTGTTTACGCCTCATGGGATGCTCTTCTGTTGCTTTTAGACCCTTGAGTTGTTCTCTTGTTACTTTAACCCCTTGCTCACTGAGTGTCAGCAGGACTGTGTGTGGACAATTTGCCTCTAAAGGGTATGTTTGGGCACAATTTTTCATCACAACCTTATCTCTCACTTTAAGACAGAACCGTGGCTTTGTATTGAGTTTCTCAAAGGGAGCCATATGGTATTTTGGCCAGCAAAATGCAAGTATTTTGATACAATACCTGTTCTTGTAGCTGTTTCACAAACAGATCCCTAGCAAATGCCTCTTTCACAGGAGAAGAGAGTGATAGGTCTGCTGGGTGTCAGAGATTAATTTCTTTACCTGTTATTAGCTGGTAAAGGGGGAGCCGTGTACTTTTACTTGCACTTCCCCTAATGTCCATTAGAATGGCTGGAAGGTAAAATAACCAAACGATTCACACGCTCCAACATCCCTGATGATTGGGGATGGTAAGGGACATAAAAACGCTGCTGGATCCCCAACAGGTTACACTCCTCTTATAGTATGGACCGAGTAAAGTGGTTCCCCTGTCACAATAAACTACTTTAGGGAATACTTGTTCCCAGAAAACTTTTAGCTGTACCTTTAACATTCTCTCCCTTTACTGGAAGGGTCTCTACCCATTTGGAAAAGATGTCCATGATCACCAACAGATACCTGTTGCCTCCTGGGGTGGTAGGGAGTGATCCTAAAAAAATCAATTTGAGGATTACACCATCATCCCTAAAAGACTGGAATTTTGGCCAGTACTAGCCCTTTGACCTACGGTTAATCTGAGCACAGATTAAACATCCCTGCAAAATCTCCTGTACTGAACCCTATATATTCCCCCACTAATATTTGTTTTTTTTAGTGTTCTGGTAGTGATGTCCTTCCCAATATGACCCATTAGCCTGTGATTTTCTTTGGCTAGGTCCTTTGAACAATTGCAGGTGGGATGTACAGTATTTAAGTCACCCATCCTCTTTCCTAAATAGCATCCCTTCTTTTAACTAATAGTTTGGATCACAATCTCCATTTTCGAGCTTGTTTATTATTTTGAGCAGCTCTACATCTTTTTCTTGTTCTGTCTGCAGTGACACTTGTGGAGTTTTACTGACAAAAATGACCTCATACAGCTGTTCATGTGTTATATCAAACTCATGGAGTTCCCATGCTTACTGACCTTCCTCCTCATTATAGGAGAGAAGGAGAAAGGAGGAGTGGCTCGGTGAGTAAAGATACTGACTGGCACTGAGTTTGAAGCAGGGGAACCTTGTGTCAGCTCCTTGTGACCTTGGGTAAGTCTCTTTATCTCCCTGTGCCTCAGGCACAAAAAACATAGATTGAAAGCTCTATGGAGCAGGGACTGTGTCTACAAAATGTCTCTGTAAAGAGCTACGTAAAACTAGCAGCGCTATTCAAGAACAAACTATTAATTAATTATAGCATGGTATCCAGGGGGGATTGGGCTGTCAGGATACGGGGCAAATGCCCGGTGGACCGACGGGGCCACAGACGTGCTTTGGCAGGTAAGTGAAATGCTTGGGCCACATTCCACTTCCAATCCGCTCCTGATGGTGCCCACCTCTAACCTGTGATCGCTGAACTTTTTGCTAACTAATCTGCCCTACTGTTGTGCTTAGCGTGATGGTTAACACACCGTTTGTCTTCTGGTGAACTTTTACTTTGATCAGAGCCACCCTTAGGGGGTCTTTCTTACCCTGATCCCAAATTTGCTGTAGCTTTTAAAACTTTAACATGCCCTACAGCAAATTAGGCGGAGCCAAAGGTGGCATGTCGACAGCGTGACGTGACGTCGCGCGTCATTGCAACACATCGCCATGACAATGTGACGGTGCAGAAGGAATGCCACTCCACATAAGGGAAGACCCCCCAGCGCGCGCTCAAACTAACACACGCACCTCCCACAGCTACACACACACCTTTTAATATCAGCCTTCCCTCATGTCCATTACCTCCTTATATCCACCTTCTGCTGTTCATACCTTCCTCCCCCCACCCCCAGTGTACTGGGTGGGGGGAAGCCCTGCTTCATATATTTGTTCTGGGCCCAGCAATTTCTGTTGGCGTCTCTGCTCCTGTGTCTTAGCTTGATGAATTTCCCCACACTTATATCTTCCCCTTTATAGTGCATTACCGGAGGAAGCACATATTTGCATTTTGTGTTCCTATGTATAAGGTCTACCAGCCATGTGGTTATCCTTTGGGAGGACACTCCACTCATGTTTTTCTCAATCAGCATCTTAATGGGTGTGAGCGGAGTCTGCACTGTTAGGTCTCCGAACCCTACCACATGGTCTGTGACTAACACTGTCCAATGTACTGCTAACAGAGTCCATGTACAGTCATCATATCCCTTCTCTATGCAGTCAGTACTCTAGTGAAGTATCCGATTGGTACCCACTGTCCTTGTCACTCTTGCAGCAGAACTGCAGTGATTGCATCTGTATGGCAAACGCCGATTTGGGTCTGAATTTTGAAGGACGGGAACTTGTTTATTATTTATTTTAAATAATAATAATAATAATAGCATATTCTTGTATAGCGCTGCTAGTTGTACGCAGTGCTTTACAGAGACATTTTGCAGGCTGAGGTTCCTGCCCTGTGGAGCTTACAATCTATTTTTTGGTGCCTGAGGCACAGGGAGATAAAGTGACTTGCCCAAGGTCACAAGGAGCCGACACCGGGAATTGAACCAGGCTCCCCTGCTTCACACTCCCAGTGCCAGTCAGTGTCTTTACTCACTGAGCCGCTCCTTCTCCACTACTCACAGAGAAATTCAGTATTAGAGCATGTGTAGGAAGTCATGGAGGACACACATCCCAGACCTAAAAGAAAACATATAGGGGAATGACGAGGAAGACCAACAAAAGGTGGGAAACATGAATGGGAACATGAAAGCTGACTGCAAGAATATTAGGGTCTGTTTGCAATATTTTGTTTAAAAAGGAAGGTTTTAATTCATTTCTGAATGGAAGCAAAGCTTCCAGATTTCTTAAAGCAGCACAAAGCTTATTCCACAGTCTTGGGGCAGTTCTTGAAAAATCTCTCCCTGCAACTTTATTGACCTTAAACTGAGGCTCAATCAGTTGAGGGGCGATGACAGATCTAAGGGCCCAATTGGGGGAGTTAGTGATTATGAATACTGAATGTATGGGGGTCTAGTCCATGGATAGCCATAAAGGTAAGAGTCAAGATCTTAAAATGTTACAATGCCAATTTTAAACTGGTAAATCCCTTGACTTGATCCATGGTAAGGGATCTTTATCGCAATCTTTTTCTCCCCCCTTTATAAGGTTGTACAAGGGTCTAGCTTTATCTGCAAAACCTTCTCAGCCCTAGACATTGGCGGAGGGCTGTACGTGTCAGTGGTCAACGTCATTTCTGAATCAATTGTGTTTTGTGGGGGGCTGGAATTCTCCCCACAACTTGAATGACCACCCCAAGAAATGACACTGATTCTCTGAGCAGCTATGCTTTGTGCAGGATTCAAATGAAGTCCTGCTTTGTGGGTTAAAGTTAGCAGTTCTTCGAGGCAATGAATAGTGCTGCTCTTTCAGGCTGTTTGTAAAAGTACATTATCCACATACTGCACAATACAATCTAGCTGTGAAAAGTTGCTTAGGATCTCAACCAGACACTGATGAAAAAATGTGGGGCTAAAATGAAAACCCTGCGGTAAGGCAGGGAAAGTGTACTGTTTGTCTTGAAAAGTAAATGCTAATGTACTGGGTATCATCGTGTACAGGAACAGAATAAAAAACATTGCTGACGTCCATGCAGCTATAACAGGTGGCATTAGGGTTAATTTAGATATTGTCATGCACACTTGCCATCACATTGGCTTCTGGCGGGATCACATTATTCAGTGCACGGTAGTTGACTCCTGCAGACCAGGAACTCAGGAACTCGTCACGAAGGAGAAACATCTGTGTTCCCTGGATTACTGAAACCGGAAGTGCTGATCGAGCGCTCACATGAGACACCGAGAGACGCCGTAAGGCAGTGGTAGCGGTGAGATCGCGGTGAGGTTTTCACTTCGGAGATTTTCTCCAATTTGTTTTAAAAGGTTATTTCTATGTGAGTGCGCATTTTTAAAATGTGTCCAGATAACGTTTTTGTTTATACAGTACTATCTGCACTATTGCATTTTCTCCGCTTTCCCCCCCCCGAGATTAATTGCACTCTACAGATTAAGTTTGCCACAGTTTGGAATATGTTTATGTAACGGGTATTCCCTGTAAATACAGATGCTACTGATGCTGTATATTACCTGTATGGCTCTCAGGAGCCTAAGCATCCGCTCGGGGAGCCTGGGGCACATGCATATAACAATCTCGTGGTGCAACGCCTCCACCTGGGAGGGATCCCAACGGAGTGGGAGGAGGCCCTCACAGGAAACAATCACGATAAGCACACGGGTGTAAAACAGGACTGGCTTTACTACACATATGCACATAACTTATACTCTACCAATCACATTCAATGTTAGCACTGCAGTAGGATATAACGTATCCCCCACTCCCACCACCGTGTACCCCCACACCGTGTCCACAGTATAACCCCCCTTGTCCCGTGGTCAGCGCTGCCACTATGTGCGAGTACTCGTGTGGTGCACGTGCGTAACGATATCTGCCCAGTGCGACAGCACCTGGGCGTTCACAGATCTTCGCAAAGGATCAGACGACTTCCGGGCGACGTCCGGTTCCTCCGGTGAGATGATCGGTCAGGGCGGTCCACCCTTGGTACAGTTCCGCTCTCTCTGCGGAGTAGGCTTGATCCCAAGCCTCTGGATGGGAAGCGCAGCGTCCGCTGTGTCCCTAACTAGCACTGTAATAGTAAGGGGCAGGGTCCCTAATTTGGGGCCTGTCCCTGAAGCAACACAAACTACTGGGTAGCTCAGGGCTAACTGGGGCCTAGGGGGCTGCTGGCCTAGTGCAATGAGTCACTGACTCCTGCACCCTCACCTCCTTCCCCTCTCCTGGCGCTGGCTGCCTGTCTACAAAACCCCGCGAAATGTATCCTTTTACTCTGCAGAGGATCCTACAGCCCTATAGGCTCCCTGGCGTCACGTGGGGTCCCCTAAGGCTCATGGGACTTGTAGTCCCTCCTTAGAGCCCTCTCCTGATTGGTCTGGGTTTGCGCGCTTATCACTGCGCATGCGCGACCTGTCTCCTTGCCTCCCGTCGCTCCGTACTACTGCGCATGCGTGCGCAATCCAAGATGGCGGCCCCCTTGGCAGGCACCGACGGGCGTCCCCGGCAACCGGCCACACGGGTCCCTGGCAACCCCCATACTACATGAAGAGGCGCGCTGTGCGCACACACGCCCCCGCACCTCCCTGCGAGCGGCTGCTCTGCTCCGGACTGCCGCAGTGAGTACCCGGAGGGGGGGGGGGGGGGATCCGCAAGGCAGAGGGGGACCTGGCAACACTTAAATAATCCAATTACATGTGAGTAGACACTTCAGATGAGTTCACAGACCACATACCTAGTGTGACAATATTGCACCATTAGTTTTTCCTATTTTCTTTTCTCCCACATATTGGACATCCACTGCTCCCCTAAAACTTTGCGATTCTACATGTGTAGAAGACTCTTCCTATTTTGGGTTTGAGTCAGGGATTTTTTTGTCTTTAAACAGTGCCTTAATACACCTTTATTATCCCAGATTATATATAAAATTATATATATATATATATATAATCAAAAAATAAATAGATGATACCGTTCTGTGGCTAACGAAATGCTTTTATTTGTGCGAGCTTTCGAGATACACTGATCTCTTCTTCCGGTAATGTTACAATGAATGAAGCAAAAGGTATACTTAAAAACAGTATCTCTTGGAATGTTATCTGTGCTGTTCCTTCCCCCGGTGTGGATGTGTTTTATGGCTAGAGGTGTCAAAAGGTTACTGTGAAAGCAAGTGAAGAAAGAGTGTGTATGTGTATCAGTGTGAATAAAAATGAATGGAGAGCCCACAGTATATACAGTGCTTTACACAAGGTGTGTGTGGAGTGGGAGTGGATATAAATGGTGTGGGTGGGTGTGGAAATGTGAGAGTTTGTAGCACAACTAAAAGTGTGTGTGGATACTAAGTGGTCCCTATTGGTGTATAGGGATGGAAAATGAACCTGCATCGCCACAGCATCACACGTGGTACAAGAGACAGTCCTGTTGGCGAACATTTCTCTGACTCTGGCCATAAGATGAACGATCTGAGGGTTGCCATACTCAAAGGTAATCTTAAAACCCCGAAAGAGAGACGGTTGCATGAATACAAATTTATGCAACTGTTCGGGACACTTAGCAGTGGCCTAAACAGAGATCGAAATTTTATGAGTCATTACTGACACTAGTGAACTCTCGTCCCATGAGCGCTAAAGGCCATGTCTGTACATACTGTGCTATATGTATGCACACACAGCTGTCTCTCACACATACTATTACTCCTTGTTTTTCCATCCCTATACACCAATAGGGACACACACTGCACACTGCACACACACTGCTCATTGCTCACACTGCACACACTGACACACTGCACACACACTGCACACTGCACACACACTGCTCATTGGACACACTGCACACACACTGCACACTGCACACACACTGCTCATTGGACACACTGCACACACACTGCACACTGCACACACACTGCTCATTGCTCACACTGCACACACACTGCACACTGCACACACACTGCTCATTGCTCACACTGCACACACTGACACTGCACACACACTGCACACTGCACACACACTGCTCATTGGACACACTGCACACGCACTGCACACTGCACACACACTGCTCATTGCTCACACTGCACACACTGACACACTGCACACACACTGCTCATTGCTCACACTGCACACACTGACACACTGCACACACACTGTACACTGCACACACACTCCTCATTGCTCACACTGCACACACTGACACACTGCACACACACTCACACACACTTACAGACACTCACAGACACTCACACACACTTACGCACACTCACGCACACTCACACACACTCACACACACCCACGCACACTTATGCACACTTACGCACACTCACACACACTCACACACACTCACAGACACTCACACACACTTACACACACTTAGACACACTTAGACACTCACAGACACTCACACACACTTACACACACTTACACACACACACTCAGACACTTACACACACTCACAGACACTTACACACACTCACACCCACATACACACACCCATATACACACACACACTTTCTCTCCCATATATACATACACACACACACTCTCTCACTCTATACAGACGGGGGGTGGGGTCGGAGCAGAGGAAAGGCCGCGACCAGCACCACCACCCGCTCCCCCCCCTCCTCCCGCGCAGGCAGCGGGAGCGCCAGGGACAGCGGTGGGGAGAAGAAACCCCCCGCTACCACCTCCATGCAGGCAGCGGGATCTGAGGTAAGCGGCGACCTGAGGGACATCCCCGCTCCCATCTCCTGCACCGCGGCCTGTCCCGCGGTGACAGGGGGAAGCGGGGACAGGAGGGACATCCCCGCTCCCATCTCCTGCCCCGCGGCCTGTCCCACGGTGACAGGGGGAAGCGGGGACAGGAGGGACATCCCCGCTCCCATCTCCTGCCCCGCGGCCTGTCCCGCGGTGACAGGGGGAAGCAGGGACAGGAGGGACATCCCCGCTCCCATCTCCTGCCCCGCGGCCTGTCCCGCGGTGACAGGGGGAAGCGGTGAGTGGAGGGACATGCTCGCTCCCATCTCCTGTCCCGCGGGATGAATATGCGCTAAAGCGCGGCGGCCATTTTTGTTTCTCGCGACCCCGTTAGTAACGCGGTGGTCTCGGGGTGGACCCCGAGACCCGCGTTATAACGGGGTTTAGCTGTATATATATATATCTATATATAAATATATATATCTTTTCACTGATTATTAATGTGTTTTCACTTTTTTTTTTCACTCCAAAAATTGCATGTGATCAACAGTTGAGAAAAGAAAGACAGAATCATTAGGTTGTTCAGATCGTAATACTGCACCATTAATTCTGCGGGAGAGCGTGTCAAATTCATTTTCATGGATTCTACAGTAGTTATGTTGACTCTCCTTCCTCCTCCCAGAATTCTTTTTAACTTTTCCAATCTTCACATTTGCTGACCCATCCTGAATTTTTATTTGTGTGAGCCAACACTGACCATCCCACTGGACTTTTAATTGGGAAGACAAATTGGGTAGGAGCAAAGATTTTAACAGTTTACAAGCGCCCTGTGCACTCAAATAATATTGTTCAACAGTAGATTCAAAATACTGCATGAGCTGTGAAACTGGCACCGTAGAGTAAAAAATGCCCAATAACAGCTTCAGCTGTGTGATGTCTCAAAGTGACATAAATCTATTCTTCACTTTTCTGTGACTCCGGTATTTGGCAGCATCAGAATCTTCTCTGTCAGACCCACTCCTCAAACTGTCACAATTTTCTTGATGTCCTGAGTCAGGTTGTCCATCATGTCTTAAGTGTGTAATAAAGGTGTACGTGTCCCTTAAATGTGTTAGTCCTTGTGTGTTGAATGCTGAAATGGGGCACAGGCTAAAGGAAGAGCAGAGGGTATAAGAGGATGAGGGGAAAAAGGTATGACGGAGGTATCACGTCTGGTCCTAACGTGTCTCTCTTTCTCTGTCTTTTCTGCAAGCGGTCAGCTTAAGGTACAAACCATTCGCTCCCTTAAATCACAGATAGCCTGTAAAATGTCTAAAGCGTGCTACAGCTCCTGTCTGCCCTCACAAAATGCCTCAATTTCACACACCATCTTTTTACGATTAGAGTTGGAATTCTGTGTTTGTTCAGCATGATTGCGTTCATTCTCTGTGAGGACTTTTACTTTTTATTTTTCTTCAGCAAGCTCCTTTTTAGAGTGCTACAGTGGGTAATTTTGAGTTTCCTCTTCAGCTACAGTATCCGTTTACTTTCTGCACCTTTAACTCTGATCTTTCTTTCTCAAGTTCTTTTTGGAGGGCTAGTTGCTGTACAACCCACCTTAGACTCACCTCTTTGGCTACAGAATGCATCATATAAAACAATGTTTTTTTAATTTCACGTTAACATCCTTTTTATTTTTATTACATTCTTTACATTGTTCTTGCAAGAATAAAAACTGATCCACCACAGGGGATGCAGAATCCCCTGTGAATTGACAGGCGTTGTTCTTTTGAGCATACTTCTCAAAGTTCCATGTTGTATTTGATTCCTGGGAGTGATTAGTTCCCAGAAACAAACAGGAACAATTGAATAGGTTGCAGATCACTGCGGGATATGTAAATAAAGAGATCCAGAGGGGGCTCACATGTAAAAAAAATAATTCTTTATTGGATCATGACAGACTCTAGCATAGTAAAAAAAAATGCACCTACGCGTTTCGGGCAAATATCCCTTTATCAAGCCCTTTTTGCCTGAAACGCGTAGGTGCATTTTTTTTTTACTATGCTGGGGTCTGTCTTGATCCAATAAAGAATTGATTTTTTTACATGGGAGCCCCCTCTCTGCTACCCTACTAGGCAAAATTTGCATGCTAACTGACCTCATCAGAAGTAGACCAAGGACAGACAAGCTGCAACAGAGATCTACAAAGTGAGTTTCTCACGTTTTTGTCATATCCTTTATATACTTTTATGTGTATTATCCTTTATATACTACTTATTGGACTGTTATCTATAATTCTGGGGAGATGCTGTTTGTGCCAAAATTGCTTTTTGTGCGACTAGGCACTAGTCCCCCTGCATACATTGAACTGATACTACAATAATATTTATGAACTTTCTCATGATATTATATGGATAAGTCATTTTTCGGATGCACTGGATTCACCCTGTTAATGTTCCCATAAACAAAAAGGACTGCTCAATGAAAAAATAATGTCACACACCCAAATCCTGCGACGCTATTACCCTTTGACTAGTCACCACCAGCTCTTACATGTCTATTCACTGGGGTGTCCCTCTCCCGATGTGACCCCTTAGCTCCATCTGCAATCCACGATCCATTGATGCAGGGGCCCCTTCTGCCTCATCACAAATTCTCAGTCCTCCTTCATGCCTCCAGTCCCTCAGGTGTTCCTGAAAGTTGCCTCCTTTCCAAAATTGTGTCCGGTCACCAATGTAAAAAGGTGAGGCTGATACAGAGGTGTGGACAAAGAGTAGAAATCATTTATGTGCGCAGCATCAATACAAGTAAAATTGCCAGGTCCATCCTGTGTGTGCAGGACAAACCAATCAAGAGTATTCTTCTATGGGGTAGGTCTCGCTGTCCTGTCTTGTATCGAGCTCCAAGGTTGGCAACATACCTGATTTTGCTTTATTTTTATGCTGCCTTGAGTATTAGTTAATTCCTTGCTGGTTTCACTGGCCAACTATTACAAAAAAAAAATCAGTATTTTCTTCTTCTGAGCAAAAAGTCTCTCTTCTAATGAAGCAAATAAAAATATCAATTGTGAGCACATTCACATCTCAGACAGGTCTGCAACCCTGCCTTCCCCTCATTATCTCTTAGCATACTGTGCTTCCACTGCTGCTAGGGATTCTGGGAAATGAGCAAATGAGCATCCAGTGTCACTTTTTACTCCATGTCCATATTAACATGGACCCCCATAAGCAATAAGCATATGCCTACCATCTTACACAACTTTAATTATGAACACACACAGTCTCTCTTTGCACCCAGAATCCTCTTGGGGTAAAGTCCAGTGGTGTTTCAGGACCATTAGTAATTATTTAAAGTAGGTGTAGCAGTGAAACTAGGCAACATACAGCAGGATTGACACTCATTCCCTATCTAGCACACACACTCTCTTTAATAGTCATGTTTTTCCTAGCTCAATGTGCATAACATTTATTTGATTGTTGACAGAAAAGATTTTGCTCACTGTAGACAATGTAACATTTTTCATGACAAAAATCTACGTTTTTATTTAATAAATAACAGAGCAACATAAACAACAAGAGAGTTAGTTTATTAAAATAATGTCACATGGTCCTTATAATGATGAGGAGAAGCACCGGTGTTGAATTGATCATGATTTAAGACGCTTATATTGACACGTTCATCTACCTCACTGTATGATAAGTGGTAGTAACACTAGCAGCAAATAGCAAACAAGGATGATGGCTGCAAGGGACAAAGTCAAGTGAAGCAGCTGCTACTTTACTCAGTGATTATCTGACGAGATGAGTATTGCTTTGAATGGTGAGCTGAGTAATGTGATGAACCTTGTGGCATTGTTGTGGGGGGCACTGTTCTAGTCCCCTGTCTGGGAAAGATTATCCTCGTGTTCTCGCTATGTACAGCAGCACGCTGGCCAGAACATATATTTTCACTATCTTCCTGTTGGGTTTTCCGGCTGAGCATTTCTTTAACAAAAGGAATCAGTGAGTCAGGCCAGGTCCCCGCTGGCTACTGCAGCGCCCGCTGTGGCGGACGCTGCAGGGACAAGAGCCGCCCCACAATGGTGTAATAGGTCATGTGTTATTGTTCATCTGAGGTTGTATTTACCTAATTTTAAGACTTGCTAAGGAACAGATGATTGTTATTATGTCCTGATATGTAAAACCATAGAATTCAAAGAGGGTGTACTTTCTTTTTCACACAACTGTATATATATGTAATGGCCAATATATTGGACATTATATATACATAGGCAAGATAAGATAAAACAACCTGAAAGAGATTAAATAGTAATTAAAATACATCACAGTACATATTAACCCCTTAGTAGGCCGTGGGTCAACTAGTTATTATGGGTTTCCATGACTAGCTGGCTAAAAAGGGCTACAAACGGTTAATATAAACATAAAACTATACTACATACCTCCCTTGGCCACCTTAGTGGGTAGTAAAGCATTGCCATGCAGTTAACCCCCACCGCCTCCTTCCCCGAGAGGCTTAACTACCCTCTCCGGGGCAATTACCCCATCTCCCACCCTGCCTATCCCGAACAAAACAACTTCCCCCACCCACATTAATGGGCAATAGCCCTATTAGCCAAATGTTGGCTATTAAACTGCAGAGAGATACCAGCACTCCCTACAGAGATAAGTATCTCGGGAAACCGGGGGTTTCCGTAGCTGAAATGAAAACCTTTTTTCCTTTTTTTAAGAAAAACATTTTTTTTTTAATCAGTCTGGATTATTAACAATCAAACTCAGATTTTTTTAATGCCAAATCCAGGGGCAGTTAATGGTGTGGAGGGCAGATTTGGCCTACAATATCAAGGAAATTGCAGGGAACGGATAGGGACTCTTCTGCCCATCAATAACTCAATCACAGCTACTACCTGCTTCCTCTAACAGTGGGCTGCTTTCCACAACAGCCCGTCCCCTGACACAGGCTGAACAAGGGCAGGAGCAAGTGGTACCTGAGGCACGCTTTCAACCGGGGTTGAAGCAGGCTCAGTATTAGGCCTACTCCATCGCCTGGTACATCAACCACTTCTAAGGTTCCTCTGCCCGCACTGCCAAACGAGCCTAAAACAGTTGTTGGTAATGACCTACTCAGTCTCACATGATGGGCAGTGCCACCACTCATAATACAAATAAATAAAACAAATGGAACACTAAGAAAATAATATTAATAGAAAATAACTGTGTGTGTCTCTGTCTGTCTCTCTGTCTCTCTCACCCGCACCTCTCCAATCGTTCTGCAGATAAGTGGGTGTGGCCACGTGGCCTTGTCACCCTGTCATGATGTAGCTGCGGATGTGATTTATAACGATGGATTAATCCGCCTGCGTTTTTGGTTTTATTTCCTGCGGCGGATTAATCCGTGGTACTTTTTCTTGCAATCCGATGACATTAGAAAGAAACACATTCCGTGGAATGATTTACGTTAAACCCGCCAGGGGTTTATTTTTAAAGCCGCATAACCGAGTCACCTAGGGGAATCTTCAATAACCAGCACGATTTGCAGTTGGAACAATCCGTCTGCGGATTTTAACATGTGGAACGGATTTTGAATGGAAAGCCCGGGAAACGGATTTTGACTGGTTAACCCACCTCCAACTATTACCCCGTATCCATCATTTGAATTGAACCACTCAACGCTAAAGCTTGCTATGGAGCCTGCTATGATTGCAGCAGTCTAACCTTAGAAGAATTACATAAGGTAATCAGCGCATCCTAGGGGAATCGTACAATTGAAACTGAAATAATAAAAGATTAATAGAGAAAAGACTGAAATGAAGGCAATAAAAATGACGGATTGATATATGCGAGTCAATGTCTTTATGATTAAGATGGCGTGTAATTGGAACAAGCAGATTCCATCCCACGGTTGGCCGGATCTCACTTTCATCATCCCCTGGTGAGTAAAACAGAAACACTCTAATTCTACAAACTAAAACAGTAGTTTTTAAGTTAATATTTTATGAAATGCCTCCATTTAAACTGCCATAATGTAAATGTCTCGGAGGACAGCGTTGACTAGAATACTCTCTCTGCATGATTTTGCTTGGTCTACAATGTCTGATGTAAAACACACTCTACAGTACAGACGGGCGAATCCTCCCAAATCCGTTTCCCGGGTTTTCGCGGATGTTACCCCGCAAAATCCGTTTCGCGGTGTAAAATCCCCAAACGGATTTGGGCAGGTTTCAATCAGTGCGGATTCATCAAAATCCGCCATTGGATAGAACCCGTGGACGGATTTGTAGAATCCAACCCGCGGATTCAGCGATCCGTTGGCAGATCCTTAGGAATCCGCCAACGAATTGCTGAATCCACGGATTGGATTCTACAAATCTGTCCACGGTTTGTGTCATCTGTGGAGTGTATTAGTAATAATAATAATAATAATAATAATAAAAGCCGCAAAACGCAAATCGCCCTTTTGAGATTGACCCGCTGAAAGTCGAGGACCAAAGGAACCGGCCGATCCCTTGCAGATGCAAATCCGCCCATCTCTACTCTACAGTGTTATCCCACTTCACCGATATAATGAAATCCACAGTAAAAAATTATTTATCATGTATCTTGTCTGAACTATAGCTAAGGGACATCCAACGCACAACGAATTTGCTCAATAGAAAAATTTATTGTGCCACAATAAAAACATTTTTTTTTTAAATTTTTCTAAAAAAAAATTCTATTGAGCAAATCCGTTGTGCGTTGGTTCTCCCTTATCTATTGTTCCAATCTGGATTACCAGGACAGGTACCCCTTGAACCGACAGCACCAGTAATATTGAATGCATTGTTTGATTGTGGTGTGCAGCATATTATCATTGTTTAGCTCTTGTCTGAACTAGGCAGGTGACATTTTTAATATTAAACACTTTATAAACTTTAAGAGCAAGTTCATATTTTATACTTTTAGAATGTTTATGCCAATCAGTTGAGGGTCGATGACAGATCTAAGGGAATACTTTGTTTTGTGAGCGTTGGGGCCAAGTCCTGAATAGGGCCTCACTTGATCTCATTGTCCTTGTTGTGGAGGAGGTGGGGGACCAACTTTCTCACACGAGGAGGGATATATTTAAAGTGGAGATGCTTTTATTGAACAAGCGAATACGGGCGCTGATATTGTCCAATCGCTGGAGACATTGAAGGTGAAATTGGAAAAAGTGATGAGTGATCTAAGACTGAGCCTCTGATTGAGCACCTGTGTTGAAGCAGGGGCACGATCTTCCGATCGCAAACACTCACATGTGTAAAAAGAAAAATACACGAAGAAACAATTGTGCAGCTCTGTGAATAAATTGTGGTGTGTTGGTTTCAGTAATGGTAGTGAATTCACATGCCACTGTAAAAATATCAGGCGTTTTCATACTGTTCATAAGGGGATCAATGGATTTTCACTTCCTCAGCCAAAGGAATATAAAATACAAGAAAACGGAGAGAAAATAGTGCAACACGGTTTATAAATAATCGTGTGCAAAAAGGAATAATACTGTACAACTGACAAATGTAATGAGGTTATAGGCATGTACTGTAGATCATATAGGATCTCAGGAATCAAGGAAACAGTGAATGTGGTGGTGCACCCCCCCCCCCCCTTACCTCGTGCGGCGTCATTTGACGCCGCGTTGGCATGAACATGAGTCCTGACACCGGCAGAGTGAAGATACGTTTTAAGTTGCAGGGGCCTCACGTGATCCCCCGGCATTTAATTTAAATGCCTAGGGGGAAGAGCGCAGGACCCCTGCAGCGCCACGCCCCCCCCAGAAAAATCTTGCGCCCCCACTTTGCGCACCGCTGATCTAGATCATGAAAAGGAGCTGATGGCAGCAGCAGCCTGCATCTCTGTGCCCAGTGCAGGAGTGTCCAAACACTTCCTGGTTGCAGGCGGATGATGTCAGAGGCTGCAGTGGCTGAGATTAGTTTGGGATGCAGTTCCCCTGTGTCTCCAAAAATAACAATTCAGTCCAAAATGTTCTCTGTACTCCTGTGCAGAGTGATCTCTAGTCCAATACACCAGTGGGGGAATTGGTATCAATCCTACCTATTTCACGCATTGAATGTGCTTCATCCTGGCAGGATTAAGTACAACTTTGAGGGGGGAAGTGTTGGAGTTAGAGGGGGGTGGGTGTCACGGGAGAACAGGTATTTACACCTCTTTACCGGGATCATTCACTGAGCAAAACAAGATAGTAAAACAAATTGTCATTAATTCCATAGAAACAGACGTACACACAGTGGGTTACAAAATACAGAAGAAAACACACTTACTGGGGGTCTGGGCTACAAACCTGGACTTTCCCAGGTGAAATAAGAAGTAAAACAAAGTCTTTAGGTCGCCAGGACTTGTCCCGAAATGTCCTAGAGCTCAAATCGGCATGAAGTTCCTGACGCCACCGCTGTATCCGCTCCGGAGATGCAGAAATCCCTTGACCGGGAGCGAGTACCAAACGTCCTGGTACTCTTTTCAGCTTGCAATCCCAGCCGCGACCACTACGTTCTCTAAGCAGAACTTGGCCCCGAAAAGTGGGAATTTCTCACCTTGAAATTTCTGAAGCCGGCTCGCTGGTATATCTCTCAGAGCATCTTTTGGTGATTTCGAATTTGCCGCTGCTGTCTTGGCGCTTAGAATCTCGCGAACGGATTGGCTGATGGCTTCTTATACGTAGTATTTCAGAGTTCATTCATGAAATACTCCAGCCAATCCGAACGTGGGAAGAATCCTACCAGCCTATCAGAGCGCTGCCAGTCTATCTAAGCCGGGCGGGCTTGGTTTCGGAATCTGACAAGGGTATGCGCCAACCTGGCACCTCTGCCACATGTCAGTCAGAAGCCGAGTTAGGCTCCTCAAAGTCTGGGGATGGGCAAATGGTGGTCTGATCACTTCCATTCATCCCAGGACGTGAGTACTTGAGACTAACTCCTCCCAACAACTGGAATGGTGATAAGCGTGAGAAAATACAAAACGTGAAAAAAAACGTACCAAATTAGAAACTACCACCATCTTGATAAATGTCCCATTGGACAAATGCCCCAAAACATCCAGTTGTGATATGTGAAATACATTTGCTAAAGGTCGTTGTGAGGACTGTCAGTCTCCTCCAATAAGCCTTTTACATTGTTTGATCAAGACCAGTGAAGTGCCATACTTTTTTTTTTCCTACTGTATTTGCGTCACGAACCCTCCCTTCACATGTTTCCAGCTGAATGTGACCCGTGAACAAAACAAAGAAAATAACCCCTCCAAAAGCGCTAACCTACACTAAGCTAAGTGCTAATAATAATGTGCTAAAACAATAATATGTGCTCGTGCAACATCAAATTAAAGTGACTTACACAATGCTGTGAGAAAAAAGCAGCTAGGTGACAATAATGACAGGTATTTCCAAACCTGATATACACAGTGAACAAACAAATATAAAGTCCCTAGCGCTAAAGTCCAAGATACCGTGATCTTTAAGGCAGTCTCTAGTCTTTAAGGTGGTAGTTGGGCTCTGATATAGATGCTCCAGATGGGATGATGTCCTTGATGTAGATGGATACACCGTCTGAAATAGCAGATAAACAGACACACCTGATTGCGCAGTGTGTTACAGCAATCAGAGCCCTATCTGAGATGTGAAAGAATCCTACTCACATAATGAACGCCAAAATATTCAGTGGAGAGGATCTGTGCTTGCTTCCCTTCTAATCCGCTCCTCACACGAACCCCACGTGGAGACAGCTTACTGGGGACAGCTTACAGGGTACACCCTCTATCCTCTCCCTCTCTCTAGAGTGCCCCTGCCTTGAAGTACAAAGCACATTGGTGCCGTAACGGACGCATCCCCGACGCCATTGAGGATAGAGGGGGGGTCTGGGGGGGGTCCATGTTTCCTTATGGCACCCGCTACAGCATTAATCCTCGGGTGGCGTGACCACAGGTGGCAGAGACATTGAAAACCGTTCGAATAGCTACATCTGTATGTGACGCTGACAGGATCCTAAGGCCGCGGCTCAGCTGGAAGCGAGCACGCTCTCGCTCGAGCGACCTGCCGTGAGAGCAGGGGCAATTTGTGTCCTGCGTAATTGTGCATACAGGGGGGGCGTGCCCGTGACTTCACGTGAGCGTTTCGCCCTCATTGGCTGAACCGCGCATGTGACCAGGGCAAGTGTGACAAATTAAAAATAATTTGTTTCGCCACGCAGCTGAGCGCAGAGCGCTCACTGGCGAGCGCACACGTGCACACGCTGGCCAAACACATTGTCGCAATGCGTTTGATCGCTCTCAGCCTGGACGAGCCCTTTTTGTCTACTATTAACTCTAATTATATGCATAGAGTTTTCGGCAGTAATGGACATTGAAGTCATTTGGGATTCTTGGGTGAAATGGCCCAAAACTATGGCATTGTATATAGATTAACCCCTACTTGTTTTTTGGACTTACGTGACTACAGTATATATTTATTTATTGAGTTCCCATTTATTTTTGACCATATAACTTAACACATAATGATCAATTTCACATACTATTTGATTATCCTTTTGGGGTAAATTTATCACAGTTCATCACATTTGTACCTCATTTTGGTTACGTTTGTAACGGATGGATCCCCTTGTCTGACCCACCCAATCTCACATTGGCCCGTGTGGTCTAACCGGTCCCCAATACGTGATCGTGTATGGTGGTGCACCTGCAAGTAACAGGACTACTGAGTCTCCCGCTTGATGGTATTAAGGGATGTCATCAGGACAGGTAGCTGAGGTAGTGGGTTCAAGTCCAACTTACATCATGTGCAGCGCCTCCACCTCATCAGGATCTATGCTTTCGCAAGGAGATGGTCCTGGTGAGGAACTCCTTCTCGGTGGTGACTGCCACTGTAGAGTAATCTCACACTCACACAGTGGGGGTTTCTTTAACAAGGGCATCTTTATTGATGATCTGATTACAGTAGACTGCCCCATGCAGCTCTCAGCTTCAGTCGCACATTCCTCCGTGCTGTCCCTTTGCCAGGTACTGCCCTCCTCAATTGGAGTGGGATCCCCTCTCCCTTTAGGGAGATCACCCCTGTGCCAGGTCCCTGGACACAGTGTGGCCTAGACAGGCTTGATTAGAATATTCGTGCCACTAGTTACAGCACTAGGGTCACGAAACTATCTTGCACTCCCTGTGCAACAACTGCAACCACTGCTTGTCAACAAAACTTAACTGACAGTGTTGTGCCCTTTATACCTCAGGGGGCAGGCACATCTCTGATGTCACTATCCAAGGACTCAGAGCATGTAGCCACTCCCATCCATACACAGGGCACCTCACCAGGGTGTGAGGGAAAACCTCCATAACTACTGCTGGCAGGCCTGTACTTACCAGGGCTTACTGCCAACAGGGAAGATGTCTGCAGTCCATTATTATGCATGGCTACATGTTTATAAAACATAGTACCAATTTACCACTTACTGTATTCTTTTCTCTTCTGAACGCTGCTCTATTATTTTGTACTCTGATTTGTAGTGTTAGTCTGCCAATACAAACTCTTAGGTGACATATGCTCGCAGGAGTCCTATACAAACTGCTCACATTTCTATTCCACCCAAAGCCCTTGTGTTTCAGTGTGTGCATACTGTATACATTAAACGAGTTCTCAAAGAATGGATTGGCAGTGTCTTCCCAGCCCTCTGGTCCCATGAAGCATGGCAGATCTTGTAATATACAAGTTCTTCATTGCTGACATTTACATTGCTGTTTAATGTCCTGTGGAATTTAAAAAGTAGGGTCTGTTTAGCAGCAGCCTTGTATTTTAAACAAAACCTACTGTAATTTTAATTATTTTTCAACTTTTTAAATGTACTGATTTGGCCAGGGTGAGTTGCTGTGGCTGGCGTGTTATGGTGCGATATGCGGTGATATTCTGCGTTATCACGGCCATTCAATCCTATCAAACTCTATGATATTCTGTGATATAACATGATATGCTACATTATCAGTAGGTAACATAAAGCTGGCTATATTTGTACCATATGTACCACATTTTTCAAGGGGAAAAAAATGTTTTGGAACCTGTGGCTCAAAGATTATAAACTAATTGTTTCTGATTTTTTTGTGGCAATCAGTCGCAGCCATTTTAACCCATTCCTGATCCAGTGGAAGTGGAAGATGGCATAGAAATAAAGGGCAGAAGGATTCAATGCAAACATTGCCTTTGTTGCCATTTAGCTAGCACAATTGCTTTATGGGAAGAAAAAATGAACAGCATAAACATTACAGTTTTAACACGAGGATCCACGGGTCTGTCAAGCTACATTAAAATGTGTGTATCCTGACCCTCTATGCTGCATTAAAACCTGTCTACTATCCCCTGGTAAGCAGTGCAATCATAAGAATTCATCTGGGTTTTCTTTGGATTTAATGCTATTATACCCAAGTTGTGAGCGGACCAGCCTGTGAGAATACAAATCCATAATCACCATACAGTCAAATTTGAGTCAGTTGGCAAGTATAATTAAAAACTGTCACTTCCTGACCCTATAAATCCACATTGGCAAAATACGGGATGTTTGTTGCAGCCTTTACTAATAAATGTTGTTGGCTTTTTAAATCCATATTTAAAATGAAAAAAGCGATGACATTATCTTCCATTGTGAAAGAAACATGTACAGCAGTGGAGGAGTTATTACATCTCCAAAGTGCAACTGCAGTATTTAGCGAGACCTGCAGCTTTTTGTGACTAATAATTAAGAAATGGAACATCTGCTCAGCAGACAGGTACGGTATGCTCAGTGCAGTATGCTGCAGACACCTCCGGCATAGACACTATTAACTACACCTCCCATAGCATCCCAGTCAAACAGATCTTCAGCTGTTGAGCACAAGTAAACTGGTGTAACACCGCGTCACTAAATCCAGGACTACTTTGGCAGGTCTGTTATTAGCTGCGAGAATGCAACATGATTATTATGAAAATGGTCCATTTTTCCTTTCATTGTCTTTGTTTCCTGGCCACATTAATGGTTTACGCTGTTCAGTCCAAACAGAGTGGCAAGCTGTGCTCTACCTGCTTGTGGCTTCATCCCACAATTAACAACAGACTGTGTAATGATGCCGTGAGCAGGACGAACACAGCTTGAGATTTCAGGCAATTGTTTTCCTCTCTGCAGTAGTAGGAAAAAAAAAAAGTTATTTTGATTGCTACAATGAGCAAATATAGGCTGGAAGCCTCAGCACAGACACACATATTATGTTGCCCGAAGGTCTCATTCTTATCACAATGGCTTTGATGGCATGGCCTTCACGTCTGTTTTCCTTTACTGGGAGGTGATGATGGATCCCCCAGCATCTCTCCTGGGCTCTGGTCAAGTTCAGAAAGACAAGCCATTCAAATTATTTAACATGCATAAGTATAGAAATAATATCGGTGTAAGAGCCAGAAAAACAACTGCACATTGCCTACAGTGACTATCCAAGCTGTGTAGGCAACCATGGAAAATCTCATTTAAAATAAATGTTTTTGCAAAATGCTGTGATATGAATCGGTCTGTACTCTGCACAGCTTTTTATTCAAGGTCAGCCAGCTGAGCATTCACATTGATTCTCACTAGTCTTAAAGCAGGTCAATACCTTACCAGAGCATTGCCTACCATGAAAGATTTCTACCTCTGGGAACTCCTCTCTGCTTACTCCTAACAAAGCATTGATTGTGTTTGGCAGTAACACATCACTCAGACACATGCTAATCAAACACATTGTCATGTGATTTTCAATAATTCATAGAAGTAATTTGCTTGTGGTTATACTGTCCTGTTCATAGGGTCAAGAATATCATATTTCTTTTGCAGAGCATAGTGCAAACCATGTAGAGAAGGATATTTTTACTTACTGTACACTGGTCCGCTCCCCTTCAGCCTCAGTCACACATACCGTAGGAACATGTATTGGATAAGAGACAGAGACACAGACACAGACACAGACAGAAACACAGACAGAGACACATGGGGATCCCGACCCGAGTAAACAATAACATTAGTTCCTTTGCTATGCCTTTAGCGGATGTATTATGGAGGGGAACTGCTTCCGGATATCTTGTGGCATAGTTAGGGTTGCCAGGTGTCCGGTATTGAACTGGACTGTCCTGTATTTGGACACTGTCCAGTAAAAAATGAGAGGTACTGTAATACTGGACATATATGTGTCCGGTATTTTCCTCCCGGGACATAGTGACCTGACGCACCTTTCACCATTGAGTCTAGTATTTTTGGAGAAGCCGCCTGGCAACCATAGGCATAGTCTACAATGACTAGAATGTGTTGATGGCCCCATGCTGACTTTACGTAACGGGCTTACCAGATCCATACCAACACATTCAAAAGGAAGTTCAATAATGGGCAAGGGTACTAACGGACCACAGAACGATTTTACTGGTGAGGTCATTTGACACTCTGGACATGTCTCACAATAACGTTCTGCCTCTTTGTGTAGACCCGGCCAGTAAAATTGCGCCTTTATTCTATCAGTAGTTTTCTTTACCCTTTGGTGTCACCCCAAGATATGGCTATGGGCCAGGTCTAACACCTGACTTCTAAAGGACTTTGTCACCAGAAATTGTTCTAACCTATCAGGGTCTTCTCTTTCTACCCTATACAATAAGTCATTATTGCAGATAAAGTAGGGTGGTGATGGCGTAACGTCGGGGTTAACAGGTACCCCATTTATGCTCAGTACTGTGCCCCTGGCATTTACTAGCGTCAAATCGTCTAGTTGGGCAGAGGCAACTTTTACGGGCGCAACCTGTAAGTCCTGAAAATCAAGTTCTAGTTCTGGAGGGTCCTCAATCGCAGGTTCTTTGCCCGCCATAGAAAAAACTGTAGAAACGAGTAGAGCACAAACAAACACCCCTCTATGGTGCAGATTATTTTAATAAGAAAAAAACACAATAAGAACTTGTGGATAAATCTCATTCACATTCTGTAGTGCTGCACTCAGCACTAGGAACTCAGCGTATGATTAATAAATAATCTGGTGTCAGCTTCCTCTGGCGTGCCTCTCCTGTCCTCGCCTGTGCTTCCCTTCCTTCAATCGCCGTTGGTACCCGGGCACGCGCTCGTGCGCTCGCGCACTCATCCTTGTACTTCCAGATCACACTCCGATCTCCCTCAGTGTAGGAGGAGGGGCTCCAGGGGTTTCAGAAGTCTTCGACTTGGATATAATTGAAAGGGCTGACCCTGTGTCTGTCCTCTGTACAACCAACGCGTTTCAAAAGCTCTGTGCTTCATCAGGGGGATGGGTACCATTCTTCCATTTACCTAGAGGTATCCTTATATAGCAGCTCATATCCAATACCTCCAATCAAAAGTCCATATATTGCTACCATTTGACATACATTTGAAAAGGTATCAACTGCAATAAAAAAGAGGTATCAACTACAATAAAAAAGAGTTCATTACAATATTCATACTAAAAGTGATAATAAAAAAATGCAAAACATTATATAGAGTCAACACATTAATCAATTACATTAATAAATATCTAATGGGGGTACATATTGCATATTCAATGATTTTTATTCTGAAAAAATAATGGAACGACCTGTGGGGATACAATTATCTTACTTAGACTTACTTTGTCTTACTTTGACTTAGAACTATGCAACAAATGTTGACAGATTTATTATAAATCATTCTTCCTCGTAATGCACAGGTTATTAAGAATTTATATTAGTGTTAGGGACCGTTGAGATGTTTTCTGCCATGTAGTGGCTCAGGGGCTTACAACACTTTGGCCAAAATGTTAAACTAAAAGACCATTTTATTTAATAGATATCTATACATATATATTTAGGCACTGTACCGTGTATAGGTTTCACTGGATGTGTACTGAGCTCTGTCTGTGTTTCATGTTCTGTCTCTGGGTTTAAATATATATATTGCTATGCTCTGGTAAGTGTGTCTGCAGGGGGCCAAGCTTTATGTATCATGTGTTCAGAATGTATATCACAAACTATGCACAGTGATTGCCGCACTGATTGATTTGTTGTAGTCTCATACTGTATCTAACTGGGAAGAATACTACGGCGTTTCCAGAGTCACAAGAAGTAGGGCGGACCTACATGGCAGTCAAAAAAGATGAAAATGGAAACCATTTTTTGGATCCCTGCGGAACTAAAAATGCATCATTATTTCTTTAAACTATTAAAGATGCACTGATTTCATAGTGTGAACAGAATGAAGAAGGAAACATAAAGACAATCGGTACCTTAACACAAAGTGGGTGGTATTGTGAAGGGACAATTTAATTTAGCACATAAAAAATGTATGCAAGGTAAAAATATGGCCCACAATCTGCAGTACTTTTCCAGAAGACACTTTAAAGCCCATTAAATGAAACGATCCATCAGGTTATATGGAATAGCAATACTTACATTTGTTCCCTTAATGTTGCACCATTTGCTCAATTACACGTCAATCAAGTGTTTTATTTACCCTTAGACTGCTCACTTTGTGTGAGATACGCAGCAAAGCAAATGGGAAGGCACTATATGGGTGATATAGCCATAAGTAGATATAGCCATTGAGTAATCCCGGTATCGGGCAAGGTGCGAAATCGCACCTGCGGGAAGACATGGGTTTCTGCAGGCAAGCCGGGGAAAGCCTACACACTTACATACCGCGGTTAGGTGTGGTTTTGTTTTTTTTGTTGCAATTTTAGTATCTGTCCACCAGATGGCACAATGAATATCTAGCCAAGAATCCCAAATATTTGTAATGCTCTGCGGCTGTTATAGGGATCATACAACTTTCTTAAGGGAGATAAAAAATGTGTTACACCATGCTGTACATTCAGTAAGTCTATGCTTTCAGTCTTGTCCTCTTCCTAAATAAAATTTTTAAACAATAACATTCACTACAATGTTATATTCACCAAGGTTTCTTAAAACAAAAGCATGTTACAGTATGTTACATGCATACTGTATTGTATGTGAGTTCCAGAGAGATGCGTTTGTACGTGTGTGATTTACATACTGCACGTACTTTAAGTGTTACACCGTGGAATGCATGACTGTGTGTCACAACTACTGTAGTAGCTGCACAATAATCTGCGCATGCGTATCAGCACACATTTGAAAGATATCCTTCCTGACTTACTTTATTATCAAAGCACCACCCTCCAACCCAATCCTCCTCCTCTCCCCCTAACACGCATTACTAAAATAAACCACTCTTGTGCACTGTGGGTGTTAAAACACTATTACTTCTATTAAATATCTTGGAAACATTAACTTGACTCACTATTGGGCTGGGGAGGGGATAGAGCTCCAGTATGTGTGACCAATAAATCAGAACTCGTGGTGTTGATGACACAGCAGGCAACTTTATGTAAAAATAGGGTGAAGCACCATTACATCAACGTTCTATAGAGCCTCACACCTTCCAAATAAACAACCCTCACCCTTCAATGTTGGAGTTGCCCTGGATTATTCTCATTTTTTTCTTTACCCTGGCTCTGCATCGGTTCTACATATCTTTCATGGAAACATATGGCCAAACATTATATTAGAGTGTAAGCTCTTCGGAGCTGGGACGCCTTTTCCTAAATGTTACTTTTATGTCTGAAGCACTTCTTCCAATTATGTGTTATTTATATTATTTGTTATCTATGTGATCGTCACGTGTATTACTGCTGTGAAGCGCTACTGTATGTATATTAATGGCGCTATATAAATAAATACATACATACATTATATGGTTAATACTAATTATAACGTGTATCAACAAAACACAGAACCCCGGCAAGCTCTTTTTGGGAACCCCTGAGCCCCCACAAAATATATATATGTACTAGCTGAGAGACCCGGCGTTGCCCGGGATGTAAATGCGTAATAGGTATTATTATTTATAAATGGTGGAACAATAGGTGAGTATTTGTTGTAAAGATTGGATAATAATATTGAAAAGAAAGATGGAATAAAATGTAATAAGCTGTTGTTTAAAAATGGTTTATTGTAAACACACCATAGTACAATGTATATTTTGGTGACATAACAGATGTAAAAATGTGAGGCGTGTGTCCTGCTAGGGTGTGAGGCGGCGGGTGGCACATGGGTTGCGAGTGCTGTCTGTGAGTGGGGGTCCTGCTAGGGTGTGAGGCGGCAGGTGGCGCGTGGGTTGTGAGTGCTGTCTGTGAGTGGGGGTTCTGCTAGGGTGTGAGGCAGTGGGTCACTGATGTCGGTGCGTAGGGGCGGGAGACAGCAGGTGTGTGTGGCGGCAGGTATGTGTCGAGTGTGGCGGGTGTCTGTTGAGTGCGTGCAGCGGCTGTGAGGCGGTGGGTGAAAGGCAGAGGCGGCCGGAGTAAGGGCGGGTGAAAGGCAGAGGCGGGAAGGCGGGTTGAGGAGGCGGGAAGGCGGGCAGGAAGGCGAAGGGCGGCGGGAAGGGGAGGAGGGGTAGATATGTGTCAAAATGGAGTGCTAATAAGCGTGGCATATGTATACAACAGACGACAGAGAAGCCCAATGCTACATCCAACATGACAGAAATACACAGTAAAATACTTATATATTCTCTTGAAATAGGGTAATTTAGTTTAACCCTTTGCCAAAGCGTTGTAAGCTTGCGGGCCACGACAAGGCAGACACCCGTTCGCAAGGCCTAACACTACTTGCTGGGGTTCTGTGTTTTGTTAACCCATTCTTAGCTGTTTCAGCTGGTGGAGGTTAGTGGCTCCTCCTTCCCAGGTTTTAAGCCCGCCCCTCCCCACTTTTTTTGGAGTGATGTGGCGTCAGCTTAAAGGGATGGAGGCTTGGTACCTGATTGGATCGCTTCCTTCCCTTTCAAATAAAAACATTGTGATCGTCTGTTAGAGATGCACAGAGAGAGATTGATCCTGTCTGCTCTCTCAACGCAGCTCTTTCAGAAGCAAGGACCCGCTGTGTTAATCCTGATGGGCAATTAGTCTGGGGAATCTTCGAGCAGGCAGTTGTCAGGCAGCTGCCACCTACTGTTTCCTGGAGGAATAATCAACAATATATCTGGCTACTGCACCGACACACTTTATTCGAGCAAATACCCAGTATGTACCTGGCAGATACCTGGAATGCGCCGCTCCTCACCTTTGACAAGCCCCGTTGCGTTTGCCTTCCCAGCCTGGGTACATGCCTGGCTGACGGGCGGCTGATCTGTTAAATGATAATGATTAGGATTTAATAGGCTGCAATGCTTCGCGTGTCTACCAGATGGCATAAATTCATGAATTGTAATGCAGTATATATATATATATACTGTGCAGTATTGCAGCCAGCGGGAATAAAATGCTTCAATCCCTGCCTGGAAAATAACCCAATGCACTCGGGCAGAAAACAGTCACAAACCTCAATACACCCGGGTATACCCGAATTCGTGGGACTAGCCGAGCTCGAATAAAGTGTGTCGCCAGTGTACATCTGTAGTTCCAAGTTCTCACACATATGGCTGGACTGGAATATTACCTATACACCGTATTCTAAGCTGGTGCTTGTGACGGTGAGGGGGTGCCCAGGCCAATAAATAAAGGTATTATGTCCGGTATTATGTCCGACTGGGTGCCCCTGAGCCATATTTGGGAATTATAGAGTGCTACCTCTGCGCCCCAATAGTGGCTGCAACACTGTAAATGTATTACAAATGTCGGTGTGTGTCCCACTAGGTATAAGGGGATGATATCAATGTGTTATTGTATCCAGGTTTCCCTGTAACCGCGCAAAGAAAGAAAAAAAAGGTTTTAAAACACAGCAGCTTGGAGCATAGCGCATAGCGCATAGCCAACTTTGGCTAGGAACACCGTAGAGCACTGAGTTTTGACGTGAGCACTGCTGGAGTGAAATCATTAAAATGGTTTTGCCGCAAGTCTTATTAAGTTTTATAAAAATTGATGAATGGAAGTCCCCCTCTTTTAATTCTAATACCAATAGGTGGGAGGGGTTTTTCATTCAGGCAGCCAGAACAGTGGAAACACATAATTATAAGTACAATACTGTAAAGATGAATAGCAGGGAATTCCTGTGAGAAAGTCATGCATAATTTAGCCCCGGACTTGTAAGACATCGTGCTGACATGGTCCCAGGATGTTTGGAAACGTCCGGAGTTTAAAAGGTTCCGACAGTTAAAGGTGTTAAGCTGGGCGGAGGAAAAACAAGTATTGGCATCCTAGCAGATGTCCAGATGTTCTGGTGGAGTAGACTACTTGGCGCCAGGGAAGGTGCTTGGTTTGGTATGCTAAGCGGCGAAGGTGCGAAGTTCGCGCATGCCCTTGGCATACTATGAAGCCCCTGCCTGGTGCTGGGCATCACTGGCAAGACCTGGGTATAGGTGGGATGTTTAGTTCCCAGCCCACGAGAGATAGGGGGTTTTACTTTTTAAAAATCCCTGCAGCCGATCAGGAAATTAGATTCATCGTGCGGTACAAAAATTATAACATCGTAACCAAGATTTGTATCCAGCTCAAGAGTTCGTAAGAACTAAAGATTTCCAAACTAATTCTACAGTGGTAGAATTAAGCAAGCAGTACCGGCGGAGAAATCGGGGTTGCAAGAGGCACCTCTATCTAAAGACTGTTTCGGCTTTATTTGCGCACAACTCCCGCTCCTGGGAAATTATGCCTAAAGACTCTGTTTCAAAAGATTTAATTCTGGAAATAGATTTTATTTTGCCCCGTCCCCGTAAGTGTATTTTCGTAGTATTTTGAAAATCAAGCGGTGTGTGTTCATTGTGTAAATAAATTACAATTTATTTTATCTCTTGCTTTGCTCAATCAAAGGACCCAGGTAATTTTGGTGTTAAAAGTTCTGGTCTCGTGACAGTGCTTCCCCCACAATAATCTATAAGAGAGACCACACAGCAAGTTGTAATACATTTGAATGTTTTATTGTTGCACAATAACGTTTATATTGAGTGCTTCCCTTTTCTTTATGCTCCGCTCGTATCTGACATTCCTCCTCCCTGCTCCACTCTCAGACGCCATGTGTACTGTCACTCACAAGTTGTTGCTTAGCAACACAAACCTCTCCCCTGTTCTGTTTTTTGTTATTTAAAATAAATTGTGTGCCCCCTGACATCTTAAGTTACCTCTGAAGAAGATCCTCCTGGGGACAGAAACGTTGGGATGTGTGCATAATAGACTGAATAATCTCCTTTTGTTCTACCCCTTGTGCTGTACTGGTATTTTTATCACTGTTAGGATCTTCTATATACTGTATATATGTAAATTTCACCATTGTACAATCAACAAATAACTTGCTCGGAGGTGCTCTGACCCTGTTGATTCCATTGTCCTTTATGAAAGTTGCAGATGCACTGTGTTTTGGGTCGTTGTCTTGGAAGAAGCATGCACTGGATGGGAAGTGCTCTGAAATGTAAGGTGCTGGCACATGAGCTGCAATGACCTCCTGGGGAGTTTGCGATATCATACAAAATTCTATACTGTAAGATTACAAAAGGGACACACTCAGGCGACTATAGAGTTATTGTAATCAACACTCAGCTGTATAGAAAGATCCCAAAAATAGGAGTGGCATACAGTACAACCAAATAGAAAAGGCTGTTATAGATCAGAACTATTGTGGTTTCACCGCTCTTTTCTATTTACTGCTTAAATGATGGCTAAAGCCATCTTCTATGGTGCAATAACCATCTCATAGCTGTACTAGTTACAGCACTTTTGAATGTGCAGGATCTTTGATGACAATGGCAGGTGACCCATGAATTGTGAACAGCATTCAAATGACAAAGAAAACCCAATACGGTTAGCAAATGTCAAACAGGGTCCTACTGTGGGACAATGTGGAAGAAGCAGCAAGTGAAGGTGAAGACCATAGTGATCAACCATTGCAGGAAAGGTGGTCCTGCAACATGTACACTCCTGTATAGGTGCTTTGATGTTAGCATAAACTAACTAAACATGTAATCTTTATAATACAGAAATTAACATAGAAAGTCTTGGCAGTAAACAGAAACCTTACTACATGTCGCTTTTCAGTATTTTGTTAAACTTGCAGATGCATAAACAAGAGATCAAAAGAGGACCCATCACAACCAAATCCAGATCCATCTCACTCCACTCCAGACCCATCTCACCTCACCTCAGACTTAGTTCAGCCCACCTTGCATCCAGTTCAAGCCCCGATGGACTCAACTCACCCCACTTCACCGTTAAATCATCCTAGGACTGTGGGCTGGAGTAATAATGAACTCAAAATGATCACACAATGAAGTATGAAAGCAATTTATTTGTATTATTATTTGAGGGGTGAGACTCTTTTGTTAAGAACTAGAGATGTTTTGGTGTGCAGTTTAGTAAATAATGTTGTTGTTTTTATGCAATGCTGTATGGATGTCATTGTTTTCATCAATGTTCAAGGTTCTCCAGTTCAACACATTCATGAAACACAGAACATCAGTACTGTATCATTAAGGCACCATGTGCCTTTTCTGTATTGTGTTGTAGATCGTATGAACAACAGAACAACAAGTCTTTAATGCATCTATTTGTTCCTTCTCTTACAGATTAAACTTCACAAGAGACAGCCAAGGCCAGTTGGTGGAAGATTGGATTTTTTTTACGCTTTCCCATTTATTTAAGTGTATGTTATGTTGGAATAAATATTGCTATAAAAATATCACAGAACCAGTGCACTTTATTTGGCTTTATAATGCAATCCATATTTACCAAAACCCTACTCATGTCACAGTACACTATCTGTGCTTTACTTTAATAAATATGTCATACTTTTAAAAGTCAGTGGAGCCTGTTCTCGAAGCTCCGAAGTCGTCATTGGGAAACCGTGTGGCTTGGTACTGTATGTTCAGAAGTAGGATAAAGGATAGGTTTTTCACAAATGTTATTAACATACTGTATATGTTTCCTTGACCAGACCACATGGATCGGTCTTATGGTAGTGGTGTCTCCTTAAAAAAGAGGACACCCACTATCATAGAATAAGCAACTCCAAAACAGCTTAGTGCATGCATCACTCATCCAGCCATTATATGTATGGCTATATCGCTTGGGCCACCTATCCATATGATACCAAACTGGCACTGTGTTTCACCTGGCAATCACACTGGGGATATTCAACTCTAATGGTCTGAAAACCAGACCTGTTTACCAACCACGTATAAATATATTAGGCTAGTAGGAGTTATATACCCGATCTACTGTATATTCAAGTGGGACCTCTCTGTTCCTAGTAACCCAGGTGATCAAAGAACTTGTATATATGTACATAGCAGGGACCAAAACCGATCCTTTATGCTCTACAGTGATTCAGATGACTACACTCTTTAGAGCCCATTAGCTCAATTTCACACACTAGGGGTGTCACGTACGGCACCCCTTTGAGAAAGGGACCTGCATACGGGACACGGGTTAAAACTCCATTCGTAAACGGCCCCACTTTTCACCTCTTCAACGGTCCCTCAAATTAACAATTCTCCCTTAAAGAAAAATGATTAATACACAGCTCGCAAGCTGCCCCAGCCTTCACCTTCACAATGGTTCCTCAGATGAGTAACATCTCCCATACATCCGTCCCCATATACCACCTGTCACGAACAACACCCAAGTGGGCACGTGACTTAAATATGCAATCAGGGTTAAAACATACAGCTATAGATCCAATGTGGTCTTTCTCCCTCCTAATAGAGGTAAATGAGAATTTTAATCCTAATAGAGGTATATTAGTATTTTATCTGGTAGTGTTAGGACTTGCAAACGGGTGTCTGACTTGTTGTGGCTCACAAGCTTACAACGATTTGGCCAAAGGGTTAAACTAAATTACCCTTTTTCAAGAGAATATATAAGTATTTTACAGTGTATTTTTGTCATGTTGGATGTAGCATTGGGCTTCTCTGTCATCTGTTGTATACATATGCCACACTCAATAGCACTCCATTTTGACACTTATATACATATATATATATATATGTAACGGGTATTCCCTGTGAATACAGACGCTGCTACCTGCTCTGTATACCTGTGTGGCTCTCAGGAGCCTAAGCCTCCGCTCGGGGAGCCTGGGGTAAATACATATAACACAATCTCGTGGTGCAATGCCTCTACCTGTGACGGCTCCCACCAGAGGGGGAGTGGTTCCTCGCAGGACAACTATATTTATCACTCCACACAAAGCATGTAAAATAACCAATGACTTTACTGTATAGCATATACTTATTCAAATATCAACAGGTGTCCCTCTCTAGAGGAGACACTGATTACTGCGTCTCGCAGGACGCTCCCATCTACACCGGGTTATCCCACCCGTGTCCAATAACCCCACACAATATGTCCTGCACCCTTAAAGGGAGATGATATGTGTGACTGCACAGCCACTAGTCCCGTATTAATAATATATATATGTAGGATCGTTGGTGCACTTGTTGACGGTTACCTGCCGAGCACTCCAGTGCCCGGGCCTGCTAAGGAGCTTCACAAAGGATCCAAAGGCTGACGAATACAGGAACTGCCGTCCGGGGCGATCCCACCTGGATGGTTGCTGCAGCGGCAGCGGAGGTCTGAGCCCAAACCTCTGGATGGACGCGCGGCGTCCGCTGTGTCCCTAACTGACTCTGTGTAGTAAGGGGAAGGGTCCCTAACCTGGGGCCTGTCCCTACAACACTCAAACTACTGGTGACTCAGGGCTATCTGGGGCCTAGGAGGCTGCTGGCCTAGTGCAGGGAGTCACTGACTCCTGCACCCTACCTCCTTCCCCTAGCTACTCCTGACGCCGACTAGCGTGGGCTCAGCGCGCCAAATGTATCCAATCTCCCCTGCAGGGAGATCCTACAGCCCTATTGGCTACCTGGCATCACCTGACTCTGCCCCTGTGCACCCTGGGGGCTGTATCTTCTTGGGAGCTATTCTCCCCTATGGCCGCTTTGCGCGCACTTCCTCTGCGCATGCGCCAACCTCCGCAGTGGCCACCGGCTGCCACACCCATTGCACATGCACAACTACATTGAAGATGGCGGCGCCCCTCGCGGGAGCCGCTAGAACACCGGAGTGCTCCCTGCTCGGCCCCCACCCTCCAGGAACGCCGGCGGGGCTGCCGCTTGGCTCCGGCAGCCCCCACCATCAGCGGAAGTAACGGGGGTTGCAGAGCAAATGGCGGAACCTGGCTACATATATTTTGTGGGGGCTCAGGGGTTCCCAAAAAGAGCTTGCTGGGGTTTTGTGTTTTGTTACCCTATTCTCAGCTGTTTCAGCTGTTGGAGGTTAGTGGCTCCTCCTTCCCAGGTTTTTAGCCCGCCTCTCCCAACTTCCCAAGTAAGTAGGTCCTTTCATTCTACTGGATATAGATCCAATGTGGTCTTTCTCCCTCCTAATAGAGGTAAACGGGAAATTTAATCCTAATAGAGGTATATCAGTATTTTATCTGTTAGTGTTAGGACTTGCGAATGGGTGTCTGACTTGTCGTGGCCGGCAAGCCTGCAACGCTTTGGCTAAAGGGTTAAACTAAATGACCCCTTTTCAAGAGAATATATAAGTATTTTACTGTGTATTTTTGTCATGTTGGATGTAGCATTGGGCTTCTCTGTCGTCTGTTGTATACATATGCCACGCTCAATAGCACTCCATTTTGACACTTATATACATATATATATATATTTTGTGGGGGCTCAGGGGTTCCCAAAAAGCTTGCTGGGGCTTTGTGCTTTGTTAATACATACAGCTACTCTAGCCAACTCACCTTGAACCTGCGCAAGGCACTTCCGATTAGTTAATATTAACCCCTTACTCAATTGCAATCATCTGTATGCTGTCACCACCTGAGATATGCAATTAAAAATAAGATGTAAAATTAATATATTTGCCAGGGTCCCAGGTCCCTGTTTATAATAGAAAAAACTATGTACTTTAACACACAAAAATCCTTTGTAGAAAAATGTCTGAAAATGTAAATACTCACTCCTCAGCGTGCAACAGATCATTCAGAGCACAACACATCATTTATTTAATGTTTTAGTATATATAAAAATACAGTGCACAGATTACAGAAAAAAGGATTACAAGAACATACAATTACAATAAATACAGAACAGTTTCTCAAAATAAACGGATATAACATAAACAGAAAACCCTTTATGTTACATTACCCAAATGCCATAGGTTTTTTCCCAGAGAGGTCACTGGTGCACAATTGAGACTCACGTGTTTAGTCCAAACACACCTCTGTTGAAAACCGGATTTTCATAATCTTTTCTGAGACTTAAATACATTTTTTTCTCATGGAAACCACATAAGCCCCCCAGCCTCCCTCATAAACTAGCTGTTAGATTGACAGTTTTACGACACAGTAAAAAAAACTTTATAAATTACATTTAATCTTCTCTTCAATATCTAAACGCACTCATAACTTTCCTTAACTAATACTTACACACACGTGAGTCACACCAATACATTCAGGCTTTCATGGCAGATGCGATAAGACTAAGCATGACCATCTTACCCCTAAACCTGAACAACAAATTAATATCTGTCCCCCAGTACCTGTTAAACATGCAGTGTGTAATGTCACAACATCCATTCTGTGACACAATTGCCGATTTGTAACTTTTATTATGCAGAGGATATGACATCACATGATATTCTCATTTGTAATAAAGACACTCTTTGGCTGAATACTTCTTAGCTACGCCCCCTGAACCTTGCAGAACTTGCTCCAGAGAATCCTTTGAAGCTAGTTCTAAAAGAATCATGTTTATAAAGTTGTCAGGAGAGCCATATTTTATTCCCTTATCTCGAGACTCTATCAGCAACATACAACCCACCTGGTACATTTTGTGGGCAATACAGGATAGACTTTCCCAATTAAGCTCTCTTTGAAGACAAGCACAAACTCAGAAAAAGTCCTGACCTGTTACAAACCAGAATATTGCATTTTAAAACCTACAGTAACTTGTTCCTTTTTTAACCCCTGAAGCACCAGATGGATTAAAATACATAATATCTCATGATATTATCACGTCAAGGGGCTTAGCTCTTTGAGTGACCATTACCTTGCTGTACCTATCCATACGGGGAATACCACAGTCTTGAAAACCGGTCCTGACTACTGATTGAGTTCACTCTCATAAACACTCACCTCCCTCATACCCCAGAGAGGTTATCTCTTCTGAGTGACGAGTGTTATTGGCATACCTAATATAGCAGGGTCATCCCTAACTACTATTCTGCCCTTCTCCTGGCAGTAAGCCCTGGTACAGCAGGCCTGCAAGTAGTCATCATGGGGGTTTCCCCTTCACTGGTGCTGCCCCTGAGTGTCAGAGGAGGTGGGTACAGCAGGTTTGAGATTGCCCAATCTTGGGACAGACCTGGTGCCCTCTCCTGGCTGTACGTAAGGGCAGACACCGCCCACTTTCTGGAGATCCTTCCCCCACTTGATGAAGGCAGGTCACACATTGGAGAGGCTGCATAATGGGCCTACCCTATTCCTTTTTGCCTTGGGGGAGAGTGAGTGTGTACCATACCGCTGCCTCTGCTAAGGATGTGGGGAAGAGCTAGGATGGCTGCAGGTGCCCTTGGCCTGTAGTGACGGTCCAGGGACCATCTTCAATGATAGCGTACCTGACAGACTCTATCCGGCAGAAGACTGCTGTGTAACTGTTATTGCAGTGTGTAGTAATAAACCCGTTCCTGTTTTGCAACATACCTCCTACCTGGTGCGTGACCTTACTAGGGGAGAGGTAATAAGTTCTACCGTGGGAGATCACCTTCAGTTCCTGGAGCCTACGGCAGATGGAGGCTCTGCACTGCTAAGTAGATATGTGGGGTATGAACACCAGAAGCCTGTTCCTGTGTCCCCACTACTATCAGTGGACGACTCAGCCCTCCTGTTGCCAGCAGGTATATGCACCATACACCCTGGAATGGCCCCTATCTGCGATTGGGTGGGGGAAACACCGTTACACTGAGATCAATACTCTAAGGATTATCCCCACAGAACTCATACAGCTATATTCCCTGGCTATATCCAGGTGTCTATCGCACTTGTAATAATGGTCATCATCTCAGTTTGAGCTGGGTTCTTCTGAGATAATTTGATCATTTCTGTGTTGTCTACACGTCATTGCTTGTCTGATTTTTCTCATGCTATGATTCCTAATAAAGGATAAGTTTAAATCACTTTATCATACTCGCTGCTCTGAGTGCTGCTCTGTAGGAGCTCTTTTCTTTATTCTGTTTACTCCATCTTTTGATGTATGTGAAAGTGTCCAGAAGGGGTTAAATAAATGAAGTATATGCTTATTTGTGATGTAGTGCAGTTAAAAGCTGGCCAAAGCCAGTAACAGAGTTCCCTTATTATAAAGGTAAACTGCGGGTCTAGAGTATGTATGCAAAAACAAAAGATAAAAACCGGGCGCTTCTCAAAAAATAAGTGAATAATTAAGTAATTATACGATATACGTGACAGTGTGATTCAATTAATAATCAGTGCACAAATTGTGTTTAGTGACCTTCACCAATGTGTAAAAAATTATATAAATAAAAAAGTGCAATACAATAAATAGAAAAGCAGCTCTACACCCTTAGGACGGACTGTTCATGTCCAGATGGTTCTTGTGCAGATTTTCAAATTGGAGCGGAGCGCTGGGTGACTCAGGATTATGAAAAAGAAAAATGAATACAATAGTGCAGATGGTATTGGAATAATAATATAAATAAAATGTTCTCTGTAGTGGTGGTACTCACAGATTGCACTATCAAATATAAGCGTATCAGAGACCCTTCTCTCTCTGATGGGAGCCCTTTGATGGAAATCCCTCAGAGTGGTTTAATTATATGTGTAATACACTCACATTTTGAGGTAGAATTCTTGGACTTAACCATTTATGTTGAAAATAATTTTCGAAAACATTTTTTTAAAAAGTGGATAGCAATAACTTCATATTAGAAAGCAGCTGCCATAATCCAGAATGGATTCGTAATATCCCGTATGGTCAGTTAAGACGAACCAAAAGAAACTGTACTGATGAACAGATATACCATGAGCAATCTAAGGTCCTGTTGAATAAATTCAAGGAAAGGAAATATAACTCTAACACTATTGATAAAGCTGTCACTAGAGCAGACGTTGTAGACCGCAAAGAAATATTAAGTACGAAAGATAAGAATACAAGCAAAAACGTCAATTTTAATATGGCTTTTCTTACTCAGTACAATAGAGAAGCATCACAGATCAAAAACATAATAGGTAAACACTGGCATATTCTTCAAAATGACGTGATTTTAAAAGATCATATACCTGATAAACCTGTTGTCATCTTTAAAAAAGCTCCAAATCTCAAGAGCAAATTAGCACCGACCACCTTTTTAAAGAAGAAAAATGAAGAGACTAGTACATGGCTAGATAAACCAAAAGGTTTCTATGGTTGTTATGCATGCAAAGCATGCACGCATAAACATAAGGATAAATTCAATTTTAAATCTCACACCACTAGTGAAATTTTTAAAATTGAGGGGTACATCAATTGTAAAACGGATTTTGTCATCTACCTTTTAGAGTGTCCTTGCGGTCTCCAATATATAGGACGTACCTCAAGGCCTCTAAAAGTACGGATTTTAGAGCACCTTTTAAATATTAAGAAGGGTATTTTAACACACAATGGGCCTCATGCAGTAAGCCCCGATACAAAATTTTCGGCACGAATTGCGAAAATGTTTTTTTTGGGCGATTTGCCCTCGCAGTATTCAGTAAGGGCCGAATCCTTCCGATCCCTGCTGAAGCACTGCGAAAGCAAAGCTGCCGATGAGCTGTGGCGATACAGCCTGGCTCCCGATAAGGCTCCCGATAAGCCTTTGGTGCCGATAGATGTTTGCAGCTGAGAGAGACAAGCCGCTCTCTCAGCGCAAACTTCGGCACCAAAAAAAGTATTTAAAAACAACTTTTATTCATAGTGTACATGTGCAGGGGGTCTTCGGAGCTGAACCGCGTTGGTTTGAGGTCCGGGGACCCCCTGCCCCCCGAGATACAGGCCCCTTTATGAGGTGCCGGTATCCCTCGGCGTTTAAAGGTCCCGATCACGTGACCGCGACCTGTAAACACAACCAGAGGGATACCGGCACCCCATAAAGGGGCCGTATCTCGGGGGGCAGAGGGGGTCCCGGACCACAAACCAACGCTGTTCTGCTCGGAGACCCTGTGCACATGTACAGTATAAATAAAACCACACACACATCAATAAAGACTCGTCCTTACCTTGGCGGAATGTGCAACGGTAATGAGACAGCGCATGAATGTCTTTTAATTATACTGTACAGTGAGCAGGGGGTCCCCTGAGCTGAACCGCATTGCTTTGTGTTTGAGCAGGGACCCCCTCTTCCGAGTTACAGCCCGTGTGGATGTGTATGGCAGTGGTCAGTGTCGCGCCCATGTTTTAGGTCCCCGCAATAAACATGGCGTCCACACCTGTAACCGATGGCCCAAACCGGGGCCTGTAACTCGGGAGGCAGGGGTCTCTGAGCCACAAATAAATGCGCTTCAGCTCAGGGGGCCTCCTGCTTCCGCACAATTATTAAATACATTAATGCTGCTTCATACACTAGCGGATAGCCGCTAAGGCAATGAAGGGGTAACTAGTAGCATGTTTATTGGGGACAAATGCCCCCATAAATAGCATCAATACACAACATACAGTATAGTAATGGGCAGAATGACTATTATCCACACAAATGGATATAGTGCAGTTGTCCATTTACAATACATACACAACAATAAAGACTTTAAATAACATACACTCACCCATGTCCCACTGCCACGATGAAGGCCATCCTCATCTTCATCTGCCCATGCCCCATCCGCTTCTGCAAAACAAACACAAGAATTACAACATCCAAATTAATGTACCAACCCCTATCACCAATAGCGTATTAACCGCTACAGTTATTAAGGGGTAAGCCACCATCAACCCATACCTCCCCCACAAAGCCCCCAACCACCCTCACCACAATACCCACAGGGGAGTCCTACCAAATACCCTTGGGCCTAATACCCCCTCCCCCAGCACATACAGTACAATAATGTGCCAAATAACTATTATCCAACATAGGGATATACATTATTTGGCCATTATTAAACACATTCAATAACGTTAAATGTAAAGAAAATAGTACTAACCTCATCAATAAGAAGTCTCCGTCGCCAGCATCATCCTTGGGGTCTGTGCCAACATAGAAATAGCCACACAATTTGAAATATCATAACATAACACTGAACCCTTCATCACCTTATCGGGTACTAACACTGAAAGGTAATTAAGGGGTGAAGCCATCCTGCAATGCCTACAACAGTATGCATAACATCTTCAGTGAATAATAAAACCAATTGCCTAACCAAATTCCATTTAATATTCAATCTGTAGCGTCACGCCTCATAAAATCATGACATTTAAAGTGTATAATGTAGCATAACATGTAAACTGCATGTACACGCTGCAAATCAATGTAACAATAACATAATGCCACTCAAATCGCCTACATCACAAGAAGTATATTATTTAATACAAATAACTCACATCAATGAATTACCACAACATCAATTACATCCCTAAACAATTAAATACCATCCATACCAATTACACAAATGAACTAAAGCTATCCTAACAGAGAACAACTTCAAAACATAGTCAAAAGTACACCAACAATTACATATAATAAAGCAGGCTTTCATATCCTACTGTACGGCCTGGAAGCCCAAAACTACATCTCGTCTAAAAATAAAATACATTAGCACACATCAATGCATAGCCACAATGATTAACAATACAGAATTAGAAGCTTTAACAAACCATCATTTCTTACCTGGTATATATATCTGTACACACATACATACAGACAAATACGTGGGAAGAAATGATATGCATTGTTAAAAAATGAAAACATGAAAAAGCAAAACAAAAAAACAGTACATTAGTACATTTCTTATTACTTACCTTACTTGCCCCACCGACTCCCGTTGATCAGCTAACTCACGTACCAATCCACGAAACCATCCACGACACCACATCAGGAACAAATCCACGACACAATCCAGGAACAAATCCACGAACCAAACCAGGAACCAATCCAAGAACAGTGCAGGAACCAATCCAGGAAGCAAGCCACGAAGAAATCCAAGAAAACAAATCCACGACACGATCCAGGAACAGGAAACCAAAAAGAAAAAAAACATAACAAATTAAACATAAAATAATAAAACATGACAATCAAGGGTTGTACTAGTTTATTCTTAGTGAATCTGTATTACAATACCTTGTTCCGGGGTCTTCTTGACGTCCGTGCACGCCCTGGTCTTCAATCTTCAGGAGGAGGTCCGTCCTCCTCGGCATCTGCCTTTCAAAATGAGACGACATAGGTTTTAGGCCTATGACGTCAACATTTGTCGTCATATGGTTCCAACGGCCTGATTGGGCCGTGAAAACCATGTGTTTTTGGCCGATGTAAAAAAATGATGACGTCACTTAAAGGCAATGCCAGCACAGCCAATCAGAATGGCTTTGCGTGCTATTGCCTTTAAGAAAAGTCATGAAATGACACATGGCCGGACTCACATGGTACTTGAACCAATCAGAGTAGGGATGGAGTTCCACCTGATTGGCTCGCTACATGTGAGTCCGGCCATGTGTCATTTCATGACGTTTTCTTAAAGGCAATAGCAGCAAAGCCATTCTAATTGGCTGTGCTGGCATTGCCTTTAAGTGACGTCATCAATTTTTTTACATCGGCCACCACAATGGTTTTCACGGCCCAATCAGGGCCGTGGGAACCATATGACGACAATGTGACGTCATAGGCCTATAAAAGCCTATGTCGTCTATTTTGAAGGCAGATGACGAGGAGGACGGACCTCCTCCTGAAGATTGAAGACCAGGCGTGGCACCGGACGTCAAAGAGACCCGGAACAAGGTATTGTAATACAGATTCACTAAGAATAAAAACTAGTACAACCTTGATTGTCATGTTAATTTAATGAATTAATTGTTATGTTTTTTTTCTTTTATGGGTTCTGTTCCTGGATCGTGTCGTGATTGTTTCTTGGATTCTTCGTGGCTTGCTTCCTGGATTGTTCCTGCACTTGTTCTTGGATTGGTCCTGGTTTGGTTCGTGGATTTGTTCCTGGATTGTGTCGTGGATTGTTCCTGGATGGTGTCGTGGATGGTGTCGTGGGATTGGTTCGTGAGTAAGCTGATCAACGGAGGTCGGTGGTGGGGCAAGTAATGGTAAGTTAAATAAAGAAATGTACTTAATGTAACTGTTTTTGTTGTTGCTTTTTCATGTTTTTTTTTACAATGCATATCATTTCTTCCACGTATGTATGTCTGTATGTATGTGACAGATATATATACAGGGTAAGAAATGATAGGTTGTTAAAGCTTCTAATTCGTGTATGTTAATCATTGTGCTATGCATTGATGTGTGCTAAATGTATTTTATTTTTGACAGAGAAGAGTTTTGGGCTTCCAGGCCGCTAAGTAGGATATGGAAAGCCTTGCTTTTATATATTGTAATTGTTGTGTGTACTTTTGACTATGTTTTGAAGTTGTTCTCTGTAGGATAGCTTTAGTTCATTGTGTAATTGGTATGGATGGTATTTTAATGAGTGTAGGGATGTAATTATGTGGGGTAATTCATGATGAGTTGAGTTTATTGTATTAAATAATTACTTCTTGTGATGTATGGCGATTTGAGTGGCATTATGTATTGTTAACAATGATTGCAGCGTGGGTGTACATGCAGTTTACATGTTATGCTACATGTATACACTGTATGCAATGTTTTATGAGGCATGTGAGCCTACAGATTGAATGATTAAATGGAATTGGTTAGGCAATTGGTTTTTATTTCACAAGAAGATGTTATGCATAACTTGTAGGCATTGCAGGATGGCTTCACCCCTTAATTACCTTTCAGGTTATGTACCCGATAAGGTGATTAAGGGGTTCAGTTTGTTATGTTAATGATATTCAAATGTTGTGGCTATTTCTAATGTTGGCAACGGACCCCAGGATGATGCTGGCGACGAGGACTTATTGATGAGGGTAGTACAATTTTTTACATTTATTAACGTTATTGAATGGTTTAATAATGGCAAATAATGTATTATCCCTATGTGGATAAGTTATTTGGCACATTAGACTGTATGTGCTGGGGAGGGGGGGGTATTAGGCCAAGGGTATTTGGTAGGACTCCCCTGTGGGGATTGGGTGAGGGGGTGGGGGGCTTTGTGGGGAGGGTATGTGGGTGATGGTGGCTTAACCCCTTAATAACTGTAGCGGTTAATAAACCGCTATGGTGAATTAAGGGGTTAGGGGACATTAATTTGGATGTTGTAATTCTTGTGTTGTTTTGCAGAAGCGGATGGGGCATGGGCAGGATGAAGATGAGGATGGCTTCCATCGTGGCAGTGGGGACATGGGTGATGCTATATGATTAAAGTCTTTATTGTTGTGTTAGTATATTGTAAATGGACAACTGCACTATACCATTTGTGGATAATAGTTCATCTGCCCTTACTATACTGTATGTTAGGGGGGTATAGTGTTGTTGGGTAATATATTAATATAATATTATATATATATATATATATATATTTATATATATAATTATTTAATTATTTATTTAATTCGTTATTGTGGGGCTGGGGTGTGTTTTTTTTATTATTGTGGGTAGTGGGGGTGTGTGAAGGGGGCATTAGCCCCAACGGTGGTTGTTTAGGGCTTGCGGGTGGGTAACGGGAGGCCTTAACCCCTTCAGGACCGTAGCGGTATTAACCGCTACGGTCGTGAAGGGGTTAAGTGTCCCCGCATCCCCCCCGCAAGTCCTAAACTCACACCCAGGGCCAAATACCCCCCTCACCCATCCCCGCTACCCACAATAACGCTGGCACGGTGGGTTAACCCCTTCATTGCCTTAGCGGTTAGCCGCTAAGGTAATGAAGTGGCTTTTAAATGCCTTTTTCCTGCCTCGGATGCATGCCGGGGGGCTCCGGTGCGGGTATCAGCTCCGGAGACCCCTGGCATCAATCACAGGCAGGAAAAAGGGCTGATTTTTCCTAAGTGTCGCCCTTGCCGATGCTTCTCCTTCAGCAAGTTGCCAACTTTAGTTGGCGGGCTGGATTGGCCATAAAATCTCCAATCTGGCCTGCCGATCAGCACCAAAAAGCTGATCGGGGCTTACTGAATTCAGGCGGGAAAAAAAAGTCCCGATAAGTGGCTTATCGGCAGCCGGGTGGCGAAAATTTTTTTTTCGGAAGAAAAGTTGCCGATAATTCCCACTTATCGGGGCTTACTGAATCAGGAGGGCAAAAAACGGCTATAAAATGCCGAAAAAGCCTTATCGGGGCTTACTGCATGAGGCCCTATGTCTCCAAACATTTTCATATGTGTCATCAATCAAATCCCAATTTGGTAACTTTTAAAGGTATTGAACATGTCCCAATACACTGGAGGGGGGGCAATAGATTAAACACATTAGCAAAAAGGGAAACCTTTTGGATTCATAAATTACAGACCCTCAGTCCAAAGGGTTTGAATGTTGACATAGACATTGGTGCCTTCTTAATATAATGGTTTGAACACACGTTCTTAATTATATTATTGTTCTTAAAATATTGTCTTTTATAATATTGTTCTTATATAATATGTTTTTTTACTACAATATGGTGTTTTTAGTATGGTAATTTTAATATCAAAATTCTTAACACAATTTCTTTAAGAAAATATGATATTTGTATTTTAGAAAGTATTTGCTTCTAATTTTGTTTATCTTCCTCATCCTATTTAGAACTCCATCACTCATTGCGTCGTTCTTAATATATTTTTCATATATCCTTTTATATACTCCTTTTTACATCATCTTTTGTTTTAAATATTATGAATTAAAATTAACTGTTTTACTTGTTGTAATAGAAATTGTATTAATTGTATCAGATAATATGAAATTCTTATATTGTATGCACTGTTTAACTGACACACATCTCCATTACCAATGATAGGCTATATTGCAATCAGCTGATAGGACCCCCTGATTAGCTCTATGTCAATTTATGATGGACTATATATATAAGGGAGGACCCATGGGGTTAACCTATTCGATTCCTGAAGAAGCCACAGCGAAACGCGTAGAATCGATCCGCTGTGGGAGGTGATTGTGCTGAGGAAACCGTGAGACAACTGCTGGCAAGCTAGTAGGAGACGGATACACCAGGCAGCCTCTTCCGCCCTGACCTACGACAACACAGGACGTGACGAAGGCACCAGTGACGTATGCGGAAGGGCTCCTCCGCTCCAGGAACCACCGGCGTTCTCCATCCACAGCTGTCCTCTCCCACGAACCATATTGTATTACAAAATGTGAGTGTATTACACATATAATTGTTGATTGCTGCCAATACAATTTTAGACTGTACTACTCTATCGTGTGTTCTCTCTCTATCACTTTACATACCCCTGGGAGAATTATTGAACCACTCTATTACAAGCTTCCATTATCAACATACCACTCTGAGGGATTTCCATCAAAGGGCTCCCATCAGAGAGAGAAGGGTCTCTGATACGCTTATATTTGATAGTGCAATCTGTGTGTACCACCACTACAGAGAACATTTTATTTATATTATTATTCCAATACCATCTGCACTATTGTATTCATTTTTCTTTTTCATAATCCTGAGTCACCCAGCGCTCCGCTCCAATTTGAAAATCTACAGTATGTATACCTTTATTTATATAGTGCCATTAATGTACATAGCGCTTCACAGCAGTAATACAGATGACATAATAATATAACACAGAGTCGGAATTAGTGCTTCAGACATAAAATTAACATTTAGGAAAAGGCGCCCCCGCCCCGAAGACCTTTCAATATAATTGTTAAGTATCAGGAACGTAAAGAGACAGTAGGAAGGTGTTCTGGTAAGTGCATCTACAAGGGGCCAAGGTCGATGTACAGTATGAGGTGTATAGTATCAGCCATGGAGCTACTCATATGTTTTAAGATGCATCTTAAATGTGGATAGAGCGGGTGCTTGATGGATATTGAGGGGAAAGGCATTCCAGAGGTGCGGGGCAGTCAGTGAGAGTGGTTTAAGGCAGGAGAGGGCTTTAGACACAAAAGGGGTAGAGAGAAGACATCCTTGAGCAGAATGCAAGAGTCGGGATGGTGTATAGCGAGAAATTAAGGCTGAGATGTAAGGAGGAGCAGAAGAGTGTAAAGCTTTAAAAGTAAGGAGGAGAATTGAGTGTGTGATATGGAATTTGATAGGAAGCCAGGAGAGGGATTTTCAGATTTCTTCTTTGTTGAAATATATGTTGATATACCTCAGGGTAGAAGAATGGAAACAGACATAGTGCAGATTAAAAATATCACATTTATAATAAAATCATGTACTCGATGTACTCACATTCTGTACATGTACACTACCGACACACTTTATCCTAGCAGGGCTAGTTCCGCAAGCCGGGGGATGCCCCGGCTTGCTAGCCCCACTCCCTCGGCGTGCCGCGCGTCACCGATGCGCGGTCACGCGTCATCGGGTGTCAGCGCCCCCTGCACGCACGTCCAGGGCTCCTCGAGGGAGCCCTGGTGTCCCGCGATCGCGGGACGGCGGCAGGGGGTTCCGGGGGACCCGGCGGACCCGGCAGCGGTAGGGAGAGCGCCCCGATCGGAGGGCGCTCTTCCGCTGCTTTGGCGCGCGCCCGGCACCCTCCGGCGCGCGCCAGGTTACTGCTGCGGCCGAGAACGGGCAAATACTCGAATAAACTCGGCCGCAGCAGTATAAGTGGCATATAAGGTACTGTATATGGGGAACCCGGATGGTACTGTATCGCTAATGCTTCTGGACGTCCAGTAGCCAGCTGGATAGTGGCTTGTGGTAGTGCAAATCAGCTGATGTCCAGCTGATGTCTATCTTGCAGCTCCCCTCGCGGGCTTTCCCGGCATCTGACATCACCTCCGGTTGGACTCGTGTCACTTCCGGTGATGCTTGTGTGCGACATTTCCGGTTCTGTGTGATGGGGAAAACTGTAGGCAAGCGCCGATCCGTCTACTGGTCCCTCAATGAGTCCACTTAGACTGTCAATTTGTCTGAATCTCAACACGTTTCTCAGCTTCACGCTGTTTCCTCAGGAGAAGTCTGCTTCCTCAGATGTCCAGAAACACCAGCGATACCATCCGGGTTCCCCATAAACTTTATGCACCTTCCATCACATACATTAACCCTTTAAACATGTAATTTCTACTCATTTATTTTGATCCTAGGAGGGACTACATCTGGATCTGTACCTTTAAAATGATAAAGAAAATATCAGTTGGATTGAAAATGATTTCCCTTTTGATGCTAGCAACATGCTTTGGCTCTGCCTTGCAAAGGCCTCTAGCTTCACTAGTCACCACATGGTCCCTGCTGTGGCTTGTAGATCCAACATCATTTATTGAACTATGGTCTACTGATTCTGTTTGACTTTCCTTAAACCTGTTTTCCATACTGGAAAGCTGCACTGCTAAAGCTGCTGTTGATGACAACTGCTTCCTACAGTAGGTTCTGTAACGCCTATTGTCTCTACATATAATTAAAATTACTGTATCATTATCAATATAATCAAAATAGTCTCATTTTTAATAATGACACGTTATTGGAATGTCAGATACGGGTACAAAGAAAAGAATATTCACAGAATATGGTTATAAAAGTGCTCCACAGACCTGGTGTAGAGATGGCATATGCATTGTGTGAATTTTATTGTTGTGTTTATCAGCACAGAGGATGCTCACCATTGTTAATTGTGTTACAATATTGCAAAGAAGTGTCTCACTTTATTACAGAGAGCCAGTAAGGTGGCTGATCACAGACCTGCCTGACATGTTATGAAGTCTTATATAATTTGAAGGTGTTTCTATAACAGCAGTGGTGCTTAACCTTTGCAACCCAGCCACCCAGGAAAACAGGCTGGCAATGAGCCAGAGCTCAAGAAGCTTGATACAGATTTTCCTTATCGTTTTTCTAAGTCACAATTCTCTCTCTGAGAGAACACAGAAATGTTCAGATATTCAGAATCATATGTTTGTGTATGTATGCATAGGTTTGTGTATCTATGTATATATAAATATGGGCCTCATGCAGTAAAATCCGATAGAAAAAAACGGCAAGGTTTTTAAATCGCCATTTTTGACAGCGTTGCTATTACGGTATGCAGAAAGCCCTGAATACCAGTCATAGAAACATTTAAATGAATGGCGAGTAGCTGGCGACGATTTGTTCGACCCGCTGAAAAGGGCTCACCCGGCGAATTTATTCTGCTGCAGAGAGAGAGATGCCTCTCTCTGCGCAAATCTCGTCCGAAATAAAAAAAATTACATTAAAATGTATTTATTTATTTATAAAATATTTTACCAGGAAGTAATACATTGAGAGTTACCTCTTGTTTTCAAGTATGTCCTGGGCACAGAGTAAAATAAATAATACATGATTACAAGTACAGTTACATAAATGAACAGGGTATACATTATATACAAGACATTGCGTGCAGAGTTAAAGAAAATATATATTATGGGCGTATGAAACAGTTACAGACCAGATTAAAATGTGAGACAGCCTTAAATTTGAAAGAACTTAAACTGGTGGTGGATGTGAGAGTCTCTGGTAGGTTGTTCCAGTTTTGGGGTGCACGGTAGGAAAAGGAGGAACGTCCGGATACTTTGTTGAGCCTTGGGACCATGAACAGTCTTTTGGAGTCTGATCTCAGGTGATAAGTGCTGCATGTGGTAGGGGTGAGGAGCTTGTTCAGATAGCTGGGTAGCTTGCCCATGAAGAATTTAAAGGCAAGACAGGAAAGGTGAACTTTGCGCCTAGACTCTAGTGATGACCAATCTAGTTCTTTGAGCATATCGCAGTAATGTGTGTTGTAGTTGCATTGGAGAACAAAACGACAAATTGAATTGTAGAGGGTGTCAAGTATGCTAAGGTGGGTTTGAGGTGCCGAGCCGTATACTATGTCTCCATAGTCAATAATTGGCATTAGCATCTGCTGTGCGATACGCTGTCAGGGTCGCCTAGACCTGCTGCCTAGCCATAGCTTCCTTGTCTACTGGGTGTGCTGCTGCCTTCTGTTGGCTCTGGGTTCCTCTGTCTGTCTGTCTTCTTGTTGCTTCTGTCTCTGTCCTTTATAGCTTGCTTCCTGTCTGTTGGTTTTGCCTTTGCTTGAAGTCAGACTCCTTATGCACATGCTTCTGATTCCTGATCTGTTCCAGTACCTGTACCTGTATTATAGAAGTCTGTTCACAGTAAAAGCCCTTGCTGGTAATCTGGCTTGTCCCTGTTTGTTCCTGTTCTCAGTCCCTGCCCCCAGACCTGTCCTGCCCCACCTGTCCTGTTCCAGTCTCCTCATTGCCGACCTCTGCTTGTTACCTGACTTCGCTACCTGCCGCCTGCCTCGGACCCCTGCTTGTTACCTGACTTCGCTACTTGCCGCCTGCCTCGGACCCCTGCTTGTTACCTGACTTTGCTACCTGCCGCCTGCCTCGGAACCCTGCTTGTGACCCCTACTTCGCATCCTGCTGTTCCGGCCACCGAGATCCTACCCGCCACAGGAGTCTCCCGTGACATACACTTTCTGACCAGGAGACTTAGGGAGGATTTGTTCCTGTAAAGTGCCCCTAGTTTGGCATACTGCACCGACACACTTTATTCGAGCAAATACCCAGTATGTACCTGGCAGATACCTGGAATGCGCCGCTCCTCACCTCTGACAAGCCCCGTTGCGTTTGCCTTCCCAGCCTGGGTTCATGCCTGGCTGACGGGCGGCTGATCTGTTAAATGATAATGATTAGGATTTAATAGGCTGCAATAACTCACAATAAGCACACAGCACAAAGCAGCTGCAGTAATACAGGTACAGGTCTTTTCCTTCTCCTTTCCCTCCAGACGTACACCCGCAGGATGGGCTATCTGGATCTCTCTGTATCCCTGCCACCACCCCAAGCCGCAGGCGCTCAGGGTGGGGCTAGCTCTTCCCTCACCCCATAGGCAGGGTGAGAGGCACTGGTCCACCTCTTGCTAACTAGGCCCTACTCCTCTGGAACCTAGCTAGCTCACACAGTCTGACTGTCCAGTCAGACACTCCAACACTAACTGCCTGTCACACAGACAGGAACTGGCTACTAAATAGAGTCAACCCCACCCCTCATGATGTCAGCAGGACCTCCCCTCTGTCTCATGCCTGCAGCAGAGTCAGGGGCTTGCATCTATCACTCAGGGTAGGGCGTGAAGGGGGAAAACCCATGATTACTACTGGCGCCTGCCCTTAACAGGACTTACCGCAGTAGGAGAAAGATGTATAGCCCGTGCTGTTTACAGGAGGCTACATGTGCATGCAATGTCTTGTATATAATGTATACCCTGTTCATTTATGTTACTGTATTTGTAACCATGTATTATTTGTCTTAACTCTGTGCCCAGGACATACTTGAAAATGAGAGGTAACTCTCAATGTATTACTTCCTGGTAAAATATTTTATAAATAAATAAATAAATAATATTAAAATATGTAGTAAGCACCAATACACAACCCACCCCCTTTGACCCCACATAAACCATTATTTATTTATTTTAACACGCAATTGTTAACATAAGCCAGCGGGGGTCCCCAGGTGGTCCCCACAGGTGTCCGGTGGCCCCACAGGTGATCTCAGGTGGTCCCCATGGTCGTCCGGGGGTCCTCGGTGGTCCCTGTGTGTCCCCTTGGAATGTGGTCCATTCGTGTTGTAAAAATAAATAAAGATGGCCTACATTTCAATAATTTCACCTTCCCCCCAAACACATGCAGTAATGTGCAAAATAACTATTATCCAGATATGGATAATAGATAATTTGCCGATTATTAAACAAAACATTAGCCAGCCAGCATAAATAAAATAAATAAAACTGTTCTACTTACCCTGCCATTATGAAGGGCTTCCTCGTCAACATACTGCAGGGCCATGTCCTCCGTTGCAAGAAACAATACATAAAAAATACAATCTAATGGCTCGTAACCCCTTAATCACCTTAGCGGTTAAAACTGCTATAGTAATTAAGGGGTTAACCCACCCTCTCCCGCTACCCACCTGGGAGGCCTAACCACCCACCCCGGACCCACTATACCCGCCCTGTACCCATTGATTGGCATAGTAGTACATCATCCCCATGTAATATGGGCATGATAAGCTACTTTAGCAGTCAATGGTCAACCTAATACAAAAGCATGAATGTCCAAAATACACAATAATCAATCATATACAACAAGAGCCTAAACCCCCAAAATAAAAAATTAAAAGCTCTAGCCAACCAATGAATTACAAAAATAAAACCACTAGCCAATCAATTAAAGAAATAAAACCACTAGAAGAAATAAAACCACTAGGTACTCAATTAAATAAATCACACCACTAGCCAAACAATACATTTAATACGTAAACGCAGTAACCAACACAAAAACTAATTAATACAACCACTAGGCAACACATCAATTAAAACCAGTAGCCAACAAAATACATCATTAAATAAAAACGTTAAACAATCTGATTTTTTTTATAACAAGCCATCACAATTCAAAACAATTTAATCTAAACAATAAACAGAAATAGAGAATATAACAGTCAATTGAAGAAATGCATTTGGCATAAAATGCATTGGCTACCACTGTATTCATCAGTACCTTAAACAGGCACAATTAATACATTAGCAGTCAATTAGCATTGAAAAACATAAAAAAAGAAAAATCCAATTAACAAACCTGTAAAAATAAAATTAAATATATTCAATATTTATCTTACCTTTAGAAGCGTTGGCCCTCTGAATCCTGTGGAATCAGGAAGCTCTCGTACCGTGACGTCATGAAAATCAATCCAACGTCATCCACCTTGAACATCCAAGACAGGTAACACAATTCTTCTTTCTTTAATCTTCTATCATCTTCTTCTTTCTTCATCTGTGATTATTTATTTATTTTCTTTATCTTCTGTCTTCATCTGTTAATCTAATAACCCTATGTTAACTTCACGATGTTGACCCGTCGGCTTCTTGAGCTCAAATGAGAGGTCTCGGCCTTAAATATGGCCTGTGACATCACATTTCAGTGGAAAGTGGTTCACACGCCATCTGATTGGCTGTCTAAACCATGTGCCCCCCTTTTTTTTATGTGACGTCATGTAAAGGGACTGAAGCCAGCCAATCAGAATGGCTGTGATTCATTTCCCTTTAACATGATGTCACAAAACCCAACATGGCTTCCGTCAATGGTACTTCAGTTAATCAGTTTGTGAGTACTATATCCCCAATAGGGGGTTTGGGACTCCTGCCAGCCTCTGGTATTAATTCTGTGTATAAAAAAATTAATTATGTGGGTGGGTTGTGTATTGGTGTTTATTACATATTGTAATGGTTATTGGTGGCCTAGGAGGTGGGTAGTAGGGCGGTTGTGTGTATTTGTGTTTATTGTGGGTAGCGGGGGTAGGTCAAGGGTGTAGCAGCCCCAAGGATGGGTGTTTAGGCCTACCGGTGGGTAGCGGAAGGGGTTAACCCCTTCATTACCATTGCAGTATTATACTCTAAGGTAATGAAGAGGTTAAGTCCACCGCGAACCCCCCCCCCACCCCGCAAGGCCTAAACACACACCAAGGGACAAATACCACTTTCACCCACCCCCGCTACCCACAATAAGCATGGCACTGGGTGTTAACCCCTTCATTGCCTTAGCGGTTAGCAGCTTAAGGTAATGAAGTTGCCTGTAAATGCATTTTTCATGCATCTGATTCATGCTGGAGGTCTCCGGTGCTGATATTAATGATTAATGTGTATCGGCTCCAGAGTCTCCCGGCATGAATCCGAGGCAGGAAAAATGTATTTTCTTTTCTAAGTGCCGTCTCGCCGCTTATCGGCAGCTTCTCACCACCTTCTTGCCAACTTTTCGAGACGATTTGGAGAGGAAATCTCCATTCTAAAGCGGCGATTAGCCTCGATAAGCTAATTGGGGCTACTGGAATAGCGTGTTTGACAAGCTGGTGATAAGCAGCGATAAGTGGCTTCTCGCCGCGCGTTTGGTGATTTTTTTTTTGTGGAAAAAATTTGACGAAAAGCTCTCTTATCGTCCGACTTATCGGGGCTTACTGAATAGCAGTAGGCTTTTTTGGCGATAAATTGGCGATAAGTGGCTTATCGCTGCTTACTGCATTAGGCCCAATGTGTTAAAACACCAGTAACCCCTTAATGCCCCCATAACCACACACACAAATGGACAATAGCACTAGTAGCCAAATAGCTAATAGCGCTTTTGCCCATTTGTGAACCAAAACAAAAGATACAAAATACAACAATACTTTACAGTACATTAAAATAAACAATAGGCAACAAACCTATTGATTGCCACTGAACTTACCTACAGCCCTCAAGAGGGCCACAGATAACCACATTGGCAAACAATGGGCACTCTACTATCCACCCCCTCTACCCCCAACAATACATAAAGTAATGGGCAAAACCCTATTATCCAGATCTGGATAATACCGCATTTGTCCATTAAAAATACAAACATTAGCCAGGCAACAAATAGTAAATAAAAGTTGTACTTACCCCTGCCAGGATGAAGGCGATCTTCATCATTGTCCTCCTCGTCCTCCCGGTCCTCTTCCGTAGCACCAGTAAACAACAGTAAAGTAAAAATAATAACTCCTGACCTGTAACCCTTCACTGTGAAGCGCTATGTACATTAATGGCGCTATATAAATAAAGACATACAATACAATACAATTACCTTATGGTGATTAAGGGGTTAATCTCCCCTTCCCCCCGATCCCGTTACCCATCCAGGAGACCTAACCACTCCATGTGGCAACTACCTCCATCCCCCACCCCTTCTACCCCATCACCACAAATCCAAATGGGTAAAAGCACTAGTAGCCAAACATGGCTAATAGTGCTTTTGCCCATTTGTGTTGAAATAAAAATAAATACACACTAAAATACAATTGACAATACAATACATTACAATACACAGTAGGCAATACAACCATTTATTGCCAATGAGCTTAACTATATTTTCAATGGGGGCATAGAGAAACACATTTGGCAATGAATGGGCATCCTAAAAAAAAAATACACAATTAAATAAAATACAATACAAGTGCTTTGTACCATTGCCGGGCTCAAGGCTTTCACCTTCCTCATCCAACTGTGGCACCGACAACTCTTGACCCACAAAGCAATGACCACTCACATCACTACGGTAATGAAGCTACTTGTATGATTATTTTTATTACACGTTAGTTAATGAAGCAGGGGGTCTCGGAGCTGTACCTAATTAATTTCAGTCCTAGGGATCCCCTGCATCCCGAGATACAGGCCCGTATGGGGTTCTGGTATCTCCTGCATGTTAAACTCTCTCCGCATCACATGACCGGGACATTTAAACTTGCAGGAGATACCTGTTGGAGATGCGCAGAGACAGGGACCTCTTCAACCACACTGTGGTGTAGTGCTTAGAGCAGTTTACTGGTACATGAAACGATCAAGCGTTCAATTCCTGCATGGTGTGGTATAATATATAAATGTCAAATGACGCCACGCGGCCATTTTAAAAGGAGCTGGAAGGGAAACACTGAAATTTGAAGGAGAAGAATGCCGGAGACGCTGCCGGTTCATGCGGAAGGTTGAATAGAAGTCTGGCTACATCTGTACCATATATATAAAGGTTAGCCAACCTGAGATTGTGATCCTTAACTGCAAGATCCCCTTACACGCAACTATAGATTTATCATTCAGCACAATCACTATAGAGTGTAGCACTGTCAAGCTACCCAGTCCTGGAGGTACTGACCTATATATTAGGGGCGCCAGCACACCCATTTGGAGCTCTTTAGGTATATGTGTATTGCATGCCTGTGCTTCGCGGTTCCGTCTCACGGTTATCTCTCTCTCGCACCATGCAGTCTACTTCTGCTCTGCTGGGCACCACTGTACGTGCTCGTCCAGCTGCGCAGCACTCCCTCAAAAGCATCCTCTAAACTCCATCAGGGTCATTCAGGAACTGACGCAACTGTCATGGCCGCCCCTCTTAACAGTTCTTCTCTCTCTTAGTACCTCCTCCTTTAGCAGCCTTCCTACTGTCTTTATATAGTCACTTGTCCTGTCGAAAGAAACCTGCATGTTGCTTGTAGGCACACAGGGTTAAATATCTCTCTCTCTCTCTCTCTCTCTCTCTCATCTCCTCCGTCCCTCTCCCTTCTCTCCCTCGTTCCTCACTCGTCTCTCGCCCTCGTTCCTTCCGTCGTCCCCTCTCTCACCGTCGCCGCGTCAGCGAACGATCAGCTCTCTGTCTTCGTCAACGTACTAGATACCTGGTCTCGCCCGATCCTCTTCATCACCTCACGACGCACTCGCTCAGCGATCTCGATCCGCTCTCAATACGTCTCTGCTCCTCTGGCTCCCAACTCGCATACATGGTCCGGTCAGGGCCTCTCGAGAACAAACGCGTCTCCTGAATCTACCTCATAGCCGTCGTCCCCCGCATTTCTCAGTCCACACTCATGATCTCTCACCTGGTACTCTACGTCTCGATCTCCGCACAAAGGTCGGGAAAGGCGCTGAATCTAACTGGCTCCTGTCGTCACTGCGGAAAAAAAAGGAATATCTCGTCACCTCAGCCCATGTCACTCTCTCTCTCTCCATCTCTCAGATCGTGGATCCTCTCATCGGCTCACTCTCAGGCAATCCACCCCCGCCTCTATCTCTAACAACACTCTGCAGTGTCACGGCAGGTGTCCATGCTCGCTCGTCTTACTCCATCTCCCGGGCTCTCGGACATCTCTCCGGACAAAGAGAGCAATTCGGGGTCCTCTCCCTTCGATCTCTCATCTCCACTCGACTCTCCCTCAGCGTTCTGTCCATCATCTCTCCTAACCAAGGCTCGCTCCGTCAGCTCGCGCTCGTCGCTCGCGCGCTCAAAAATCTACTCGTCACCTAGCCCTGCACCCAGCCCCTCACCAGGCCCCACCCCCAGCCTCTCCCCTAGTTCCGCCCCCAGCCCCGCCTAATTTTTTTAACGTAAATTCCTAGTAAAACAACATTCTTTTTGACATAAGTTTATTTATTGTATTACATTTATACTTTACTACAATTAGTCCTTGTTACATGTGTGTGTGACTATTTTCCTGCACCCATTAACCAGTGTCTGGACGCCCCCTCTTCACAATATCTAAAGCCGCAATCCCACCTGGGATCTTACCTGATCCGCAGTCCCTCAATGTCCAGGTACCTTCATACCCGCAATGATATATATAGGGTAAATAAGATATCCAGATCCAGAGTGTGGGAGAGAGCGAGACAGAGAGAGAGACAGAGAGAGAGACAGAGACAGACAGAGAGAGAGAGACAGAGAGAGAGAGACAGAGAGAGAGACAGAGACCCAAAGAGAAAGAGACAGAGACCCAGAGACAGACTGACTGGGTGACTGGGTGGGATTACTGACTGGGTGACTGGGTGGAATTACTGGGTGGGGGTGCGATTACTGACTGGGTGGGGGGTGGGATTACTGATTTGGTGACTGGGTGGGATTACTGACTGGGTGACTGTTGGGGGGTGGGATTACTGACTGTGTGACTGGGTGGGATTACTGACTGGGTGGGATTACTGACTGGGTGACTTGGTGGGATTACTGACTGGGTGACTGGGTTGGGGATGGTATTACTGACTGGGTGACTGGGTGGGGGTGGGATTACTGACTGGGTGACTGGGTGGGATTACTGACTGGATGACTGGGTGGGGGGTGACTGGGTGGGTGTGGGATTACTGACTGGGTGGGGGGTGGGATGGGTGACAAGTGGGAATAATGACTGGGTGGGGGGTGGGATGACTGACTGGGTGGGGGTGGGATGACTGACTGGGGGGGTTACCTCTGGTTCCTGCACACACACGTTCTCTCTCTCCCCCATATATATACACACACACACACACACACACACACTCTCTCTCAATCTCTCTCTCCCATACACACACACACTCTCAATCTCTCTCTCCCATACACATACACACACACACACACACTCTCTCTCTCAATCTCTCTCTCCCATACACACACACACACACACACTCTCAATCTCTCTCTCACACACACACACACACACACACTCAGTACCTCAGGAGCGCTGGAGGGGAAAGAGGGGGGGGGGAGAAACACCCGGCTACTATCTCCCGACCCGCGCGGACAACGGGAGATTGCCGGAGGTGGGGGCGGTATCTCCTGACCTGCGCGCACAGCGGGAGAGTGCCCGAGGTGGGCGGGTATCTCTCGACCCGCGCACACAACGGGAGAGTGCCGGAGGTGGGGCGGTATCTCCCGACCCGCGCGCACAACGGGAGAGTGCCGGAGGTGGGGGGGGGGGGGGTATCTCCTGACCCGCGCGGCCAGCGGGAGCACCAGGGACCGGGGGCAGGATGTATCAGTGTATATATAAATATTTTAACATGCATTAAATTCCCCCCACCTCGAGCATCTGTTCAAAATCCTCCATGACCGGATCAGTGCAGGTCTTGTAAATTACAGGAGCTGATAAAATTATATAGAGGAGGAGGAGCAGCAGCAGACACACGCACATCCCCTCACCCCCCCCCCCCCACATTACTTACCCGTGCAGAGAAGGAAGGGCGGTTTGAAGTCCTGGCAACTCCTTCCCGCGTCACAGCCAATCAGCTATCAGCTAGAGGGATTTTTTTTTTTTCCGAGCAGGGGATTTTTAAAAAAAAAAAATTCGAGCAGGGGATTTTTTTTTTGCAGAGCAGGGAAAAAGTTACTGGCCACGAGCCAATATCCGATCGCAGCTGGCGAGTTGGCAACCGGGTTTGTCGAGCACTGTATATATATATATATATTACTCCTGTATATATAATGTGTGTATTAGAAACCATAAAATCATTCGTTTAACAACCATAAAACACAGGCATTTAAGAAGAAGATGAAAGAAAAGGACACCAGAGTTTTTCAGTTAGTTACCAGAACAACAGTTTTTTGATGTTGTTTTTTGTAAGCACAGCAATGGATGGAGAGAGGCTGATGGTGGATTAAAAGTAGACTTTATTCAAACAGCGTGCTGTCAGGTCCTCTGACGCGTTTCGGTCCGTAGGACCTTTGTCAAAGGTCCTACGGACCGAAACGCGTCAGAGGACCTGACAGCACGTTTGAATAAAGTCTACTTTTAATCCACATCAGCCTCTCTCCATCCATTGCTGTGCTGCCGTTTGCCTGTCCCGTTTGCGGGAAGATTTCTCTATCTACTCTTCACTGCAGGCACGCCGGGTAGGTGCTGAGTCCACACGCTGATCCCACGCTGTTCCTCGTCATTTCGGAGCGACGCCTGAGCCGCCGGTCATGTGACCGCCCTCTGCGACTGTTCTGTTGCAGGAGGGTTGGCGGCGGAAACATCCACGCTCCACACGGGAGCCAAGGCCATAGCATCTGGCCCAGCGTGGCAGCAGAAAATACCGAGGCACAGAGGATCATATCAAGATCAAGTATTCCACACCACCACAAACCGTGAGTCTTTCTAACTCGGCGTTTTGGAGCTCATTCTGAGCCAGCCGCTGGGAGAGACATCAGGTTATACTTTTTTGCTTCTTACAGCAGTGTGGTATGGTTTTCATGACTTTATCTTTTCAAGGCTCAAGACACCACCCGTTTCATTCTATTGAGCACCTAATGGGTTAAAAATTCACTTTTTTGACCTGGGCTTACTATTGTTTTTTGTAAGGCTGCCTCAATAAAAGCGTGTTAATATGCTGATTGTATATATTTCTTTTGTTTAACATCACACAGGAAAACTATCTGAAAACAATGGCACATATTATATTTACAAATAGGAAACATGAATTTGCTGAGTCACAATAATCTCTTTTTCTATATGTATATTTCCAACCTTAATTATAGCACAAGATATTCTGCGAAGTGTAACACATATTTAACCTCTGTGCCCTTAGTCTTATGGTTGTGAAGTCAAATGTAGCATCACTGTATTTTCTAGCAAACACCACTAGCATGTATTTCCTTGTAACAGCTGCTACAGCTAAACTTGCCTGCTGTATGAACTATTCTCTTCAATGGAATCTGCTCAGTGAGCAGAAACCAGTTAATAAATCCTGGGGCAATTTGCATTCCTCTAGTCTTCACTGCTGCTCATTACCACTGACCTCACTTGTTCTGCAGCCATGCCCCACTCATTCTGTACTGTTGCTAGACTAAGCTGTGCTTCCACTATTACCTTCCAGAGTCTGCTGAATTGACTTTTCAAAGTTTTTCAACTATAGGAATTACTTTAGTGATCTTCTCAACTAATCAAGTCCCATCCTAATAGAATAGGAGATATTGAATTCTCAAAGTTTTTTTGATGACATTGAGAACTGACTGCAGAGATGAAGCATTTGCATAGATCAGTGACAAGAAACCCAAACCAAAATGACACTGCGTTGATGGTAGGAAGTGGACTAAAGAGACTGCATTAGGTGCACAAGGCAGCCCCGGTGGATAAACATGCAGATGTACAGTAGTAAGATTCACTGTCGGCGTGGGCGCAAGGAGCTGCATCTAATTGCACAGCAATTATATACGTTTTGCAAAGTGATCACAACTGACTTGTGACCAGAAAAAAATTGAGTTTTAACATTGGTCGCAGTAATCTGCAATAATGATAGGTGGTGCTAGTGTGCTATTGCGTCTTCAATCTAAATGCGATGTAACCCATCCCTCATTCCCATGCATTTCATATGCTATCCTATTTATTTAAATGTAACACACCACTTATTTCCCTAAAAACGTCAGATGACCCATGAGTATTTTAAAAGTATGATTTTTCTATTATATTACAGTAAATGGCAGTCTAGAGATAAATAACAAAGACTTTGTGAAATAATACAATCTTCTTCCAAATATACTGTACAATCTTCTTCAACCAACATCTTCTTTGGGATGGCTCTTGTGCAGTTTCACCTGTAAAATAATTGTAAGAATCAAATTTTTTAATAAAAGGGTAGAAATAGATGCATGAATTTTACTATGGACGTGTATTCCCGATAAACTTGTATGGAACGCATATGTGAATGTGTGTACTATAGAACTTGTATGGGGCGCATATGCGTGTCTGTGATTTCTGTGCCTGTGTGTTTCTATGAAACCTGGCGAAAACGTATAGGCGTGGCATTGAATGTCTGCGCATACACAGTACAGGTATTGACAATTGAATGGAACACATACATTGCAGGAAATAGATAAACGAATTACACTGTTTACAGTATCACTGGATGTGTTTCCTATATATACATGGTGTTGATTCTCATAATCCTGCAAAACAAGGATGAATCAGTGAGTTATTAGCGTGGAGCAGAAATTATGTTGCCTAAATCACACCCAGCTTAGCACTAAACACAGACGCTATAGGGGAAACTCCATAGTATAAAAGTCTAATAGTCCCACATCACTAATGCCAGCACTCAATACATGTACGTATTACAAAATAATAAAATTATTTTGCTGAAAAACCTGTGGAGCCCTGGATCATCTCTTCTTGTTGCCGTATTACAAAAGAAACAGCCCATTGCATTTACAATGTCGACAGCTTCACTGAGATCTATTGAGCTTAACAGTATTCACAAGCTCTCTTCACTAAACACTGCATTATATGCCAACTTCTTTCGGTCCAATTTCTACTTCTTTATTGATCATTACACATGACCTTTTGATGACATAATGGACAGTACATTACTTCTCTGTCATACAGTCATGATTCAGTACCCTTTTCCCCAAATAAAAGTACTTTAGCTGTTTTTTTCCTCACAGGAACTGTAGAAATATCATACAGTATATACTGGAAATGAATGGCAAAAAATAGCGCTAATCAAATGTTTAAATTTTTTTTTTAAATTGAATATATAAATTATGATCAAAAAGTGAAATAATTCTGTTTAATTTGTGACTCAGTAATAAAAATGGTAAATGTATAAATGTATATTGTATATAAAAAAGCTGTAATATTTTAGGCTACAGAACATGACTGGGTTAATACTGCTTATTGCCTGTATTTTACCCCCACTTCCATTCCCCGACATTTTGGAAATTAGAGACCAAGATGCAGTAGAAGGTCTTGTTTTGCAGCAGTATTCTGGCTGGGTTCAGGCAAATGGCAAGGGGGTTTCCACTTCAGCAAGGGATTCTGGGAAATGACATGCAAATGAGCACACAGTGTCACCTTTTGCTTGAAATCCATTTTAACATGGACCTCCTCCTGACATAGAAGAGTACTTAGTTTTAGTTGTTAGTTTATTTATCAATAAAGATTGATATAGCCACATTATAGCTTCATGTGTCTTTATTTTTTTATGTTAATTAAATCCACTATTTTAAAAATGAACCGCTGATGGGACATAAATACCTTAACTGGGATATGATAGATCTGGCAGGCGTATGTACTTTAATGTAAATATGTACTATATATCTAATCTATATTTATAGCACCCACAGTGTACTCAGCGCTTTACAAAAGAGACAATACAGTACAGGGAATTATAATACAATAAGTGCGTCAAAGTCAGACAACAGAAAATAAGTCTCTGCCCAGGGAGCTTACAGTCTAAGTGGAATGTTGGGAGACTTAGAGATACCAGCTGAGGGAATAATTGCAGTAGATGGCAGCGCTTGGTCAACATGGTTGGTAGGAGTGACTGTGGGTGTTGGACAGTAGCCCTAAATCCAGGCTATTGAACTGCTTCATGTTCAAGGTGAGTTTTAAGGTTTGTCTTAAAGGTGGGGAGAGAGGGTGCTTGGGGCATTCTGAGTGTGAGGGAATTCTACAGGTAAGGTGCAGTGAGGGACAGCGGTTTAAGGTGAAAGAAAGCGGTAGAGGTGATAGGGTGAAGAGGAGATACTTATGGGTAGAGCGCAACAGGCGAGCAGGGGCATAACGAGGGACGAAAGTTGATTTGTAAGGAAGTAAAGATTGATGAGCCTTTAAGGTAAGGAGGAAAACTTTGTAAGTGATCCAAAATGTCATGGGAAGCCAGGAGAGGGATTTAAGACGATGGCCAGAGAATACAGAGAACGTGTATTCTAGCATCAGAAATGTGGATAGATTGCAAAGGAGAAACTTTTGAGGCAGGGAGGCCTGATAGCAGTATGTTACAATAATCCAGACAGGAGGGAATAAGGGCATGCATTCGAGTTTTATGAGTAGAATAACAGTTTACAATATCAAGAACAAAGTGAACAACAGTATCAAAAGCAGCAGAGAGATTGAGAAGGATTAGTAGGGAACGTCACTTTGGAATTTGGCTTCACCTAGGTCATTGGCTACTTTAGTAAGCACAGTTTCTGCTGAGTGAGCTGTACGAAACTCAGATTGTAAAAGGTCCAGAAGGGACAAATTGAAACCCCATCCCTCAATCAAGTGCTTTCTTTCCACCTAGATACCCCTTTATCATAGTTCAAACTTGACACAACGGAAGTTTGTGAAGAACTACAAAAATGTCCATTGTTGCGCGATACATGTGCAGCGTGATTGCGTCAAACAAAAGAAATGGTGACAGCAGATCCTGGGTGTTACTATACTACAACCCACACTCCTTTTTGGTGTATTGTAGTGTATGTAGTGTGCTTTGTCTCGCCTTTTTATACAGTACTTTAAGTCAATAGCTAGTAATTAAATACAGTAGTTAGCATATGCATTTGAAATTAAAAGTTGGCCTCTTACCATGCAATTCATTATCATACCTATCTAATGAATACATCAGTAGTGATCAACATTATATTAATTCTTTTACGCAATCCACATTTTGAGTATCCATTCTGTTAGATTCTCTCCTAGATATGTCCCTAAATACTGCAATTATCGCCTTCCCACCCTTGTTATTTGTCTGCAACAGTAGTAGTATACTGTATAGTCAACAGTTTTAACACGATTGACAATACGATTTATCTAAAATGTTATTTCTTATTACAAGCAAGGCCTGAATAGGTTAAGAAAATGTCTCTTTCTTTGTCTCTGTCTCTGTCACTTCTCCTCCAAAAGCCCCTTTTCAGGTGAATTTATGTTTGAAATGTGTGATTTTTGCTAAATGTTTAGCACTTTTACCAGGGCTAGACATGAGTGAGGCAAAAAGTGAAGTGAGAGGTTTGAGAGAGAAGAACAAGATACAGTACATTGTATTCATTACTTGGTAGGATTAAAACTCCACCCATTTTCTGAAACAGAGGAGAAGGAGTGGCTCAGTGAGTAAAGAAGGGGAACCTGGTTCAATTCCCGGTGTCGGCTCCTTGTGACCTTGGGCAAGTCACCTTATCTCCCTGTGCCTCAAGCACCAAAAACATAGATTGTAAGCTCCACAGGGCAGGGTCTGTGTCTGCAAAATGTCTCTGTAAAGCCCTACGTAAAACAAGCAGCAATATACAAGAACATGTTATTGAAGTGAAACTTCTTTAGTGGCACCTCATTCGTGATGGGACAAAAATGGATTGTGGGGATAGAAAATGAAACGGATGTGATGTCACAGTGCTGGCAGTTGAGGCCGGGCTGAGTTCTGGCAAATCACATGCGCCGGCGCCGCTCCTAACCGTTTCGTTTCAGCTCCTAATCGTCTTTGTTCCCCCCCCCACACGGCCACTTACACACGGCCACTTACACACTCCCACCCGCTCAACATTTACTCGCCGCCGCAGCTCCTAACAAGCGCCGCTCCCCCTTAAAATGTAATCGCCGCCGCCACTCCTCAGAGACCCGGTGCCGGACCGCAGCCCGAGGAGATACAGCCACTTCTAACTGCCGCCATTCCCCGCCCATTGATATGCTGCGCATGCCCGGTAGTCAAGAAGCCATGACTCTCCTCACAGGGACACTGAAGCCCACACTGCTCCCCGGGGCCCTATGCAGGCCCTGATCTCCTGCGGCCTCTCCTCCCGGTGCATGCCCCGGACGAGGCATAGAACTGCTCCTGCTCCGGTAACGGGGGGGGGGGGAGTTGGGGGGTGATGAGTGCGCTGCGTCCCCCATGTCCCCCACAGCACCATCAGAAGCCTCCGAGTCGGCTCCAGCTGATGATGACGCGCTTCTCCCTCTCCCCCCGCCGACACTGCCTCCCTCCCCCCCTGCCGACACTGCCTCCCTCCCCCCCGCCGACACTGCCTCCCTCCCCCCCGCCGACACTGCCTCCATCTCCTCTGTGCCGCGATCTGGTAGGAAGGGGGGGGGGACTGCTGAAAGGGTCTGGGGGCAGGAAAAGGGTGCTGCAGGGAAAGGATAAGGGTGCTGGGGGGAGGACAAGTGGGGAGAGTCAGGAGAGAGGGGGGCAGGACACACACACTGACACACACACACACACTGACTGATACACATACGCACGCACGCACATTGACTGACACAGAGAGACATTCACACAACACAGAGAGAGACATACACTGACACACACACATGCACACACTGACTGACACACATGCTCTCTGACTGACACAGAGAGACATTCACACAACACAGAGAGGAGACATACACTGACACACACACATGCACACACTGACTGACACACATGCACACACTGACAAACATGCACACACTGACTGACACACATGAACACACTGACTGACACACATGCTCTCTGACTGACACACATACAGTACATACTCTCTGACTGACACACATACATACTCTCTGACTGACACACATACATACTATCTGACTGACACACATGCTCTCTGACTGACACACATACAGTACATACTCTCTGACTGACACACATACATACTCTCTGACTGACACACATACATACTATCTGACTGACACATACACTGACTGACACATGTGTGCCGAGCACGCGCGTTATAAGTCAATTTCTGTGACAAAAGTCAAAGAAGTTTCACTTACTATGCGCGTGCACAGCACACACAGCTTTTTATTATTATTAATAGCATGTTGTGCATCATCCCATTTTTAGGATACTATTCGGTAGACTATAACCCTGACGATGTGGAGGGTCTTCATCAGGGTTCGGTAAACGCGAAACCTTTATTTACAGTTGCCATTAAGTGCCAAAGTGAATATATCACATTTGTCTAAAAGGGCTATTGGCCATTACTCTACAGGGGGGTGATGTTTGTTGGGCGATTAGTATTGGGGTTAGTTGCACCAGGGGGGGTCGGAACTAGAGATAGGCAATTGTTTTTTGCTGATTTGGCTCTGCCTCGGATTGGCCTGTTCCTTTGGTCTGTGGATTTCTGCAGATTAGTCTCAAAATGACCAATCTGCCATTTCTGGAGAGAGAGGCAAGGGAAATGTCTAAGGCACTTTATGAGGAGTGGGGTGTGGTGCCAGATCCAACCGGATCACAAGTTGAATCCACACAATGTCTGTTATTCAGAACAACAGCTCTAACACTGTGAGCTAAACCAGCTGAAGACTGGCATCACTGTCACAGCATACAGCAAGGCCCCGCTTCTTGGTGCCTCGCTTCTTGGCAATCCGCCGATATGGCGGAACCAAGAAGGGGGCCGCCATGTCTGCGCATGGGCAGAACGGGCCAGTCCGAGGTCACGCATACTCAGAACGGGCCGGTCCGATGTTGCGCATGTGCAGAATGAGGGGTTTTCCAAGGTTGCGCATGCGTGGAAGGGCAAATTTCCGGCCTGCGCATGAGCACACACCAAACATCGCAGGCGCCCACTTTCTGGTGATTTTCGCTTTGCGGTGGACCTCTAGAACGGAACCCGCCGCATGCCCGGGGCCCTCCTGTACTTAGTTTTTTGAGCTCCACTTGTCATTGAACTCTCATGCCAGTACAAAGCATTTTACCCTCTTCTGGGACAGAGAAGCATATCTAATAAGCAGTCTTCTGTCATGAGACACGTTCTGGCGCGGGAAGACATCTAACAGTCCTCTTATCTGAGTAGGATGTAATGTATTCCAGCACCGAATGTGCCTAACGATAGAACACTGCTTAGTAAATATGACTCACTGTCGTTATCCTTTATAAGATTAGAAGTACTAACTAAAGTCACCAGTCCACTTTGTTATATTACTTTCTTTCTGCATCTGCTTTATTTGCTGTGCTTCACCTGGTTTTTACTTGTGTGTGTCAGAAAACCTGTGTTTTATTAAATCTCGCCTGGCCTCAGTAACTCATAGCCCTCAGTGCATATTATTACTTTGTGCTTGAAGTCCTTTCAAGGTTACAAAGAGAATAGATATCCATTGGAGGTCTGCTAGTAATAGACAGTAGAACACTGCTGCTTTAACTCACACTTCTAGAGCTTTGGTGTAGGAAGCAGTGGTTGTGGGTTCTAGTCCTGTTGTATCAGTGTCGGACATCAGTACAGTACACCATTCAAGTCATTAGGTTGGTGCCTTAGACTTATCAACTCTATATAGTTGGTATGGAAATCTTTTTAGGAAGTGGGGACAGGACTCATTTAAATATACCTTGTATAACCATTAGCATATTTTCCTGCCAGGTACCTCAGGTGTGCTACTTTTTCAGCACAGGCATGTCCCTCCCCCCCCCCCCAATATTTATTTGGAGGGAGGTTTGAGGGGATAAATATATGACTGGAGATAGAACTAAATTATAAGTCGTGATCTCTCGCTCAGATTCTTAAAAATCCATCTGGGTTGTATTTAATGACGGATTTGAATTATTCTGCTTGGCTTTTTTCTTTCCCTGATGAAGTAGCAATAGCTACGAAACGCATTGGAATAGATTGTGTGCTATTCTTTTATTCTTTTACTTTTGAACTTGGTCCCTTGTCAAAGTTCTGCGTTTATTTTCACTCTCCCTATGTTCTTTGAGCCGCATTTAATTAGCTACAAGCATTTCAAAGCGGTGACACTGCTTGCTATAAGAACTGCAGCTGTATACCAACACAGGTGATTTTGCAATCATTCACCTGCAACTAGCTGACGGAGACATGTGGCGTGTTCCTCCATTGTACCCACATACCAGCTGACGGAGGCTTGTATCTTTTCCCCTTGCGACCAGGAGTGGGTGCATTCCCTACCGGAGCCGAGTTGCCCTCACTGCGCTGTGTGCATCTATCTGCCGTGTATCTGCTGTGGAGACCAGGAGTGTGTGCTACACCGAGGAGAATCGCTCCTTTCCTCCTATTTCAAACAGGACCGATTGTTTTGCTGCAGTCGGGAGCGGGTGCCTTCCCTACGACATCATTTTGTGGACACTTTGCCAAGATCCTGGATTCTCGGTTGAGACTAATACTTACCTTTTGATGCCAATAAGAATCCGGTAACACTGTATCACTGATGTTTATTTTGTATTTATTCAACACTAGTATTATGTGTTGATTTTTATATTTCAATGTGCTTTTTTACTAAAATATACTCTATGGAAATTTGCGCTGGTATTGTTTTTCCACTTTCTCTCTGATGCTCTGAGCCGTCCAATTAAGGGTTAATGTTCTCCTCCTTGCTATACTAAAACACTTAATCACTATATTAATACATATCACAAATATTTTAGAGCTCATCTTTGTTATTTCTATGGCTTTTTAGTAACGCACCCACAAACGGATTTTTGTGTGGGGGGGTGGATTTGGTCTAAACAATCCTGGAATGACGGGAAAGGGATTTTGACTGGTTTGCATGTCTTTAGTCAGGACTCCTGGGAGGGGGGGAGGGTAGGTGTTAACCCTTGTTGCCCTAGTGGTTAGTAGGTAGTGTAGTTTAACTTTTGTATTAATCCCTTTAGTGTCTGTGATGTACCTTGGTAGCGAAAGGGTAATGTATTTTCTTACATAGGGCTATGTAATAGTTTATATGACATAATCCTATGGTGGAAATATAAAATGAACTTCCCCCATGTTTAATTAAAGCATAGTGACACATTAAAATATTTCTCCTTGTAAAACTTTACCGCAATATTGAAGACTTTGGCCATAAAATGCTTGTTAAAACACTGGGTGTGATATTAACTCGGTTTTAATGCAGGATGATCATAAAGGCCGTGGAGATGTTCCAATGATATGCAAGTCTACAGTACATAAATACCAATAATGTCTACACAGCTATATTATTATTTTTTAATTAAAGTATGTACTTGAAATGTATGCAATAAGTATGTGATCATCATGTTTTAATATTATTACCACCAACAAAATTTTTCTACTCTGTGAGACCAATAGATGTGTGTCTTGGGGCCATGTAATTTTTACAGGAATCACAAATATCTCCTCAGTGCATCCTACTATATAATATATAATATAATATAGTAAGTGTTTGCTTCTTATAAAATAATATACATTGACTTGGCTTTGTACTTATTAAATTAAGTTATGAAATATGTGCTGTTAGTTTAGTTATAGATAAGAGGAAATGCAGGCACTTAAATAGTATTGGTAGTGGGAGGGTCACTTAAATCACTTTAAGGGATGATGTCACATCCTTTTGAACTAAAGTAACCTATCCCATGGTACAGCAACCAATGGGATTATCTTCAATCCCATTGGCTCTAATACCATGTGATATGGCCATGTGCTTTGAAGGACGTGACGTACCTCCCTTGGAGATGGCGTCACATCCTCCCGCCCCCCCCCCCCAAAAAAAAAAAGAGGTGGGCACATGATACAGCGTCCAATCAGATTGGAGCTGTACCATCTGACCTAAAAATGTGACGTCACAAGCCATATTTAAGGCATTGATGCCTCATTTTACCTCAAGAATCCGACGTGACAACATCGTGTTGTGTATTTAACATGGGGCTTTGTGGATTAACAGATGAAGATAGATTATAGAATATAAAAAAATAATGACAAATGAAGAAAGAAGAAGGTGATAGAAGATCAAAGGAAGAAGAATTTTGTTACCTGCTTCAGATCTTCCAGGTGGATGGCGTTGGATTGAGTTTGATGATGTCACGTTACGAGAGCTTCCTGATACCCCTTAATTCGAAGGGCCAAATCTTCTAATGGTAAGTAAAATATTGAATGTATGTTATTTTTTTTAACAGGTTTTTTTTATTGTATTTCTTTCATTTAATGTTTTTTATTGCCCATTGACTGCTAATGTATTAATCATTTAGGGTACAGATAAATACAGTGATAGCCAATGCATTTTTAGGCCAATGCTTTTATCATATTGAGTGATCTTTTTTCTATTTCTCTTCATTGTTTTGATTATATAGTTTGTAATTTGGATGGCTTGTTTTTATGTATTTTTTCCATTGCTTAGCGTTTTTAATTCATTAATTAATTATTTTGTTGCTTACTATTTAAAATTATTTAATTGTTTTGTTGGTTATCGCTTTTATTAATTGAATTTGTTGGCTAGTGCTTTTATTTATTGAATTGTGGTGTTTAGGTGCTTGTGTATGTTTTATTATAGTGTATTGTGGGACAACATGTATTTTTATTAGACTGATCTTGACTGCTGTAGTGGCTTATCATGCCATATCATATGTGTATTATGTACCACTATGCCAATCAATGAGTATTAATTGTGTATAGTGGGTCCAGGGTGGGTTGTTAGGCATCCTGGGTTTGGTAGCGGGGGAGGGTGGGTTAACCCCTTAATTACTATGGCGGTTATTAACTGCTAAGGTGATTAAGGGGTTAGGGGCCATTAGATTGTATTTTGTATGTATTCTTGCTGGCTTCGGAGGACATGGACCTGCAGTATGCTGATGAGGACGCCCTTCCTGATTGCATTGGTAAGTAGAAAAGCTCTCTTATCGCCACTTTATCGGGGCTTACTGAATAGCAGTAGGCTTTTTTAGCGATAAGGTGACGATAAGTGGTTTATCGCTGCTTAGTGCTTAGGCCCTAGTATTATGCAGGGAGAACTTACAGAGAAAGAAGGAGGGTTTGTCAGGGGATAATACCTTGGGGCAGCTGAACTGCTTTGTTAATTAGTTGAGTATTGAGCCACTCCTTAAAAGTGGAAACAGACGGCGCTTGGTGGATATTGATACAAAGAACATTCGGAAGAGGTGGGGCAGTAAGTCAGAAAGGTTTTAGTGAGAGGGCTATAAATATAAAAGGAGGGGTAAAGGAGTTGTGGAAATGGATTGGGGTGGTCTCTGGAGAAGAATTGATGGCGATGTTCTGTTTCCATTTTGTCTGTACTGTTATGTCCATTTTGTGTGTAATAATGTGTGTGTGTGTGGTATGATTGAGTTTTGCTCATAGTAGATTTACGACTGTGCGTGTAGTTTACGCCCACATTCCTGGTATCAAGAAGTACCTGGTTCCTATAAAGAGATGTTTTACTCTTTGTTTTACTCCCTTTGTCAAAGAGACCTGTTCCCGAAACGCGTCAGAGTAGTCCTGTACCCCTCACTTGTTACCCAATAAACTTTTTTAACCTTTTTTGCTGGTTTGTGGCCCCATCTCTTACACTGCTGCGCTCCGTTTCCTTGACCCCACGGGATACTTACCTGATCTTCTATGCTGGCGTGATGCACGCATCAGCCTCAGGATAAGCTGCTACACCAGTGAGTACTTACCTATTTACTCCTTATGTCATTTATACATGCAGTTTGTTTTGAGAAGGCAGGCATGACCCTTATGGTATATATATAGGTCTGTCACCCCCTCTCGAGACACTCCATTACTGCTTTGCTGATACATTGACAGGACTTACAGTTATATAGGTGTTCATAAGTCTCACGTAGCTTGGATCATAGCTCAGTCTCCCTCTGGTGTGACCTATATCAATGGACTGTATATATATATATATATATATATATATATGTCATGGTGATTACTGAGCCCTGATACTGGGACTAGTTCCCTTAAACGCCAAATTCCAAAAAGGGCTAAAGGGCTATCTGTCGCACATATAAATATCTGGAACCTGTTGTCCAAGTTGGATGAACTAAGGGCAGGGTGCATTTTGCATAAACCCAAAGCCATCATTCTCACAGAAACATGCCTAACTCCTAAAACCCTTGATGTAACTATCACCATTTAGGGATTCTCCTTTTCTGGGAAAGATAGGTCAAAGAGAGGAGGAGGGGTGTTATTTTATATTGAAGACGTCCTCCAATTTATGCTGCTTTTGCCAAAATGTGCCTCCCCTTCTCTAAGGCCATTCTTATTGCTTGCATCTACCACCCTCCTAAAGCCCCACTATAAAAAACTAAAGGTAGTGCCTTTTGCTTGCAGCTTAAAGCATGCTGTATTTGACCATATTGCACTTTACCATTATAGGGATGCCTTGTTGAAAAGCTACAGTACAACGTAACTGGCACTATCAAGGATTTTAATAACTACAGATGCCTGCAGAATAAATGCACAAGGCAAAAAAGACATGCAAAAGCACAATATTACTCTGACAACCATCAGCAGAATATATCAAATCCAACAAACTTCTGGAAGGTCATCAACAATATATTACAGGCTTCTAGCTATCAACAACCATCTAATATCAAAAAAGATGATACTGCTCTGACAAATCCCACTGACATTGCAAACGCATTCAATGATTACTTTGTGGGTGTGCTACTAACTTACAGTATTAGCGAAACGCAACCCGAACTACAAACAAGAAGATCAACCTGGGAGTACCTCTAGCCCCACCCTCTCCCAACACTGCCCACAATTTCAATTTGTCCCAGTATCTGAAGTGGAGATTACACAAGCGCTCCTCAAATTAAAACTAAGCAGCCAATGTGGACCTGACTTACTGCAATCTAAGTTCCTAACACTTGGTGCCCCAGCCTTTGCCAAATCACTTGCTTCCCTAATCAACTCTATCCTGTCTGCATGCCATATCCCTAAGACCTGGAAAACTTCCAGAGTTGTCCCAATCTTCAAAAGTGTGGACAAAAACACTGTCTCAAATGACAGGCCAATCTATCTTCTCCCAATACTATCCATAGTCATGGAAAAATGTGTCCACTCCCTATTAAGTGATTACTATACCAAGACACATTTCCCTAGCCAATTCCAAACTGTCTTTCACCCCAAACACTCCACAGTAACTACCCTCCTAAAAGTTTGCAATGAGATCCAGTGTGGAATAGAACTCGGACATCTCACTGGTGCAATATTCCTAGAACTTGCAAAGGCTTTTGATACTGTTGATCATGGGATCTTGCTAAACAACACAAAGGCCCTTGCTATCTAAATTTATAGTATCAATGAATACTGGGAGGTGCTAAAATGGAATATGGTATAAAAGCACAGACCAAGAGGAGAAAAAAGAAATCTCTAGGGGTCGACACAAACTCTCAGGGGTCAGGTAGGTATATGGTTAGAATTTAACAATTAATTTTTAATATATATGTGATCCGGTCCCCCGGGCTCCTCCTTCACCCCCTTACCTTCCCCCGCGGCTGCGTCCGGTAGCGGAGGATGTGGAGAGTGCAGGGAGGGCTGTGGGCAGTTGAAGCGGCGATCGGATCACCGGAGACTCCTGGTGGCTCCCTTAGCAGGGTGCCGTCATCTTGTGCAGTGTGAACGCAGGCGGCCATTAGTGGAATAACTCAGCAGGGAACTAGAGCTCCCAGAGGGCCATAGGGCTACAAGATAAGGTGGCACTCAGCAGCCAATCACGCGGCCGGATACTCCTGCTTCCCAAAATTGATACATTGCGTGCACTGCGAGCCACGCGAGTCGGAGTTATAACTGAGAAGGGGAAGGTAGGGTAAGAGTGTCAGTGGTACTCAGACTAGGCCAGAGTACCCCCTTAGGTCCCAGCTAGGCCACACTCAATTGAGCTTGTTGTTGCTTCAAGGAAGGCCCTTAGATAGGGACGCTTCCCCAATTACTGTCTAGTGTCAGGGACACAGTGATGACACCGCACGGTGATTGCGGCCTGTGGTCAGGGACCAGACTACCTCCCTTTGAGAAACTGCAAGGTGATATTATCCATGCCGGAATTCACCCAACACAGAGGCGGACGCCATCGCGGATGACAACGTCAGATCAGATGGATCCTCTGTGTTAATCTGCATCCCCCAGGTGCTAGAGCTCCCGGGCAGGTACCTGCGGCGGACGTTCAGGCCTCCTGTGAGCCACAGGTAATGCACCAAACACACCGTAGCTGCCATATCTCCCATAGGGTGGGGGAAAGTGCGCTATATATAGTACAGGTAAAATAAAGTAGGACAGTCTGTAAACAGGGTGCCTAGATGGTGATAGGATAAAATTCAGAAATAAAATGGTATAATGCCAGGGTAATCACTGAACTGAGTTTTATAATTCAATGGAGCAAGTGGTTTCACTATCTGCTTATAGATCTCCTGTACAGTTAATTATAGGCGTGCTAGTGCTAGTAGCATGAGATCACAGTACTATGGTTAGATACTGATATAATTCTCAACCTCTCAAGAACCTTCAGAAGTGTGATGTGACACACAGATAGATTTAGCCTTATTTTGTAATTAGGTAGTTGAGAGATAGGCATGTCGAGGCAGTGTAGCACATATAAATATAGCAACACACTAGCCAGGTCAGTGTAGAGTAAATGCTGCTTCCCGTTGTGTGTAGACAATTTGTATCCCTTTCTATCGAGCTGCAGCTCTCACTAGTCTGTGAGATAGCACAAGGGAGCTATTTCTTCCCCAAGGGGAAACTGCCTAGCGATGTCTATGGTGTATAACTCCAGGTTCGCAGCGGTGTGAGGGCAGTCTGATTAGATCGATATTTAAGTTAATGTTGTCACGTATGGGTGAGTACAAACATTAGCGATTATAAACACTGCCTTTGACAAAGTCCCTTCTGCCACATTCCTCAGTGAGGATCTATACAGGTCAGTGATCAGATTACTGTATATACTTAGTAAAAGGAGAAAAGTGCCATAATAGCAAACATCAAAGAATCACGAAACTGAAAGTCCCGAAATAGTGCTACACAGCTGAAGCAGAACCAATGCAATCAAAATATCTGTGCTGAATCATATAATGAGATGGGGGATGCGTCCAGATAGAAAATGAGTGCAAATGAGTTTGAGTAAATCTGCTGACAGTGTACCCTCCACAGTCCAGTAAATTAATAAACACAAAGATCTATTATTATCTGGTTTTGGACTTTATCCAATCATTTTGTACTTTCACTGTTTTGGTTTATTATACATTTTATCTTTTATTGTACATATTGAGTGGATATATGTATAGTTCTCTTGGTGTATATATGGTATATGTATTTTTTGATTAGCACATGTATCACCAGTGATTATTATTGCCTTATATGTGTTCATCTATTTATAAGTATACTGTTTCACTAATTCACTCCTTCACACACATATAAGTGCACCCTATAGCGATATTTAATTTTTAAATATATATATATATATATATATATATATATATATATATATATATATATATATATGCAAATATAGCTGTATGCTCATCTGCATGTCTTAGGCAGGTCTGCAACCCCGCCTTTCCCCATTATCACCCAGCATACAGCACTTCCACTGCAGCAAGGGATTCTGGGAAATGACATGCAAATGAGCACACAGTGTCACTTTTTGCCTCAAAACCATTTTAAACATGGTTCCCTATAGGCTTAAGCTTGCTGCATGGTCACAGCTTTAAGCACAGCCAGGGTTAAGATTCATAGCCAGTAAACCCACCCACAGACAGCTGTTTCGACCTTAATGGGTCTCATCAGTGTGAGGTTGGTTACTGGCTATGCAAAGCTGACGCAATGAGGATGGGGTTTACCATACTTCTTAGTTAAGTTATAGTGAGTAAAAAAAGTGACAAAAACCCTCCACAGCAAAGCGTATAGCAAATGGAAATATAACTGTATGCTCATTTGCAAGTCTTTGGCAGTGGCACTGTGTGCTCATTTGAATATCATTTCCCAGAATCCCTTGCTGCAGTGGAAGTGCTGTGTGCTGGGTGATAATGTGAAAGGCGGTTGCAGACCTGCCTAAGACATGCAATGACATACAGTTATATTTCCATTTGATATATTATATAGATATTATAATATTATTATATATATAATATTATATATATATATATATATATATATATTATTAGATATATATATATAGTTGTAATAAACTATAGAGAAACCCTGCTACTGCTTGCAATAATGAATTAATAATGATGGGGTAGTTGCTGATGGGCAATATAAGAATGATAAACATTGGAGGAAAGAACCTCAGTAGAGCACTCATACACTGTGTTGAGATGATGGTGTAAATTTAAAACTAAACTTTATTAGAAACATAGTAAAACAATGGGGATTAAAATAGGATTAAACACTGTATCACTACGCTTAATTACCTAAGGGATATGATAGTCCCCAGGTGGGTAGTCGTTATTGAAGTGTTGCTTGAGTACACTAGCCCCCAGCCACCTTAATTAGGGAAGCCTGGGGGAGAGCTGATTGAGGGATTATAAGTACTATTCTTATACGGAATGCCAATTATATACTTGTAGTGCATTGGTGCAATAGTATGGAAATTACACTGCTAATGGTGGGTTGATTGCACAGCCTGTAGTTAGCAATAGAGTGTCATTTAAATCTTGATAAGATAGTGCACCTATGTTGCCTAAGGGTTAAATGAACAGTGTAAATTACTGCCCCAAGGATACACAACAGCTATAGCTCTTGGTCATATTGTTAAGACCTCTAGCTCTAGCTGATATTGCACAGTGTAGTTATAATAAAGTGTGCTGCACTTCTAAAACCTGTTGCTAACTGCAGTAGGTGATAGATTAATTAGAGCACTGTATAGACAAATGGTGACAGTTGCTATATAATCTGCCCCAGACCTGAAGGGTGTGCTATTTAACCATATAAAATTGTGAACTGACTTAATCAGTAGATTGAAAAAAACATCATCTCTGATATAGAGCACCATGTGTATACTGATTGCTATACCTGGAAATTCCTGTATGGGAGTTACTGTGCAGAGTAATTGGTGTATAAGTGTAAAAAACAATTCAGCTCAGCAAGTGTAGAACATGAACAGTATCTTAACAGCCCTGATTAGAGCTACTCTGCTGTAACAGTGAATGGTAGTGAGCAACAGCACAGGTAAGTATACTCTACAGCTGCTGTATAGCTTGTCAGTATAGATATATATATAATCCCTAGAAGAGGAGGCTCCCTTAGACCATCGGGTAATACAGGAGTGTAAACTGTGCAGGAGCTGAGTCTCAGCGCTGCCTGATTTGTCATTAAGCATAGATAGCAACATTACTAAAAGAGTTTGTCAATAATCTCAACTGTAATCAGTTGAATTTACATCTAACTCTGGAGCATGACAATCAATATGCTTTCTGGACCTAAGAATCTCAAGAGGGCTCAATAACCTCATAGAGACCACAGTCTATAGGAAACAACAGCCACCAATAACTTGCTAGAAGCCTCTAGCCACCATCCCAAAACGTTGATACAAGGTATACCTGTAGGCAAATTCCTTAGGTTAAGGAGAAACTGCAGCACCATCATAGAGTTTGAAACTCAGGCCAAAGCCATAAGCCAAAGATTTAAAGCGAGAGGCTATAGCAACAAAAATATCAAAACAGCCTACAAAAGAGAAAAATACTCTGAGCTGAGAAAGAGACTGACTGACTGACTGAGAGAGAGACTGACTGACTGACACCTACTTACCAACAAAACCTTTACATACAATCAAAAGGTGATAAGGTTCATTGGCACTTATAATAAGCAATGTCATTTGGCCAAGAATATTTAAAAAAAACACTGGCACATTCTGCAAGCCGATCAGGACATCAAAGATGTCATCCCTGCCTACCCTTCTATGGTAAACAGGCGAGCACGCAATCTAAAAGACATCTTAGTCCACAGCCACTTTACCGAGTCACCACTACGCACATGGCTACCACCAAAACCCCAAGGTAGTTTCTCCTGCCAACACTGCAAAGCATGCAAAAATGTCACTACAACGAAATCCTTCCATAACTGGGACAATACTAAAACGTACCAAATAAGGAAGTTCATAAACTGCCAAAGCTTTTTAGTAATCTATCAAGGGGTGTGCAGATGTGGTAAAATCTATATCGGTAAAACTAAAAGACAATTTAAACAACATGTACTTGAAAACCTAGGCACAATCAGAAACAAAACAGACACCCCGGTATCAAGGCATGTCAACAACTGCCATAATGGTGACACAAATTTTATGTCCTTCAGAGGCATTGATCAATTCTCATTGGGCCAAAGGAAAGGGGATATTGACGTGATCCTCTTACAAAATGAGTCACGTTGGATCTATACCCTGCAAGCACTTTCACCACAAGGGTTAAATGAAGGTTTCATGTTCAGTCCTTTCTTATAACTATAACCATCCTATAATTGTCATCATGGTATGGTTTGGCATTTACTAGTGTCTCACCTCCTACAGTACACTTGCCAGTTAATATAAATTGCAATTCAAGTTTAGGCTAACAACATCACAATAATGACACACAAACCTGATACAGTATTGTTATTATCCATTTATTCATTAGAAATTATCAGTGGTAACAGTTGAGATCCACAAGCAACAATGTGTATGGTTAACATTGTAACCACAGTACTTATTAGATACAACCCAGCACCAATTGTCAAAGCACACAGACAGGCTTTAGAGCATTACAAGCTCCTGCACTGACAACCACTAGGGGAACATGTGCAGGCTGAAGGTCAGTGGTTCCCAAACTTTTTCGGTTCAAGGCTCCCCAAGGCAATCAGAATGTTTACACGGCGCCCAAAGTAAAAACAAAGGTGTATATACATACCTAGCAGTTGCAGTGCGCAGTTGGTGTCTCTCTCACACACTCTCACACACTCTCACTCTCTCTGACCTCACTCTCTCTCTCTCTGACCTCACTCTCACTCTCACTCTCTCTCTCTGACCTCACTCTCTCTCTCTGACCTCACTCTTTCTGACCTCACTCTCTCTCTCTGACCTCACTCTCTCTCTCTAGACGAAGCCTTGTCGAGATCCCTCTCTCTCTCTGCTGACCGCCGCTCACTCTCGATGTCGCCGTCTTCCCCTGCACTCACTCTCTCTCTTTCCCATGGGGCCCACCAGTCAGGCTCTTCCCTCTCTCATCTCCGCGATACCTCACTTCTTCTCTCTCAGACTCTGACTCACTCTGCTTCCCAGACCTCAACTCTCTCTCTCATACCTCACTCCTCTCTCTCTCAGACCCTCTTCGACTCTCGTCTCTCTGACCTCAACTCTCTCCTACTCATCTCCCTAGACTCACTCTCTCTCTCTCAGACCACTCTCTCTCTCTCCTCATCTCAGCTGACCCCTTCTTCAGACACCTCACTCTCTCTCTCCCTCTCAACCTCCTTCTCTCTCTGACATCCTCACTCTCTCTCTCGATGACCTCACTCGCTCTCTCGACCTCACTCTCTCCTCTGATCCACTCTCCGACCTCACTCTCCTCTCCTGACCCTACTCTCTCTTCTGACCTCACCTTCTTTGACTGAACCTCGCGAATCTCTCTCTCTCTGACCCCCACTCCTCTCTCTCTCTCTCTCTCTGACCATTGCACATCTCTCCTCTCTGCCTCACCTCTCTCTCTGACCTGACACTCTCTCTCTCTCCCCGTGCACTCCTCTCTCCCCGTCCCTCTCCAAGATCTCGACCTAAGGTCCCTCTCTGACTCCTCCTCTCGTCTGCCTCACTCTCCTCTCTGGACCTCACTCCTCTCTTACGCCCTCACTACTCTCACTCTCCCTCGACTCTCTCTCTCTGACCGTCACTCATCTCTCCACCCTCAATCTACTCTCTCTGACTGTCTCACCTCCTCTGCACCTCACACTACCACACACACACACAGCACACCACCCACACACACCACCACCCACTAACATCCACACACACAACACACACACACACACACACAACACACAGCACACACACACACACACACCCCCCACACCGCAGCTACACACACCACACCAATCACCTATAACACACTAACAACGTACTCTCTCCATACATCACATAGTACTCTCACAGACATGACATACACTCTCACAGACAGACCAATATGACACTCTCACAGTCAGACATGACACTCTCACATAAGACAGACATCAAGAGACGCTCTCACATATTCAGACATCACAGTACAGCACTCTCACAGATAGACAGACACCTCACAGACGACATACACTCTCACAACAGACAACAACTCTCCACAGACATACAGACACTCTCACAGACAGACAACTCTTAGTTCATACAGACAGCACTACTCACGCACATCTTCTTTTCAGAAGATCCTCACTACGCACTCAAGTCTCTCTTTAACAGACACACCCATCGCTCACTCACTCTCACCCACACCTCTCTCACTCTCTCAGACACATACTCTCTCTCCTCTCTCAACACACTCCTCTCAGGGGGGAGAAAGGCAGCGAGATCTGTTCAGGCAGCGCTCCCTTGCCACAAATAAATACACACACACACCACAAATAAACACACACACAATAAATACACACATAAATAACACACCATCCAAACACACACAAATAAATACACACACCCACACAAATAATACACACACACACCACACACAATACACAATAACCACACACACCAACACACACAACCCACACACACACACAACATACACAACACACCTCACACCACACGACACACCCCACACACACACACACACACACCACACCCACACACACACAAAACCACACACACAAAAACCCACACACCACCACACCTATCACACTCCCAAAAAAACACCCCACACAATCATCCCCACCAAAACCACATCACAACACACACAATAAATACACACACAACACACACCCACAAATACAATACACACACCAACCACACACCCAAAATACACACCCCCACTCAATAACACACACCCACACTAAATACACACAAACAACAAATAAATACCACCACACAGCAAAAATAACACCACACACCAACACAAATAAATACACACACAACACGAATACACACCCACAGAAATAAATACACAACACACACACCACATAAACACACAACATACAATTTACACACACACACACTAAATACCAATACCACACACACACAAATAAATACACCACACACATCACTACCCCCCATACACCTACACACACCACAAAATCACCACACCCCACACACACACATACAATATAACACCACACACACACACCCCACCACCACACATCACACCCACCACCCACACAACTCCCACACATAATCACCAACAAATTAATTAAATACCACACACACACAATAATAGATCATCAGCACCGACCACACACCCCACAAATCACTCACACACGCCACACACACAATACATACACACAACCCACCCACCCAATATATCAACCACCCACACACACACAATAAATACACACACACACCAACTATATACACCACACACACACAAATAAATACACACACAACCACACACAAATACAACCCTACACACACACAACACAAACACATAAATACACACACACACACAAAGTAAATACACACACCACACAATAAACACACACACCCAGACACAACACACACACACTTGACACCACACCAACACACACACCAACTAACATATACACCACAGGCACACATAAATAAACACACACCACACACAATACATAACCCACACACACACACATACATCGCAAAACACCACACAATAATACACACACCCCACCCAACCAACAAAACAATCATCACCCACACACACACAACCAATACACACACACACACAATACAATACCACACCAAAAATAAATACACAACACACCATCCCAAACATCGCATCACCCAACCCACCAAAACACACACCTACCCACCCACCCCCCCCCACCACCACAACCACCCCCCCCCCACCACACACCCAGCCCCCCCCAAATCGACCCACACCCCCACCACCACAAACAACCACCCAACCCAAACCCACCGCCCCCAACACACCGCCCCGCACTCACCTCCCGCCCCCAGTCCCCCACTCCCATGCCCACCACCCCCCCCACACACCCCCATCCCATCCCACCCCAGACCCCACCGCAATCAATCCTCACCACACCGCCCCGATCCCTCCCCAGCGCCCCCCTGCCCGCCGCCCACTCACCCCCCCGCTCCTCCCCCCCTCATATCCGCCCCACGCTCCACATCCCTCCCCCTGCCTACCCACACACACAACACAACACACCCACCCACCCACACCACACCCACACACACCACTCCAAGCCCCACACACACCACACACACACACCACACAACAACACACACACCCACCCCACAACACCACACACAGACACACTCATCCCAACACCACACTCAATACAATACACACACAACACACAAATAAAATTCACTCATAGCACACACACACACAATTAAAATAGCCACACACACACACACGCAACACCACACACACACACAGACCCACGACACACACACCACACACGACACACACCACACCCCACCAACACACACACCACTAAAACGATACCTACACACACAATCACACACACACACTACGAAATAATAACAGCCTACTCACAAAAATCCCCAAAGTTATCACCACATCCCACCACCTACACAGTTACACCCACACCACCACACACCCCACAACTACATATACACCACCCCGACACAAGCACCCCCCAATAACTACCCACACTACAGCACACAGCCGCCCAGCCCTAAAATCGAACCACACACACACCGAACATGGACCATCCATTCCCACCATACACCCACCCAACCAGACACCTCCCCCCCATTCCCACCCCACGCACCACGCCCAACAACTCCCACCCCTCACGTCATACCTGGCCCCCCTTACGGATACCGGCACACCCACACCAGCTCACAAACTCCCATCACACCACCCACCCTAAACATCACCACACACACACCAGCACAACAGCTAATACACACACACGTCCACCCAGTGAAAGAGAATGAACATGTGGTCAACCCGCCGAAACTTCATACACCTCCCCACAGGACACGTCCCTAATTCACCCATGAACCCAAATAATCAGCACCACACACCCCAATAGTCCTCCCGCTCACCCAGAATCATCCACTCCCCCCTCTCCCACCACCCGACACCCAACCTACACATACAATCTGACCCCACCCACACCAAAGCGCCACACCCACAGCGAGTCCCGGGCCGACCACAACACTCACAAGCTACCACTCACCTTGCCCACCCCACACCCCCCCCCCACCGGGACCAATAGCCATCTATTCCCCCACACACACACACACACACAAACACACACAACACACAACACACACACACAGCACCAACACACACACGAGCACACACACACACACACACAACACACACAACGACACACACAACAACACACACACACACACAACACACACAAATAAATACACCACACACACACACAACACGACACACAAAATAAATACCCACACACCCTACACACAAATATAAATCACACAACTCCAAGTAAATACAACACACACACAACAATAATAAATACACACATACACACACACACATAAATAACACACACACACCAATCTTACACACACACATATAAAACATTGAGAGCAGTGTAGACGAGCCGCACATATTGTAGTGACTGGGTGGGAGTGGGTAGGAGGAAGGCATAGTGATCCGTGCAGACACTCCACCCCTACACACAGTCACTGGACAGCAAATTTACACCTCTCTCTCACTCCCCCCACCTATCTCCTATCCCTCCACTACCTTCTCCTATCACCCGGGCGAAGGGGACGGACCACCACGCAGCCACAGGAACCAGGAGCAGGAAGGCAGACACACCCCTCAATGTGTCTCTGCACAAAGCGAAGACCCCCCGCCCCCGTGTCCTCTGACCTGCAGCCAATCCCCTGCGGCCCTGGCCGTCAGGAGCAGTGATGGTGGGAGGGATAATCAGATTGATGGTGGGGAGGCTAATCACGGCGCCCTCTAGGCAACCCACGGCCACCAGGTGCCGCGGCTCACAGATTGGGGAAACACTGCTCAGGTCACCACCACAGCGCTTTAAATACTCCCAAACTCCTCATGGGATCTCCCTCCACACTGGCCATGATTAAGCACTACTAAGCGAAACGTGCACGTCGGCAAGAACTCTCAGTTAGGTGCAGGCACAGGCCCTCTGACACAGACCACTGCTATTATGCTTAATGACAAATCAGCAGCGCTGAGACTCAGCTCCTGCCACAGTTTACAATCTTGTATTACCCGATGGTCTAAGGGAGCCTCCTCTAGTTTATCTAACTGACAAGCTTACAGCAGCTGTAGAGTATACTTACCTGTGCTGTTGCTCACTAACCATTCACTGTTACAGCAAAGTAGCTCTAATCAGGGCTGTTAAGATACTGTTCATGTTTCACACTTGCTGAGCTGAATTGTTTTTACACTTAACACCAATACTCTGCACAGTAACTCCCATACAGGATTTCCAGGTATAGCAATCATGTAACCTTGTCTCTATATCAGAGATGATGTTTTTTCAATCTACTGATTAAGTCAGTTCACAATTTAATGGTTAAATAGCACACCTTCAGGTCTGGGGCAGATTATATAGCAACTGTCCCCATTTGTCTATACGGTGCTCTATTAATCTATCACCTACTGCAGTTAGCAACAGGTTTGAAAGTGCAGCACACACTTTATTATAACTACACTGTGCAAATCAGCTAAGCTAGAGGTCTAAACATATGACCAAGCTAAGCTGTTGTGTATCCTTGGGGCAGTAATTTACACTGTTCATTTAACCTTAGGCACACATAGGTGCATCTACTTATCAAGATTTAAATGACACCTATTGCTACACAGGCTGTGCAATCAACCCCACCATTAGCATGGTATTTCATACTATTGCACACAATGCACTACAAGTATAATTGTCATTCCTATAAGAATATGTATTTATATCCCTCATCTCGCTTTCCCCCAGGCTTCCCTAATTAAGGTGGCTGGGGCTAGTGTACTCAACAACACTTCAATAACGATACCCACCTGGGGACATCATCTCCCTTAGTATTAAGCGTATGTATACAGTGTTTAATCCATTTTAATCCCCATTGTTTTACTATGTTTCTAATATTTTAGTTTTAAATTTACACCATCATCTCAACACAGTGTATGAGTGCTCTACTGAGGTTCTTTCCTCCATTGTTTATCATATATATATAGTGATAAAAGGAATAGACAGCGCCTGTGAAAGTTACCACCTGAATTGCTTTGTCACTAAACTATATGACCAAAATATAACTCTGCCTAGCACAGATGCCTGAAAATATTACTATAATATACAGTTAAATGGAGTGGATGACTACGAAGGTGGATATTATAAATGGGTGATATTAACATAATACAATGAATGAAAAAAATGTCAAATAATAATAACATGAAAAATATATATAATAAAAAAAAAAGGGTAAAATGTAAAATTGTTCTAGTTCAAAAAAAATGTTCAAAATGTACCAATGACCAAATTAAAAGTCTAATATCCTGTACCCCAAATTGGGTAACCTTAAAAGAATTTTGTGGTCCGGCAGCTTCTTCCTTGGGGTCAACAACCTCCCAGATACCTATTAGAAAAGAAAAGAGGAAAAGCGCCCATCCATGTGTGTAAATCCAATGATTAAGGTTAATAACACGAATAAAGACAAATGCACACCTCACGGTTTTGCACTAATTTAGAGCGTTGTATGGGGCAAGCCCATGCGCCAGCATGTATCAGACTGCAGCTAGTTTGTTCGTCTCGCTGTGTATACACAATGGTGCTTCACTGCTGCTGGTGTCACCATCTCCATCTCTCTCCGCAACCCATGTACATACAGACGCACCCCACCCTGTGACCCGTGTGCAACACCAGACTGCTTGAGATCCCTCCTGTGATGTCGCTGATGCCATAACTGAGACTTTTGGTCTGTATTAACAGGACTTCCTTGCGTGCCTAACGTAACGCTGGTCTTTATCACAGGCTTCCTCAGTGCCCTGTATACTATCTAATCTGAAGTGCTCCATGTCCCTGGGCTACTTTCATAGAATCTTGCTCATTACCTTTGGCTCTGCATCTCTGGGGATTTGGCATGAGTGCTATTAGTGCCTATTTGGACTTTTCTCTCCTGCTGCTTACTCAATATGTGCAGCTTGTCTGGGCATCAGTTAAAGAGTTGACTTGCAGCACATTATGGGCTAATTTTTATCATTTCAAGCTGTGTGTCTAACCCTCCTCACCATTACTAAGAGGTCTATGTATACTATTATATATTTTTCTGTGGTCTGGACTTACTTACCATTCATACTGATTTATTATCTTTGCATTGATCGGCCGATTTTAGTCACCACTCCTGGGAAAAATATTTTTTCCCCTGGTTCTGTTTGGTATATTTGCAATAACATATTTTTACTTTGTTTTGGTTCCTACCAGACCTATTGTACATCTTTGGTGTTTCAATGTTTTTCCCTGAAGAAGTAGTTAATTCTACGAAACTAGTTGGATGTAACATTCTATTGCCTTATATCTGCTTACATTGGCCTTTGTCTATGTGTTGCCCTGTCCTGTTTTATTTCATCCTGTGTGCTGATTTGGACACTTGTGAGAGACTCTGTAAGACTGTTCAACAACTTCCCTATTGAATCCACCACTGCTGTGAAGAAGCAGCAAGCTGCGTTTTAACCTCTCGGCAAGAGATACACCTGCAAGGTACAGACAGCTTCATATCGGCAGGAAGCAGGAGCGATTTCACACAGAGCCCCAGTACCAGCTGCTGAACCTGGCTGCATGAAGGGAATCCCTGGGGTGAAAAACTGACGTCCTGCCCCAGAATCAACTGAGCTGCAGCACAGAGGGAAGCAGCACCTGAATCACAGCTACAGCCGAGTGGTAAACAGTGTGATCACACTACATGCTTTTACCAACCTTTTTTAATGTACGCAGATATATTACCCTTCCCCTTTTTTCTATATATATTGTTGAATTTGCTTCACTATTTGGCGTTGTGCCTGTTTTTCTTTTGTTTCCCTTACCGTCCATATGTTGCACTTCTAGTGCTTGCCATCAGGTTACAGATTTACTTGCAGCACATTATAGGGTCTAATTTTTATTCATTTTCAGCTGTGTGTCTAACCATCTCTCACCATTACTAAGAGGTCTATGTATACTTATTATATATTTTTTCTGTGGTCTGGACTTACTTACCATTCATACTGATTATTATCTTTTGCATTGGATCGGCCGATTTTAGTCACACTCCTGGGGGAAAAATATTTTTTTCCCCTGGTTCTGTTATGGTATATTTGCAATAACATATTTTTACTTTGTTTTGGTTCCTACCAGACCTATTGTACATCTTTGGTGTTTCAATGTTGTGTCACACAGCGATTTGTTATATGATCTGTGTGGGTCTGTTTTATGTGTTTTTTATACTCTTTGCTAATAAAGTCCATTTTTTTCTATTTTTCATTATAAAGTGTTTGAGTGCACCTTTTTGACCCTACTTTTTCTTTTTCTGTGTTATATATTTCCTCTGGGTCGGTAGCACCACCAGAGGGTCACTCTTTACCCTGACCTTTGGTTAACTGAGTACTTAGTCAAACAGGGGTGATTTGACTGCGGCATCTATTGTGTGTCTTATATATATATATATATATATATAAAAAAGAAAAAAGTAGCGCCAAAAGGTGAATATTAATGTACCAATATATGACAATAAATGTGAATTAAACTACAAATAATATAACAATTAATAGTGTACAGCAAGCAGCATTAAACTAGAACAATCATAAGGATAACACAAGATAACATATAAAATATATTATATATAAAGTCCAATGTCCAAAACCTGTGTGAAGTCCTGACAAATAGCACCAGAACAAATGTACAGATCCAAGGGGTCCACGGCAGCTCTCACATGGAGTAACCAGCTCCACAGCAGAATCTATAGAAAAAACAAAACAGAGAGCGCACGCCCCATAGTGTAACACTGTAACATTTAATGTTGGGGAAGATTGGATGGAGGGATTAAAAACACTCACAAGGTTAAAATTAATATAAAGCAATTTGTGATATACAATCACCACCAGGCATGTCCAAACTGCAGCAGAGAGTCCAAAGTTCGCTGGATATATGTAAGGAATCCGCTCCACGGTTTACTGGTTACCTTACCTTGCAGACCGGTGCAGTTCTGGAACAGCTTTCCTGAGGTTTGCTGCAGCCTGGATTCACTCAAAGCAATACACACTCCCTCTGGTATCTACTGCAGCTGTGCAGCCTTTCATTGCAAACTATACTTGCATTCACTCATTAGGGGCAGTACCTTCACACCCCCGCCGGGGATTGGCCCGCTGGCCTTTAAGTATTGCTTGCCCATAATGCTCCTTGCCGAGCATAGTCCTTACTGGATGTCAACTGTTTTGCCACAAGCTCTCGCTTGTTCCCCTTTGCTGATACCAGGTCACGCCCTGCGTCCTTCAGCTTCCTTCAAGCCGTTTGTTCTCCAATGCTGATTCCAGGTTACGTCCTGCATCCTTCAGCTCCCTTCAAGCCGCTTGTTCCCCTGTGCTGAAGCAGAGATTCGTTCCTGCGTCCTTCAGCCTCCTGGATTCCTGCACTAAGTAGTGGTTTCGTCCCTGCGTTCTGCAGTCTCCTGGATTCCTGCACTGAAGCGGAGGTTTCCCTGTATCTACAGCTTCCTGGTTCCTGGGGCCTACTCTTTCCCTAATATAGAGAGGCCGTGTCCTGGTTCCTGCGCTGAAACAGTGGATTCCCTTGCCCGCTCAGGACTTTTGCGCTGTAGCACTGGTGCACCCGTGCAGCAAGACGGTGTGCTATTCTGGTCTGCCTACCATCTCCTGTGACCAGCACCATGGGCCATGGTCGTCGCTCGCGCAAAGGCCAACCCCGCGCTCCTAAGCTGAAGCGGGTTTCTCCTATCTCCTTATTGCCGAACTCTTGCATGAACAATGTTTATCCTGACGTCTCCTGTTCTGACCCTGGCTTGTACAACGACGACGCTGTCTTCTCCAATCCTGATCCTGCGACATATGACTACGAACTGCGCAATCCGGATCAGCCTGCGCGGTCTCAGGTCGGTGCTTTTACAACCCCACCTCAGCCTCGCGGTCCGACCCTGGTTTGTGGCGAGCAGAACCCTGACAATATAGTCACTCAGACCGCGCTAACCCTCTGGTTCACTCGAAATCCTCCAAAGTAATTTGGTATCAGAGTAGGGCCTTGATTTCACTGCATGTACTCCCCGGCCGTAAAGGAGCACACTACGTGATGACGTAATGTCGTAGGTTACATCCCTGACGCGTTTCGTCGCAACAAATGTAACTTTATCAAAGGGAATGTCCCTGAACAAGATTAACACTGTTTATGTACTGGATGGTCCCACCCCTAATTGTGATCGTAGATATGGGCTAATATAGTTTAATTTACCCAAAATGGTTCGAATGAACTCATTATTATCTAGATAGTTCTTATAAGTATAAATGAATAATGGGATAGATAGACTCACCAGTAACAGTAACAGTGCTAAGACAAAAGATACTAATATATAAATCCACACTCTGCCTAAATGAGTATAACATACAACAGGTAGTTGATAAATTATCAAAAGATATTTGCAATACAAAACAACTTTAAACAATATATATATGTAAAATGTGTTACACTATTTAAGCTCATGGCATAAACAACAATTTATTACAATTAACAACAATCTTTATTCCACTTACTTAAAAACCTTTTAAATTCTAATATAGTTAATCAATTATTTCTTTCTTAAAAAATCATCAATTATAAAAAATCAACAATTATGTAAAAATATATTAAATATCTGTTATACTAAAACAATAATTTAAAACAATAATTAAGCCTATATATTTGATTATAGAGGACCAAACTCTCAAATCTGATTGTACTAGTGTGATGACATACAATTGCATTGATTAAAAATGATATAATTCTAAAATGTCCACATGATTTGATTAAGGGGATAATAAAGGGGGGGGGAAGGGGGGGAGAGGATCTAGGGACGTGGAGTGTGGGGGGAAGGGAAGGATGGGGGAGAGGGGAGGGGGGGGAGGGAGGGGGGGTTGGGGGGGAAATTACTGCATGGATGGATTGGGATAAGGAGGGGGATAACAAAAAGAAGCGGCAGAAATAAACTCAGAGGAACTACACCCAAGATGGATATACAGACCTATACCAGAGTACTGGTATCTAAACATTCATTTAGACCACCGGGGGTTAGTGTCCCCAACTGGTGTATCCAAAAAGTCTCCCTTCTACAGAGTGATTTGAAACGGTCCCCTCCTGATTCACTAAGAGGAATGTGTTCGATACCCATAATCTTTAAGGATTCAGGATCCTTATTATGTATGTTAGAAAAATGTCTTGGTAAACTATGGGTACTGACACCATTTATCACATTCCTCCTGTGCTCCAGGAATCTGGTACTAAGGGGCCGAGTGGTGCGGCCTACATATTGGAGGCCGCATCCACATTGTATTAAATAAACGACAAATGTGCTGAGGCAATTAATATTGCTCCTCACATTGTGTCATTCATCTTTGTGAAGGGAGGCAAACTCCATAGTGGTATTAAGATGTTTGCACGTGATGCAACGGCCCCTGCCACATCTGTGATTACCAAAAAGGTTCACTGAGGTGGCACCGGCAGTCGCAACCGTAGGTTTAAGTTTGCTTGGAGCTAGAATGTTATTTATGTTTTTAACTTTTCTATATACAATGGGGATCTTCTCAGGAATAATGTTCCCCAGATGGGGATCACATTTCAAAATACTCCAATGGGTATTTAATATGCCCTTTATGGATCTGTGGGATTGGTTGAAAGTCGTAATAAACCTAGAAATCCCATCTACTTGTGGTGATCCATTTCTTGGAGTATTATATTTTGTATTTATGTTTTTGATAATGCACTTTTTAAGTAGTACTGATCTATCAGATACCATCACCTTGTTGAGAGATTCAGATACCAGGTCAGGGTTATATCCCTTCAGCAAAAACTTTTCACTCAGTTCTTTGAATTGAAGACCAAAGTCACTCTCCCTGGAACAGTTCCTTTTGAGACAATGAAACTGTCCCAGGGGGATGCTTCTAAGCCACTGTGCATGGTGATTACTTGAAGCATGAACATAATTGTTCACTGCAATAGGCTTGAAATATGTGGTGGTAATGATATTACCTTCTGGATCGGCAGTTAATACCAGATCCAGAAATACCACAGATGTAGAACTGATTTCAAATGTAAATTTCAAGCCCATGGCATTATGATTGAAGGCAGTGAGGACATTGGAAAAAACAGTGATGTCACCCTCCCAAATAATAATAATATCATCGATGAAATGACCATAGTATACAAGGCCCGCCCCCATCTCTGGGTTGGGCCAAATTGCTGTTTCTTCCCAATATCCCATAACATTAAATGTTACAGTGTTACACTATGGGGCGTGCGCTCACTGTTTTGTTTTATATATATATATATATATATATATATATATATATATATATATATATACACACACACACACACACACACACACACACACACACACTATACACTTTATATATATATATTTATGAGAGAGCTATATTTATATATATATATAGATACACACGTATTTAAACTCATGCAGACAGGGAGTTAACCAGACTTTCAAATACACACAGAAATGTATGCGGGAAAAAAACATTTCATTTTGCAGGTGTGTGTATTTACTGATATGGCTGTCTAAGCACTATTTTCACACAGTGCTCTTTGTTATTTGTCAAGAAAACTCAATGTTACTGAATTAAAAGTGTAGGAATGTTTTCAGAAACGAGATAAAAAAAGGATACATGTTTGTCCCACATGCGGCTATCACAAACCACAAATGTTCAAGCAATTAAAACTACACATCCAATTGGCGTTTGAAATAAGGAGTTACAGTTTATACTTTTGTTGACCTTGAAAAGGAAACACAGCAATTTGTTAGCCATTGAGCAGTTTCATTTTGATGAGCAAAGAACAGATACCTGCACACATCTTTTGTGCTAATCTGCAATGGCTGATGAATTCGTGAAAAATATGAATCCGAATTTAGGGTATAAATACATGGTATCAGAAGCTATTTTGAGAACTTGCGGACACCAAGCGAGCACACGCCAAATCTATGATTTGATTCGAGCAAAATATCCTTATTACCAAGACCGTGGGCATGCGCGCAATTTTAATTCCTCAATAAGATTCACTTTATCAACTAATGACTTTTTTGAACGTGTGCAGGATAAGCTAGAAGACAACTATGGTTTCTGGAAGATTGCCAAAGAAAAACATTTCACCGTGAAAGAGGGCACATATATTGTGGTTAAAGGCATATTTATTCCTAATGCCAATAGCAATGGATCCGCTACTACTGTTCCGTGTGAATCGATACCTGCTGCAATATCTGCACCCTCCATTCCTGAAACCCACATTGTACAACAACAAAACTACTATGATTATGTACCAAGCCTTTCAGCTGAAAATGCATTGGAATGGGTACCCGAAGAAATGAACCTACCTCCCGACCAATTGTTTGAAGAAAGCAGTGGCGATTCCTATGAGCGCTTCATGGAGGAGATGTGTGTCATACTGGATTCAGCGGGTGGGTCAAGCGTGGATGAAAAAGCCTTGCATTTCTGGAGCGACCAGTTGCAGCCAGACGAAGAGTTAATTCTAGAAGAATGGTAAATATAACAACCGTTATGCGTTGACTCTGCGTTTAAATGTTTTTTTTTTTGTAACCACCATTTTCCATTTCAATGCGTGGATACAGCGTAACATTGCAGACTGCATAACATGTAGCGATCACAAAGAAATTGTTTCCGAATACAATATAGTAGAACCTGAAAGAGTAGTACACATTGCTGACGGAATAAATATACGTACTTTCCTATCACTTTAAACATATTAGCAACATTTTACCATAACTCTAACACATACCTGTTTTGTTATCATGCAACATCTACAACATTTAAAAGCGGGTCCACCACGTATGACGTGGGACCCTTGTCATGGCCCAAGGCGTCCTTAAAAAGGATTACGGATGTAAGTCCCGCCCCCAAGCGACGTGCGCGCCTCAAAGCCTATTGGCTGTCATGTTTTGTTATAGTAACGGTAACTGCAGTGTGTCATGCGTGCGGATCACTGTTTGTAGGCGTCAACTGGGCGTTAGCCGAATGTTAATTAAGTGGGAGGAGTGTTAGCGTGCGTTTCACGCTGGCTTAACATGACGTCACACGTATTGCATTTGCGCATTGTGTTATCGGCCGTCCTTTCTGTCCAAACACGTCTGTTTAAAAAGAATTCAGATGTACTAGTTTAGAACGAATGTAGTTTCATCTTCATTGTATTTGAAATAAAGATTTTATGTTTACTGGTATTTTCAACATGTATTGAACGCACAACGTACGCTTTGTTTTGCGCATGCGCTAACAGTTAGTGCAGCCAAGCGTGAAGTGCGTGCGCACACTAAGATGTGCGCGCACATTTGTCAGTATACAGGCAACGTTCACTTCATATACATAGTTATGCCTGCTAAAAATGTAAATAAAAATTACATACTGATGTACACTTGTAGTTCTAACATATAAGTGAGTGACGTGTGTATGTACACAATCATATAGAGCTGTGTAACGCGTTGTCACGGATACATATATAGTAAGGTGCCATATTTGACCATCATTTGTTTGCTGTATTTCAGAGATGTCGGGGAAGATACAATCGGATCAATGTATGATTTCAGAAGAGTCTACCTTTATATGAGATGATTGTGAGGAGGAGCCACCGACTACTATACTACATATGGAACTAATTTTATATTGCTTGCAGCGCTTATTAACAAACAATTAAAAATATGATACCCTTATGCCTATATTGCATAAGCACTTAATTAACATAATGATGTTGCAAAAGAGTGCCTCATGAATTTTTATTGAGTGTTCTTTAATGACTACTATCATTTTATGACATGGTGTGTTTTATATATAACAACCATTCCCACTCTGCTAACACATTTGTGTATTCTATTGTGTAATGGAACGTATGACTGTCGAAACTATGTAACAATAATAATAATAATAATAATAATTATAATATGAGCATGTTAATGTATAGCGCTGCTAGTTGTACACAGCACTTTACAGACACCTTTTTCAGCCTGAGGTCCCTGGCCCGTGGAACTTACAATTTATTTTTTGCCGCATGAGGCACAGGGAGATAAAGTGACTTGGCCAAGGTCACAAGGAGCCGACACCGGGAATTGAACCAGACTCCCCTGCTTCAAACTCTCAGTGCCAGTGTGTGTCCTTACTCAGTGAGCCACTCCTTCTCCCAATGTAAAGGACACTTACAACCAAGTAGCCATTTATTGTTAAAAATCTCTTGTTACATGGGTATGTTGATAAAATGGTTTGGGACTGTAGCAAATAATGTTATTGGCTAGATGTTGTGGTCCCCTACAATGCATGATGTTCTGAATATCACATCAACATCATGTAATGAAGTACGTTTCTGTGTATATTTCATTAACCTAACTAACTATAGTTTACTGTGTTTATTAAACGTTATAAAAATACATAGTATAGTCAATATGATGATATAAGCTACCATAATAAAGCTGGTGTTATCATTTGTCGGTGTTATACATGGATCCTACACAAATTGATACAGACACAAACAGTTGTCTTAAAAAGTGTGTCTATGCTAATGTGCACGTGATTGACGTTACAATTGTGAGAATACTTGATAATTATCATCATGATAATGATGAAGTGACGTGATTTATATTCCAAAAATATTACCAACATTGTCATATTGGTAAATTAGAAATGCTAAATGACAGTAACATTTGCGACAAAATTGTCTTTTCTGTTAACAGTTTTACACTTGGTACATGTAGGACACATCCACACACGTGTGAATTATACATACACATGTCACAAATGTAAATTAATGTTGACTATTAATTCCTAGCATTAAAAAACACCTACATTGCTAAATATAAGATGTAGTACGCATTGATGTGATTACAGGCATTCATGCATGGAGTGTTATGATCAGTCAATTTCATCAGTGATGAATGAGCTCCCGTAAGTAAACAAATAAGTACAGTTATCCCCTTGTCTCCAAACACCTCTATATTACATTAATGGAATTTATAAGGAAACATACATAAAATGTGATGAAATGTGAGTAATCATTTTCTAATACAATGCACATGAAAGCTCAAATAGCTAAATGCATATACATGATACAGAAAGTACATGTATGTTACATTTGTGTTAAAACCAATATGTTGGGTTTTTACTTCAAATAATTATAGGAAGATTGAGGTAGGCACATCTTATGAGAGATGTCAGCAAATATACATACCATGATCAGTCATACTGGAGATATACCTATAATGCAAAGGAACAATATATAAATTGCAAACATTGACATGCCATCTTCAGTACCGTAAACAACACAGCAAAGTGTGTATTTGGTATTACATGTGCAACACCATGTATATTTAATCACATTCAAAATGTAAATCAGCCTGGTGTACACATCATATGGATGTACATGTTACACTGCACCAATAACATTGTATGTAAGCATACTAGAAGCATGAATGAGTATGGGCATAATATGTGTATTGTCTTAGCATAAGGAACAACACAATGCTAAAATATTAGTGCTTTGTTACCCCAGTTGTATTCACATACACACAACTAAAGTACAATTGAAGAGGGATTATATAACCTGTGCAACAATAACATACCGGTGCCACATCCCTTTGTGCACACAGCAGAGAGAAGAAAGGTGTGCAACCCATATTCATCTGTGTCCTACCAGAAGGGTATATAAAAAAACATTATTGTTAAGATAACATAATGTAACTATAAAAGTAGAACTTGGAACATATATGTTTTTACTTACAAGAAAAAAATGAATTGATGAGATTCTGGCGTGTCTGGCCACCACTGGCTGTTTGTTCATTTTCAGCAGCTACATGGGTGGGATGCTCGTCTACCAAAGGCTCAGCTAGGTCTGACTGTACATTGTGCCTGAGTGCAACATTGTGCAAAATGCAACAGGCAAGGATAATATCAGACACTTTTTGAGGCTTGTATAGAAGAGCCCCACCAGTTCTGTCCAGACACCTAAATCTGGTCTTGAGTAGGCCAAATGTCCTCTCTATAACAGATCTTGTAGATATATGGGCTGCATTGTACCTCTCCTCTGCTTCAGTTTGAGGGTTTAGCACCGGAGTCAAGAGGCACGGCCTAATTCCGTATCCTGAGTCACCTATAATGAATGGAGCACACATAAGCTGACATTAGTGATCAAATTGTACAATGCCAACATTCCTAAATAAAAATGTGTTTTGTGTTAGAACATGTAAATGTGTACTCACCCAGCAGCCAACCATGTTCAAAATGTCCCTCTTCGAACGCATGGAAGACTGAAGAGTTCCTCAGGATAGAGGAATCGTGACTGGAACCAGGGAATTTGGGTACCACATGCATTATCCTCATCGTGGCATCACATACCACCTGTACATTGAGTGAATGGTAGTGCTTACGATTGCGGTACACATGCTCACTCTGACTAGGTGCAATCAAAGCAACATGTGTGCAATCGATTGCACCCAGCACACATGGTATCCCTGCTATATTATAAAAGCCAGTCCTGACTTCCAGCCACTCTGTCGCCTCTGTAGGAAAATGAATATAATTCCTAGCGCGTCTATTGAGTGCATAGAGAAACTGGGTCAAGGCCCGCGAGAATGTAGATTGCGAGACCCCGCCCACTATGCCCACAGTTGTCTGGTATGACGCGGAAGCAAGATAATGTAATGAGCACAGCATTTTAACAAGCCCAGGGACTGCACGACCTCTGGCTGTGAAAAAATCTAAATCTCCCCTTATCTCCTGATAAAGAGCTAAGATTGCTGCTGAACTCAAACGATAGCGACTTACAATCTCCTCCTCACTCATCCCATCTAACAGGGTTCTCTCCCTGTACAGACGCGGACGAGGCACAACTTGTCTCCTCTGTCTTCTCCTCTGATCTCCTGTCCCTCTACCTGTCCCTCGGCCTGTCCCTCTCCCTGTCCCTGTCGTATCCGCGTGACTGTCCCTGTCACTGTCCCTCGGTGTGTCCCTCCCTTGCCCTATATGATTCTCTTGATCATCAAGCATGTCATAGAAAAGAATGTTCCTCCGTCTCCTAAACAATCTCAACATTTTGAAATGAGTAGCTGTGAATGAGCAGGTAATGTGCGTCCTTTAAATAGGTATGTGATGATGTCAGGTGACATAGTAAAATGCAAGGTGTTACATTAACATAATAAAGTACTTCTGTGGCAAGCTGTGTGCACTTGTTGTTCTAAGTATTTGTTGTGTGTATTCTGCAGGGAATGATGATATTTGGCAATGATGTGACGTGAAGCTTTGTACAAAGATTGCTTGCAAATAAATAGTTGCATGTGCAATGCATGTAACACTTGTGAACGCAAGAGTCAGTCATGTAATTAGACAAAAAGGCTGAGATTGACGTGGGAAAAGTTTTGTGTAACATGTGTAATTAGCCATGTTATTGTGACATGTTGACAACAATGAATAGTCGTGTGCATATGCATGCATTTCTGTAAGGAGGATAGTTGCTATAGAATGAGTTTACAAGGTGTCCCAATGATGAATTACTGTACATGTGTGTATAAGTTAGGTTGAAGTGCTTGTAATGCAACGGTTACAATGTAAACATGCAATGTGATTGAGCGTCCAATAAGTGACGTCATGAAAATAGGGAGGACCAAACGTAGATGTAAACATGAGAATTTAGATGTACATGAACGTTTAAAGATGCGTGACACATTACAAGCATTGTGTAATGTAAAAGAACATGAATATACGGTGTATGTGTTAGATGTGTGACATGTGTAACATCATGTAAATAATTGTCGCTCAGTTCAGTAAAATGTGTGATATGATGTGAGGTTCTCCTTTAAGAGTTGAGTATAGTATTTTCCCTTGGCACATCATCACATGATGAGTAATGTGACCCGCAAATGCTGAAAACATGTAAAAGTATAATCTTATGCAAATAATACACGTCAGCTGTGACACAATGCAGGGAATGCCCCCACACTGTAATGCAAATGACGTTTGTATTGTGAGCAATGAAACGTAAACAGTACTATACTGTTATACGTCCCCGCTCCATTGACTCCATTGATGTACAGAAGATTTTTTTTTTCTAAGTGCCGTTCCGGCAGCCTTAGCGATCGTTCTCCCCTCCAAACTGCCAACTTTAGTTGGCGGGAGAAATTGGCCATAACATCTCAATTTCGTAGTGCCGATCAGCCCCGATAAGCTGATTTTTTTTGTTGAATCCAGCCGATTTAAAAAAGTGGCGATCAGTGGCGAAAACAGGCTTATCGGCAGCCGACTGGCCATAACAAAATTATCGGCTCCGAAACCTGGCGAAATCAAGCACTTATCGGCGCTTACTGAATCTCAAACCCAATTTTGGCTATAAAATGGCGATAATTCCCTTATCAACGCTTACTGCATGAGGCCCATAGTCTTTGTTATGGTGCAACAATATTGGTTTACTAAATGAGAATGAATCCATGAACCTTATCAAAAAATGCTGGTCAAATATTATAGATTATAGATCGTACTAATGACAACATACAATTTTATATATCATAGTGTTGGTTAACTAATATGACACTAGATATATGTTTTTTCATTATTGATTAAATCGTTTTAAATTGTAATTTACAAATTACACTGATTATTATTGTTCTAATTAATGTTGATTATAAGTTTTATGTCAAGGGTTAATTTATCTAGGATTCACTTTTTTGGTGCACCTGTTTTTTTCCTTTGAATTACCTTTGTCCATGCTTAGTCCATATGATTGCTATTACATAGCTCACTTGTATAACACACAGATGTGTGCAATGTTTTAATCAGAGAGGAGGGATTTAAATAGAGCCTTCCCTCCTCTCTCGTCATCTCCTTGAGAAAGCGCCACTGACGGTGTAAAACGCATGGGAGGAGGAGCTAGATTCTCCATGTGAATGTTCACATTTTTTAAGTAGCTTAATAAAGTTTTTTTAATCAACTTTTGCTGTTGAGTTCCAACGTTTGTTCAGGTTTGGACGTCATATCGATCCTTTCTCACTCTGCTGCTATCCCAGGATTGGACAACACGCCGACAGAAAACACCGAGCTTCATTGCTGATATGTGGCCACATGGATAAGGGACATGGCGATTGATCGTGAGTACATTGCACACTACACACCACATATAAGTGTCTCCTTGGACTTTTGTGCTTATACTTCAGCTGTACTTCAATTGTGATGCTGCTGATGCACTTTTCCCAGGAGGCTTCCCTAGTATCCCTCATATCGTGTCTATTTCTGTCACCGGAGCATATTGATTAATACAATCTTTGATGAGTGTTATCTATACAGCGCGGCTCCTTGAGCAAGCAACCGGCTTATTTTCTATATCAAGGTTAATATTTGTCTCGGTCAGTAAACAATCATTAAGTGATTGGTGTCAATTGTATAAGAGGAAGATTTATACACATTCCTAATTTGGTACTATTTTTTGTCCTCTTTTACCATTGCATGCTGATGTAAGCAATACACCATGTTTCCTATTGGTTTAGTCGATTCGTTTATCCTATTCACATCTTCAATGTTCTCTCGTACTGTATATATTTCTGGATCACATTGTTACTGTATGTCAGTCAAACAGAGTGATGTCTATTGACAACTTCTTTATTAAATTGTCAAATTTTCTCTTAGCAACTCTGAAGTTGTCAGGCAAGTACTGTATAGTAGGTCAGGGCGACATGGTTGTCCAACCTCATATCATTCAATAGTATAACTTAATGTGGATAAAAACCGTGGCAGAGCCTCATCTTCAGATTCTGTGTCAATCCTTTTCTCTGCAGTAATTCTCAATGATTCAATGTCCCTAAATGCATGGAGCTGGTCAGAAACAAGACTCTCCTGTGTTATACAGACATTTCTGACTTCATCATCTGTGGTACCAGTTATACTGTATACCTCCCAGTTTCATGACTCTTTCAGATACTGTACAATATTCCAGTAGAATTCTCCCACCAATCAGCATGGTTATTTCTGAGGCTTGGACATTCAATTCCATAGAATCTGCTAGTTGTAGTCCTTCAAACTTCAATTCACTTTTCAGGTACTCTCATGGCAGCACTACTCACAATTAAGTTCTCTAGGGCTTCTATTTCTATGTTCTGCCCACTATTTTAAAGGTTTCTTAAGACAAATTTGTCTCTATTTCGTTTAGTCCTCAATTGGGTCTTTCGTACCAAAGATGTGACAGCTAAGCCCATCGTCTGCTAGTATTGGAAGTTTATGAGCTCTGGAAATACTCACAAATAAATGTAGTTGACTACCTTTGTATAGCTGGCAATGCACAATCTTAGTGAGACCTTCTGCCCATTCCTGAGCATTCTGTAATAAAACTGTATTTTCGTAGGTCTGTTTTAGATCACTGCTACCTTTTACAAAGAGGAAATTATGGTATCCTGTAGTGTTTTTGAGGAAACCTGCTAGGTATTCTGGTCACACACTGTTTTGTGATGTTTCCTGTCACAGGTTGGGCATGAAGCCCTCTTCACATTGCAGAATCTTGCAATATGTTTAGATTCCAGAAACACAAAACACAGTCTTTATCCTTTTCATTTTCTCTCTGCCCTCCTCTTCTCTGAGCTTGTTACATTGCTCAGTCTTGTGATCTATTTTGCCACAAAATACACAAGTTGTATTATTGGAAGCTGTGTGTAGGGTAGCTGCTGATGGCAATAAAAATCTCTTTGACTCAAGTTCAAAGTCTGAGCCTTGCTTCTTGTAGTATTGGTGTGTCCCCCATAGGCAATTTCTCTGACTTGGATAGAAGTAATTCTTGTTTTCCGCCCTCAACCTCTTCCTTAAGAAATTCATTAAGAAATTCAAGAAACACTGGTATCTTTCATTCATCCTCCTCATCTTGTGGATGACTATATCAAGAGCAAAGGCATCAGCTTCATCCAAATTGGCTTTCAGCAGGGCTGCCAAAAGAAATCTTGCGGCCCAGGACAAATTAAAGGAGCAGGGCCACCCTGTTAATCCCTCCCCCCTGTTAATCACCCCCTCAACAGCGCTCTGGGTTTCCATGACTGGGATAATGAGATATGTGAGGGGGGGTTTGGGTGGAGGAGAGGTGGAGATAAGGGCCTGGAGTGTGTTGTTATGGACCTGGGGAGGGTGGTAGTTATGGGTCTGTGGGTGGAGAAGGAGGAAAGTTTAGATGGGAGAGAGAAGAAGCGGGTGGAGGAGAGAGAAGGGGAGAGATAGGAAAGAGGGGGGTGAGAGAGGGAGCAGAAAGAGGAAGACAGAAGGAGAGAGGGACAAGAGGGAGAAGAGGGGGAAGGGGTATAGGGAGAGAGAAGAGAGGGGGAGTGGAGGGGTAGGTGAAAGGAGATGAGTGGGAAGGGGAGAAAAAGGTGAGGAGAGAAAATGGGAGGAGAGAGAAGGAGAGGTGGAGAAGAGAAAATGAGAGAGTGAGTGGAGGGGGAAAGGGGGAAATGGGTGAGAGGAATGGGTGAGAGAGTGAATAAAGGATGATACGGGGAGAGAGAAAGAGGAGAGAGAGAGGGTGGTGAGAGATGGTGGAGAGAGAGGGTAGGGAGTGAGGGTGGGGGAGAGATATCAGGGGGAGAAAGATCAGATGGGGTAGTGATCAGGAGGAGAGAGGGAGAGATCAGTAGGAGAAAGAAGAGGGATAGGGGGAGAGGGAGGGGATGGATAGAGAGGGGAAAGGGAGGAGAGAGTCCAAAACATGAACTTGTTCATTTTTGCTCTCTTGCCATCAAATTCGTAGCTCATCTGAATTGGATGAGAGTGGGAAGGAGAGTGGGTGGAAGAGAGAGAGAAGGTAGGTCAGAGGAGAGAAGCCGAATGTGCAAATCTGCTGCCTTGGAAAATGGAGGGGGCCTCTTAAATTTGTGCAGAGGTGCCTACTGGAGGGTGACCATGGAGGTGCTTTCACGGGTCCTCCCTTCCACCAGACTACAACATGCTGCCTCTGACAGGCACCTTCCAACAGGCCCCCTTTGCAACAACCTATAGGATACAGGAGGCCTCATCTGCATATCTGTCCGCATGTTCGTTTTGATGGCAGGTGGTTCTGGTTCCTTTACTCACCAGGCCCATGACAGGAGTTTCAACTGCCCCCCCTCCTGTTGGTGGCCCTAGGTATCAGGACCCAGTCCAGTATTAGAGTACAGCACTGGAACAGGGTGATCACTGAGTGAAAACAGGAGTCCAGGTTTCCAATCGTAGGAGCCAACAGGACACAGCTGAGCCCAGAGCATAACAGAAGTGAGTCAGACTTTGCATCATAGATCAGAATCAAGGCAGAAGACATGCAGGATTGTCAGATGTGGGAAAGCACAGCACCAAAATATGAAGCAAGAAAGCAGTCAGGAACAGACCAAAAATCAAGCCAGGCAGGAATAAGATCAGGATGAACCATGGTCAGGGACAGGCTAAAGACAGGGAAAAAGTCACAACCATGGGAACCCACATTGTTCCAGTCAGTAATACAAGCCAAGATCCAATGGCAGAATACTGGAGCTGGTCAAGTGGTGGTGAACAAGAGCACTGGGAAAGGCCAGGGTCCATTACACAAAACAAGGGTTATTGGACTATGGCAGGAACAAGTCAGGGTCCAGGCAGGTGACATACCGGAATGACAGGACATTGCCAAATAGGGGCACCAGAAAATCAGGACCAATGAGCAAGGACAGGCAGCACACAGGAACAAGGTTAAATCAAGCCAGGGTTGGGCAGGCTGCTGACTGTAGTGATGCCAAAGCAAGATAAGATCAGGATATATTGCAACTCAGAGAAAGCTGCAGACCAGAGAGGTTAGGAACACACATACAGCAAGGCTGAAACAAAATGGCTAAACCACATGGTCTGGAACCAAGAAAGCAGGAAACAGTCACCTTTTAAAGGAAGTTCAGGAGTGTGTCCAATAGTCTAATTCCAAGCATGTGTTCCAACAGAAAGCAATTCAGTTAACTCTGCAGTGCTCAGAAGCACACAGCTTACTGCAGATGTTTTGGCTTACAGCTAGAGCTTGCTGTGTTTGAGTATTACAAATAAAAGTTCAGAGCTTTCGGGGCTTGAGAATTCCCCCCTTCTCCTTCTCCAGGGACTGAATATTTTTTAATTAAGCAGCATAAGACCTGGATTCTAGGACATGCTGTATCTGAATACAGGACTGGAGAAGGTCGGATCAGGATGCAGGGCTAAAACTATTCACTTCTGGATGCATGACCAGAATGGATCAAGGCAGCAGGCAATGCCGGAGTCAGATCCAGGACCAGAATGGATCAGAATGGTTGCATTTTCAAAACTGTCCAAAATGGAGCTGGAACTGGTCAGATCAGAATGCAGTGCAGGAACTGGTCAGATTAGGTGACTAGAACATGCTGAAACAGGATGCAGGAAAGTTCTGCTATAGCGTACCTGTCTCTGTGGAATCCATAATGTGCCTTGTACTATTAGGAACCAGATCAGGTATGAGAGTTCAACACTGGGACAGAGAGTGCACTGAATCAAAATAGGAGTTTGTATTCCAATGGCAGAGTTGAATGTACTGCAATGAGCCCAGAGCATAGCAGAAGAAAATCGGGCTATGCATCATAGATAAGGATCATGGCAGAAGACATGTAGGACTTTCAGGTATGGTCAAAAACAGTACATGAACATGAGGCATGAGCAAAGTCAGCAACAGGACGAGGTCAGCACAGGGCCAGAAAGGCTTAAAGTCAGGACGAGCCATGGTCAGGGACAGACTGAAGACAGAACATAGTCAGAACACACCAGGTCAGGATCGAAGAGACCTATGGGCATAGAAAGGCTGGAACCATGGGAACTCATATGATCCAACCAGCAATATAAACTGGGATTAGGCAGGATTCATAGAGGAATGCCAGAATACTGGATTAGGGCCAGGGTCCCATGAAAGAAGGGTTGTTGGACCGAGGCTAGAACAAACTATGGTCTAGGCAGGCAATATATAGGTGTGTCAGAACTTAGAGCAGGGCTGGTGCCAAACAGGAGCACCAGGGAATCAGGACAGATGCCCAGTTCCATAGGAACAGGCTGAAAGGAAAATAAAAATATAATTTATCAGGGTAGGCAGCAGACAGGAACAAGGGTAATGTACTGTAGTTCTCAAGTGTTTCCTGCAAACATAGGGTAATTAGACACATACAGTACTTGCAAAAAAGAAGAACCCAGCAATGTTTAAGGACTCCTAGCCTCTTCCTCAGGCGTAGCTACTGCAAGATGTCCAGTAGAATATATACCCCTCTGAAGTGTCAAGTGTGGGACCGGCATCCCAGGCACAAGTCAGAATCGTTGCTGTCACCAGATCTCTTCCAGTTTTTCCGCAGTGATAACCGGAGCAAAGGGTGTCACGTCTGGCAAATGGAACACACAATGGCATGCACAGTGGTGCTTTATAGACTTAAAACTATCATTGTTCATAATTATTTTTACGATTTTATATTTATTTTGAAAGTGAGTGTCTCCCCTTCCATTTTTTCTGATCGTTTGGGTGGTGATCCCTACACATATACTCTTGGCACACTCGATACCATCCCCCCTCTCCTTTCTTCCTCTCACCTCTCTCCATTTCTCTCTCTCCCCCCATGCCTCCACCCCCTCCCGCTCCTCTCTTTTTTCTTTCGATCTCTTTTTTCTCGTGCCTTTTTTTTTCCTCCTTTTGTCGTCGTTTCTTTTTCCTTTCATTGTCTTCTCTTTTCGTTGAGAAGACGACGATTCCTGAGAGAGAGAGACCAGGTCTTCGACCGTCCAGGAGAGACTCACTATGACGAGCGCCGAGCCTTGCCGAAAACCCTTAGATTATGGACGCCTGTCACGCGACAACCCCTCGTTCCTGCCACCCCGCAACCAGCACGTCCTCATATGCCCCTTATCCGTACGCTTGGTACCAGAGAGCTTTCATCACAGTACGACTCGCGGAAGAGTATATCCCCCCCCGATCCACCTTAGCTTACGGTTATCTGTAAGATCTTCACGCCACCATCATCTGGACATGATGAAGGTGCGATCGGGCAGTAGGCGGAGAAGGCGCAGAGCAGACGAGAGAGAGAGAGAGACCGAGACCTGTGAACATACCTGAGATACTGTACCTTTAACTCTGGTTTCCCTCTCTCAAAGTCATTTTTCAGGGCCTGGAGTAATATACAGTAGCAAATTCTGGCACACCTGAATAATGCTTCAAAATACTTGAAGCCGCCAAAACATCAGTCAATGGCACAATAAATGATTTCTTTTTTCTGAAGTCCTTTGTCCCCATCTTTTTCTTCTTTTAGTTCATCATACTGTAACTCAATGGACCTCAGCAGGAGGGGCACGGGTTGAGAGCACTGACCAGAATAGTATATTGTTATCTGCAGTGCACCAGAGACTTTCTGTTTCTCCAACATCAAGTGGAAAACCAACCATGAAATCAACCAACAAAACAACAAAGGAAATTGTCACCTCAAGAAAGAAAAATAAGCATCAGTTGGTAAGTACAGTATGGATACAGCAAAAGGAATAAATGTGGAGACTGTTTGGTAGAATCTGCAGAATGTGAAAACCAATACATCATTAATTCATTCTTCAAGAAGAAGCCAAATAGAAAATGGACATGAAGTGCACTCAATGGAATTAAGAAAGAAATTGACTATATGCTAGCAAACAAGAAACGTGATTGAAACTGCACAGTCCTTAACCATTGATTGAGTGATCACCTACTGGTTTGCTACAAATCACATCTGAATGTAACGATGGAAAGAAGACTGTCACGGGAGACCAGGCAGTTTACACCTTTTTAACCAGGATCATTCACTGAGCAAAACAAGGTAATGAAATAAATTGAAGTTTATTCGCACAAATTAGCAAACTCTAAATACACAAAATACAGACAAAAAGACATACTTACTGGGGTCAAAAACTAAACTTTCCTAGGTGCAGGGAACTCAAAAGAAGAGTTTTACCTTGTCCGGGACATGGCCTGGAATCTCCTGGTTTTCAAATTGGCGTGAAGTTCTACACGCCACTGCTCCCTTCTCTTCTGAGAACTTGGACTTTTCTTGACCGCGAGCTGCCACCAATCCTCTGGAACTGAAATTGGCATCAAATCCCAGCCGAGACCGCTACGTTCGATTTTGAGAACTTGGTCGCAAAAGTCGGGACTTAGTCTCTGGTGGGCAGGCTTTCCTGGCTTTAAATCGAAGCCAGTTGCTCTGCTATTCGCGCAAGAGCAACTTTGAAAAGCCCGCCCACGCTCTTACTACTGGGAATCTCCAATCTGATTGGCTCACACGTTCTTTATAATATTCTGAGTTTCATTCATGAAACTCAGCAACCAATCATCTCGTGGGAACTTTCTCAGCAGCCAATCAGAGACAAGCCGGTATGAAAAGCCGGGTCAACGGGAAATATGAAATTGCCAAGGGACATGCGCAAGTTTCCCACCTCCATCCCTGGCTATCTCAATGCCACCCACTGGGTCAGGCTCCACTAGGTCTGGCAGAGAACTTGGCAACCCGGACGACTCCCATTGTTCCCCGGACCTGGGTACTTGAGCCTGGGGACTTCCCTGCCATCTAAGTTCTTTTCACACTTCCTACATCCTCTGGCTACTTTGAACTCTGATATCCAGCAGACTTACTGGCACCTATGGGTTAGCCCTGCCAACCTGCCTGGACATCAGTTCTGAAAGTCCCAAGCACATACAGTACATGACACTATATTACAATGTATTAATAACATATACTTTAATATATCCCTAAGTCTCTGGGTATGGGGAATAGAATAGAAAGATGTACTTTTATTCATATCAGCCTTAGGGCTGGGACCCGCTGCGCCCGGCGGCGCGGGCGGCCACACGAGAGTTCCCCACCAGCAGGGGAATCCTCCGGAGCCGGTCCCAGTCTCCCCTGGCTGCACAGCTCACTACACGCTGTGACACGTCAGCCGCTAGGGGATTCAAGAGAATTGTAATCCCTAGCGTCGACGCGTCACGTGGTGTGGCTGTGAGCCAATGAGGAGGGGAGGCTTCGGGGAGCGGGGAGGAGTGTGGAGGGAAAGCAGCGTGAGTGCCTGAAGAAGAAGCTCACGCTTCGAAATGTATTTCTACATTCTGCGTGGTTCATCCCCATTGGATTTATTGTATGTAGTAGCTGCACTCGGTATGCTGGAGTAAAGATACCATCACGCTTTATGCTATAAGCGTCCCTTTACGGCCGGGACACGTAACCAACCAACTCAGTGATCTGAGGTCCTGGAAGCAGTTGCAGGTGGCAGACCTGAGGAGTGAGCGGTAGTGACGGCAGTGATCGGGAAAGGACATCGATCCGGACACAGCACCGCAGTGGAGGCTCCACATCATTATCGTGGCAGCTTGTCTTAAAGACTGTGAAGGGGAACCCCCGAGGTCTGGTGGTGGCAGTGCGACGACTGGTAACTCATGTATTGCACATGAAATGCTGTAAACCATCTAATCTGATGTACGCAGATATAATACCCTATTAATATACACTATATATTTTTACAAACTTCACTATGTGCGTTTGCGCTGTTGTCTTTCTTTGTGTTTCAGTTGCCTAGGGGGTCCTTATCCCTATCAATATAGCTGCAGACCACCAATAGAGGTTGTACACATTTTTTATATTTAACACAAGGTGGTGAAGGGTATAATAGTAGAATTAGTAATTTGCGCACTTTATCTGTTCTGTTTTTTGTGTATGTGTGTGCCTGAGTGCGTGAGTGCCTGCCTCTGTGTGTGTGCGTGAGTGCCTGCCTCTGTGTGTGTGTGTGTGTGTGTGTGTGTGCGTGTGTGTGTCTGTTGCTTTTGATTACCTTCCATCAGCAGCTCCAGCCCAAGCCTTTGGAGGGAGTGGGGGGGGGAGAGTAGCGGGTCCCTCCGCTCAAGCCACGCCCCCCCTCCCGCTCAAGCCGCCCACCTCCCGCTCCGGCTCTGCGGTGCGGGCGCGCTGACTGAGGGAGCAGGGCCTTAACCTTATTCTCCACACACTATCTCTTGGACTTAGCCTGACTCTGAGAGTCCCCTCAAAACCTTATATACAATTGGAGCACCCATAAACCCAATACAGGTTCTGGGATACCTGAGCATTAACTGGGGTACCCCCCTTAACCTAGGGATCCCCTCAGCTACAGGGACAATTCATCCCTGTTCTCCATTAACCTTTCTGGGCTATGCTGAAGCAGGGAACCCTAGTGGTGAGTCGCGCTAGCGTTTTCAAGGGGAGATATTGCCGGGACAATGTGCCTACATGTATCTGAGAATCGGGCATAATTTCCAGGTACATTTTTAGGGGAACTGACAACTCCGGACCCCAACTACATAGGCACATTCTGACAACAATTCCTCCGCAAACTGCTGCTTGGAACTCATGTCCTTGCAATCCCTGCTCGATGACATGCCCGGAAAGGGAAAAACACATAAAACATTTTTATTGCAGACAGTATGTAAAAACAGTACGCTGTTACTGGATCCAAGAGCTAACTCTCTTGAACCCTTATACACGGATCTGGGGTAACTATAAATGGGCTTAACCTTTATTTGAGAGCCTGGTTACCCCTAGTCACGAAGACAACTCATGAAAAAGTAGACACAAACAGTCAACATCAAGAACCTCAAGAATAATGGCAGAGAATTTCAACAATAGCTGAAAAATTGCTTCTACTTGCATGGAGGCACTTTAACAAACAATTTTGAAAATCTTATAAAGATTGTAGTGGAGGAGAGTGCAGAATAAACTTTAGGAATCACTAACAAAAAACAGAACAAGAAAATATCTGATGAGAAGTTACTGAGATAAAGGCAAGACATTATGCAGTCCCAAGAAGCAAGAACAATAATTAAACATGCAGGGCTGTGCAAGATGATCCAAAACCACATAACTGAGGATTTAAGAATATTTACCGGTGATATGGTAAAAAGGACTATTAAAGGTTACAAAAGCTTACAGAAGAAAAAGCAGCAACTTGTGATTGGAAAGCAATAAACAAGATGATGGATCAACAATAAAAGACAGTGCACTTATGATAAAGAGAGTTAAGGACTTCTACATGAAATTGTGCAAGAATACAGATAACAAAAGTAGGCTGACCATACGTACCGTTTTGAACGGGACAGTACCGTTTTTACCCTATTTCCAGACCGTCCCGTCTTTTCTATATAAAATTCTATTTTGTCCCATTTTCGGCCCCCCTCCGCCTCCCCCGATCGCTCCAAACTGTAACGCGGACATGCGGACGCATGGATGCACTAGCGCACATGCGCGCCCCCTCGCTCCCTCATCGCTCCCTCCCACCGCTACGAGTAACACGTGCGCCCTCCCTTCGCAGACAGTAACGCGCTCTACTGTGACCCAGAACTTCCAACTTCCGGGGTCTGCTGAGTGCAAGTCTGACTGAAGACCTCGTGGCACGATGGCTGCCACCGCCGCCATCATGTAAGAGCCGGAGACGGGGGGAGCCGGAGGTGGGGGACGGATGCCCCCCCCCCAAGTATATTATCGGGGGGATGGCTGCTTTTCTCTCTCGTCTACTGCCCACCTCCCAGTATATGATGTGTGTCTGGGGGGAGCAAGGAGTGCTGAGAGCGGGGGGAGCTGGGGGAGCTGAGAGTGGGGGGTGCGGAGGGCGGGGGGAGCTGGGAGCGGGGGGAGCTGGGGAGCTGAGGGGGGGGGGGAGCTGGGAGCGGGTGGCGTGCTGAGGGTCGAGGGCTGGAGCAGGGGGAGAGCTGGGGAGCTGAGAGCGGGGGGGAGCTGGGAGTGGGGCATCCCATTTTTGCCTCCCAATGTCCCGTTTTTGTCTCAAGGAAATATGGTCAGCCTAAACAGAAGGTATAATCCATCAGAGGAGGGCCGAGATTAAATCCCCAATAATGTACCATACATCCTTCCAGAAAAGGCCCCAGGGGGAAATGAAATTACTAAAATCTTGAAAGAAGCTGGGGAATAAGTAGAACATCCTTGCAAAATCTTTACTGTACATGCTGCTTGAACAGGAAAATCCCAGAGAAAAGGAGAAATGCCATACTGTAGTTGTGCTCATCCACAAGAGACAAAGGAGACAAGGAACTCAAGAACCACCGGCCAATCAGTCTACTTCCATCACCTACAAGATCCTCGCTAATCTACTGCAACAGAACCTGAATTTTGCCCAGCCTAGAGAACAAGTGGAATTTCACAGTGGATACAACACAATGGACCATATCCACATCATACACAAAGTGATTTCCCATATTAATGAATATGATCTACTGTACCACTGATTTTAACATTAGTAGATTCCAAAAAAGCATTTGTTTCTTTCTACAGCTCAGCAGTTTAAAAGGCATTAGGAAGACAAAGTGCTGAAGAAGCACACATTGATATTACAAGGAACATGTATGAAAAGGACACATCAACCATTAGATTACCTGAATATAGGGGCGCGTCTTGGAGCCTGACCAAGATGGCCGTATTGAGCTAAAGCTCCCTGGCAGGAAAACACTAATGCACAACTATCTTGATGAATAGCCACTGAAACGGCATCACAAAATACAAAAACTGAAAGCTGACACACTGAGGATCATTTTGATCCACAATCTAAATATGTCGGACAATCTTCAGCTAAATAATCAAACAGTTTATTTTGAGGCCTAGCTGGTAGGGCCGCATGGTCGAGATACAAAGGCCCTATTGAGATTATAGGTCGTCCTCCACACCCCAAGTGGTCTACTTACTGAATCCATGTTGATGGGCTGCAGCACGAGGGGTTGAACGCAATACACCATAATCGAACAAATGAAGAGAACCGTGAGTTTTTGTCTGCCCCAAGCCCTCTGCCCAATGCTGAGACTTAACTGACATGTGATAAACTGAGGAGGAACCCCCGCTTCAGCTAAATAGTGTTAATGTAGATGTGAGGGTGTTGATTGGGGCAATAGTAATACTGCAACTGTGTAGAAAAGGGACCCCAATATGAATAGCACTCTCTCACTAGCTGGGATGGTAAGTGTATGATTTAAAATACATTTATTAATGAACAACAGATAAAATACAGGGCTTTAAAAGAAACAATCAAATGGCGCATAAATGATCCAGTTGGAGTGTAGTAAACCCCGGATCGAAACAGTGCTAGATACAGTGTAATAATAATAAACACGGTGCCTTGGTGTGTAACTCTGTGAGAACAGCTACCAAGGGAAAAGGGGGGTGAAGGAAGGGGATATATCTAAAAAAACAAAACATGATTAAAATGCAAGTAGCCATCCTGAGTAGCTAATTGGTTCACAGTGGGTAACCTAGTGTAAGTGGAGCACAGTGGGAACAACTGTAACCACCATGTAATGAATAGGAGCTTTATGGTCAGGTGCCACACACATACAGTATAAGGGTTTGTACTGAACCAATAGTGCGGCAAATAGGCATGTAAACTCGTGATACAATGCCTGGCTATTTGTAACATTAATGGTATTTAACCAACAGTGGTTAATAAGTCATAAGCATATAGGTACCACAAGCAATTGTGTAAGCAGAGATCTTAAGATTTTAGATCCGTGCAGACACTACAGTACAAACTCAGATTTATGAACTGCTGCAAAACAATTAGAGCATTGTGGCAGCTCCTGTCAACAAAAGAAGGAACCGCAGCTTACCGACTAATTAATTGAACACCTCCATTGCATATAATAGTATTAGTTATTGCACATTATCACCAACATTTATTTATATTTCACACTAACATCACATCTTATATTTTAGTTTATTATCACTTTACCACTCACATACACACACATCACTTACTAGATTGGTTATCACTACCTTAATATTTCGTTCACTGCTCCTTAGCTAGATTTAAGAATATTTATTCACCAATCTGATGTACTATTCATTGATTTGGTAGTAATATATTTATGTAAGGATGGCTATAGGGTCACCACCCAGCCATCTTATATTGTCACTCACACAAACTTTGATACATCATGTTAATACATTCACTAAGGAAGTGTTTTATTCATGCAGCATAGGGATTGCATATTGCCCACATTGGACTTCCATTGCTCTGCATATTTCTACTAAAACTGCACATTTAGTACTCTTCATGATGCTATTTGTTTGAGTCCTCAAAGGCTTTCTACTGACACCACATATATACTACATTTATTAGGGGTCTATCAATTATGTTCTAAAGATTCTTACATTAGTTTATATGTTTATATGTTACATGGTTGTTTAATGTTTTTTGTTTTATGTATTTGTTCATGTATTTTGTTTGTGTACTGCTGAGACATCTAATAGATTGGACATTTACACTGCGCATGTCCGGGACTATTAATAGGTTACTGCACCTTTAAACTGGAACTTTATTATACGGACAGTGCAGGGACTGATTCATTACTATTACACCCCTGAGGAAGGAAGCTGGGTCTTCCAAAACGCGTAGGGTGGTCCCACGCATTCACTGCCGACTATCTGCTGATATTCCTGCTGATCACAAATTTGGGTCGTATTCGATCTGAATACGTGTGAATCTGCCACCACCATCTGCATGCTACAGTTGGGCAAGCCACTGGCGAATCTGCAGGTCTGAATCTGCAGTTGTAATTACACTCCCACAGGCTTTCTGAGAAACGGAGGTTGAAGCTACAGTATCACAGAGGTCCGTCCCCGCGAGAGCAGGGCAGGGCTCTGCCCGGAAGCCGATGCCAGCAAGCTGCAGACACCAGAGAAGAACACATGGAGCAAACTGACCACAGATGAGAGGGGATACTCTCTAAATATCCACTGCCGGTTACCTTCTTTTTTCTGGTAAGCAGATATTTCAGCCACAGCAGGAGTACATCAGTGGGACCTATTCATTTTAACTTATTGAATTGTGATTTAAATTGTATTTATTAGATGTGTTTGGTATAACTATCAGTTTGTCTATCTGTTTGTTCTCAGCATTTGTTGTTTGTGTTGGGAGTGTACCATTTTAGGTTATCATACAGTACTATACTATAAAACAGAAGAAAAAACAGCGCAAAAAAACCCATAGTGTAGTATATTAAAAATCAATTTATAGGGTAAAAGGTGAGTATTGCACGTACATCAATATAAAAATTACACAGCATAACATGTTAGGGACATGTTACCACTCGGCGGGGACAGCAGGGCACGAGCAGACGTACAGCTGGAACGTCCTTCCTCTGGTCGCTGTGACGTCATCAAGTGGCGTCCCTCTGCCGATCGTGTCTCACTACACTGGGTAGTATGTCGAGTTATCAAAAGTCCCAAACAAAGCTTGTGCAATAAATTTAAGCCACAATGGGAAACGAATAAGAAAATAAAGGAACGCGCCCTCTCCTACGCGTTTCGTATCGAAATACTTCTTCAGGGAAAAATGGAGGAAGTTCCGGGGCGCTTCATATACTCTCAGCTTTCATGCGATTGGCCACACTGAATGAACTCAACTCCCCCCACCTGGAGAGACAAAAGCTCATCCCATAGAGGGTCAAAATCAGAACAGGCAGCCTCTCGCATAGAGATATGAGGGGTTAATTTGTAAACACTTAACATTACACAATAACAATTAATTTTAATATAATATTGCGGCAAACAAAAACTCTAAAAATAAAGAGACAAAAATTAGTCACATTTCAAATGCATAGTAAATACACAGAATGCTACTACCTAATATTAAATGTGTATTTAAAAATGATATGGTATAGATTCAGACATTTGGATGTATAGAAAGAAGAGATTTGAATGAGTTAAATACATAAGAAATTAGTTTAAAATTTAAAATGTTCACTGGCACTATTTAAATATGATTGGAGATTAAAATAAAGACCAAACGTCAATCTCCTCATTGAGACCTAGTGGGGACAGAGTCTGTAGTTTGTAGATCCACAGACTCTATTGTTTGGATAATTTTTTACTACACTATGGGTATACTACACTATGGGTATACTACACTATGGGTATACTACACTATGGGTCTACTACACTATGGGTATACTACACTATGGGTATACTACACTATGGGTTTTTTTGTGCTGTTTTTTCTTCTGTTTTGTATTAGTCTGGAGTGCTGAGCCATCCCATATAAACAGCGGCATAAAACCTCCCTCCAATCAGGTTATATATTTTTATTTAGGTCACAATAGCACTTATCACTCACTAATCACTTATAAGCGCAATCATTTTTTGTATCACCTAGTACTATACTATGTATTTTTATTTATTTCCATTTCATGTCTGATCCTCTTCACGTGGAGCACTCAGCGGATTTGCCAGTATCATCTACTCTGGTTGTATATATCCTTTTATTCATTATCTAAGTGCAGAGCGCCATAGATATAACATTTTTCACACTATTCTATCTGACCTGGGGTCAGAGTTATATCACAGGCTGCCAGCCACTTTGTTCAAGTGTATTACAATTCTTATTTTATGTATTTGAAATTAGCGCTACCTTCTTTGTTTTCTATCTCATTGTCATACTTATGTGACAGAGCCTATTCCTTTCTTATGCCTTGTACAATCTGTGTGAACACTCAACATTCTTAACATGTTATACAGAAAAAAATATTACATGAATATACAAGCAAAATAATTATCCATAAGGAGGTGCAACATGGGGACACCATGTTACCAAAAAATTTCACAGCAACATTTGAAAAATTGTTGAAGACATTGGTTTTTGGTAGAAAGAGGAATCAAAATCAATGGTTAATACTTGAGTAAACTATGATTGGCCCTTGACATTGTTATTTTTGGCTAGAAGACCTTGAGCAACAAATCAGAGAACTTGCCAAAGCAAGTGAGAAGATTGGCCTCGAGATGAATCTCAGCGAGGCCAAAGTGATGTTCAACCAATGTGTCAACTCTACAAAGACCTAAAGAAAAGGAAAAGAACAAGAAGAAGTCGAAGACTGTCTACCTTGGTCAACAAGTATCAATTAATGGGAACCATTTGAATCAAAACAATAGGATAATGAACAGGGCATGGTCGGCATGTGGAAATAATAAGACCATATTGCAAGGGAACCTTCAACTGTGCCAAACAAGTATGGAGAGATATATATTGGGTATTAGTTGAAGAGACAGGAAAAGGAATGAATGCGTTCAAAAGCAAACAAAAGTCTGTGACATAATCACAAGGGTGAAAAATTAAAATAGTAGTGGGTCGGACATATTGCAAAAAGACCACATACTGTAAGCTGTACATATGCTGTATGTAGTTTATTAAAATGAATAGTGTTGATTGAAAATACTGAGCATAGCCTAACTACTAAGCTTATGGATACAAACAGCTGCAGTGTGTGTGATCAATTCTGCAATATGTACTGTAGCTTTATTCCTCTAGCAATTTTTATTTTATCTGTGCAGTTGTAAACCATAAAACTAGCTGCAAAGGGCTCTCTAGCACACAGTACTATAATATCACAGCAAGTGACTGTGGACAAATGTTCCATAGAAAATAGTTGTGACTGAAACCAGCTGCCTCTTCATGGCGTATAAGCTAATGTGCACTGCTGTGGATGATAGTGCAGGTCCAAATGAGAGGTAAGTTACAATTTTTACTGGAATTTAATCAACTGCACATGCTTCTGGTAATAATTGAGTTATTCCAATAATTCTTTGTTCTTGATCTACTATCTTAACAAAATTAGTTAGGTGGATCCCACAAGTAAATGAAATGGTTACTGGAGTGTCAGTTTTGCTACAAAATTGGTACAGTACATCGGCAAACATGTCTCTGGTTGTTGAAGATGGTGTAGGGAGAGAACAAATTTATGAAGGCTACTTATTTCATCTTGTAGTAGCAGTCAACATACGCAACCCTTTTTTTTAAATATTTGCTTATCACTTTTTGTTACAACATATAGTGATTAGTATCAGAATTCATAGAAACTGGCAGGTAGATTAAGCCTTTATTCAGTATGTTGTGAAGCTTTTTCTGAGAGCTGGAAAAGGTTTTTGTATTTTGTACATGTCAATAAATTGTATCCACAAGGTGTTTTGCTAATGCCACAGTGCACCGGTCAGCATTTGTTTAATCCAAGTTACAGTTATCTCCATAAGTGCCAAAGGTAATGCACGATTGGGGCTTTGCATGTTTTTTCTTTTGTCATCCACATATCTCCATGATTGGATGAGACCACAACAAGAAACTCTTGGACACTAGAAATTGGCGAATCATACTTGGAATCACCTAAGGGTTTGGTTGGCTTAATATACTCTTCTTTTGGACTGTGATCGCATGGCGCCATATAGGTCATTTGCATATCCATATTAAATAATGGCTTTACCCTACTCATTTTCCTACTTGCTCTGAAGCCTCAGATTCAAATTGCTTTTTGGCCCTTTTCAATATTTAGGATATCTGCGTATCTAAAGCAAGGATCTTCAAATTCCTTTACCATATTATTTCCACCATTGCCATGCAATGTATTGCAGACCAGTGTATCAGTGAAAGGGTTAAACATCTCCCGCTGTTCTGCAAGACTGTTCATGTGCACTGTTTTAAAAGTATTTTTTTGTACCTGTTAATTGTAATGTGTCTCCCTTAATCCTGTATAAGGCTAGGTCCCCGGAGCAGCCGCTCGCGACCGCGCCTCTCACCAGCCCCTTACCTGCTCCCTAGCTGTACCCAGTGCCTCCTCGCTTCCTGGCTCACTGCATACTGTGACGCGTCAGCCAGCAGGCGATAGAACAGGATTGTGATCCAGAGCGGCGACATGTCACATGGTGTACCAGTGTAAGGCCGCTGCCCGCTGCGGTTCCTAACTCGGCTGCCGGGGCGCGCGGCACCCGGTCACGTGGACCTCCTCTTCTTCCTGAACTCCCGGCAGCCCCTGCTGCCCATGCGCGCCACCGTGGAAAGGCCGCGCGCGCGCCTACGGCTCCTGCCTTTCAGTCCGGCGAACTCAACCCGCCCCTTCCGTCGCGCGCATCGCGCGTTCTACTATGTCCATCTCTACTGCCGCCAATGTTATTGTTCCGTTCCCACCTGTTCTGCATCCTGCCTCAGCCTATCAGCGCTCTACCTACGTCTGACATCACCGCTGGAGGTTCTCATTGGTTCCTGTCAGTATTTAGTGCCTCCAGCCCTGAGCTGATTGCTGAGCATAGTCAGTCTCTAGTTGTGCTTGCTACAAGCTACTTCGCAGTCTGCTTTTGTCTTCCGTCACAGACCCTAGCCTGAACCTGGACTCCCGATCTCTGGCACCCTCGAACCCCGGCTCGCTCAACGGACTTCTACCTTCTCCTCTCCTCGACCCTGGCTTTGGACACCGACTACTCCTGATCTCTCCTACCCCGGATCTGGCAAGTACCTCTACCACTCTACTCTCTCCTCTCCCGAACAAGGCGATCTACACGACTCTGCTTACCGGACCCGCTCACGCGGCTGTAGGGCGGTGGTTTTCCTGTATCCCCACCTCGGCCTCGCGGTCCAGTCCGGTTTGTGGTGAGCACTCCTATATTCCCGTGACAACCAGGAAGCCAATCAGAGTGTCAGTTTGCTCCTGCCCCTCCCATCATCATGTCCACTTTGAATCCTGTCCTTCAGCTTCTTGAGCCTCTTTGATGCAGTGGCGAGCGGTGGGGGGGGGACAAAAGTATGCACAAATGGTTAAAAAAAATAAAGTCTGAAGTCCCTGCCGCATTGCCAGCATTTTTGGTGAATGCTCCCTGAGCTCCATCTGTGTTTGTTTACACAGAAGCCCCTGTCAATGAGATCAGTCAGCCATCCGGTGTTACAGGGAGACACTTTCCAGATCTATGCTTTGTCTGTGTGTGTGAATATATATCTCAAAAATTGCAGGACACATAGATGAGTTTTAAAACTTTATTCATCCTTATAAAATGAAAGATTGACACTATACAATTCATTTACATGGACTTTATTTACTCTTTTTTTAACATAAAAAAGCCTAAACTACCAGGCAAATAGAACAGTATTTACAAAACAAATACAAGAAGAGTTAAGATTAATACTTTAATGTGCTTTTAAAATGCAGTTATGGTTCACAGTGCTTCAGCATCACAGCCAATGTTTCTGGATTGTTGACTTCTTTAAACCTGAGCCTTGTAAGCAGGAATTGTTGTGCCAAATAAGTTAGGGGTTATCTAATGGAAATTCAAACTCTGCAATATAATGTATAGTTGATATAATATTTTCGACAAGAAGCAATACGATTCACAATAGGGCACTGCCACAGACTGCAGTGCTGTGAGATGCTGAACTGTGCTTGTGGTTCCGTCATGGCCCCGCCCCCATCATGGCCACGCCCACACACCCTATTTGGCCGCGCCCCCGCACCTGAGAACTCTGCCTGCAGACCGCAGATCGCAGTCTAGCACTGTGCATGCACCAACAGGGTGCCAGTCGCGCGTGCAGCAGCCTCCAGCAGGACCTTAGCCTTATGATACGCTATTCACTTTAGTGTAGGATTAAATAGCTGTCCAAGGTACTGTAGTTGCAGAGTTGGTTCATGACGGCTATCCATGGTACTGGAATCACACTGGTACTGTACCTTACAGGTACACAACCAGTTTTAATTAAAGGAATCACACTGGTACTGTACCTTACAGGTACACAACCAGTTTTAATTAAAGCACATGTACAGTGCATTTCTGATTTAACAGTGACTGGAAAAAGAAGTGCAGACAGAAAGATCCTCATAGTACAGTATATTCATACAAATACATGAAACAAAGTAACCAAATGCAATTACAGCATTTAAAATGTCTCCAACAGGTAATTAATTTTAGTTCTGTAGCCTCAGCGGTGGGTGTCTTTCAGTGGCTAAGTGATGTGGGTGGTACCTGGCATTGCCGCTCCAGTATATTCCCACCAGTTATTTACAACTTCACTTTTACTTTCTCAATTTTCTGGTAGCTTACTTCGTCCATCCGAGGCTTCTGTAGTGCTATCCAATGCTTCATGCAGTGTCTCAGCTCTTCCTCAGGGATATGCATACTGTACAGTATGTTTCAGCTATTCAGTACCTTTACAGTATATACTTATTGATAGAATTTACTTAATTATAGGGCTATAAAGTTTACATTTATTGTACAATTATCTGTTGATTCTACCATCTAATTAAATGAAAAAATCTTTAGTAATATATATTAAAGTAAACATCCTTTATCTAGCTAAAGGAGCTAGATAAAGGACCGGGATGTCCGAAACGTTGCTCCGTCCTTTCTTGTATTTACCCCTGATGCTTGTGAGATGAATTGAACCTTTTTACTGTTTAAACTAACCAGTGAGTGCTGCGGATTCTTTGAATTTTTGTTCTATGTATTTTTGTTACTGGATGGTGATCCTGGCTGCAATGCAAATACCCTGACTACAAAGATAAGTGATTTGTCCTATTTTTGACCATTTGGCGTGCCCTTAACATTTTGTGTTTGTTTATCTATATATATATATTATATATTATATATATATATATATATATATATATATATATAATATATATATATTTCTATACTATCAATTCTAAGTTGATTCTGTTTGTATGTCAGAAGCATCGAAATCTCACAAACGGCACCACGTAGCACAACCAAACTTTCACTGTACATTCTGCGGCAGATTTGTAGGCTAACGCAGCTATTTTAAGCTTCCAATGTCACTCACCCCCCCAAGTTAGTGAAAAAAATAGGTTCAAAACCAGCGCTTATGCAAACAAATAATATAAAAGCAACCTTAGATACAGTGTCCAATTGGTAGTCCTGGTGCTGCCTAAAGAGATTGTTCTGGTATCTTTCACCCAGACTTGGAATTGTGGAAAAAAGAAACCTCCTCTGGCGCTGAGGAAAGGATATGGAGTGGAGAGAGGACGCAATTCTTCTTTTCACCAATGACCTCAGAGAAAAGAGAAAGACAAAACATGCAGAATGCCTGCAATAGTGCATTACCCAGGGATATAGATGAAAAAGAGCAATTTATTACAATATAAAAATAACCATTAAAAATGCAATGTTATACATAAAATATATGAGTGCCTCAGCACTAGACCAATAGATCTTCCAACCTGCTCTGCCTTGATAAAAATTGGAATCCTACTCACCAGAAGTGAATAGAACATGTGCACTGGTTTAAAGGTCTTTTCCGCCGGATCAGCCGTTCGCCGTGGGGTGCAATACGTCCGCTTCTGAGGGAGGATCAGCTTCTGAGCTCCGTGAAGAATTGCTGCCGGAGAACACTCGATCAACGCTCGATCAACTCCTCCGCTGACGTCACCCGTGAATGTCCACTGCTACGGTGTCCCTACGCAGGCGCCCGTACTCACTACTCCCCCTCCGCTCACCTCCTTGGAGCTGCTCTAGCAGCCCTGCACTTCGGGGGAGGAGGAGGGGGGCTGCTGCTTTGCTACCAAGGGAGGTGGTGTGGCTACCAAGGGAGGGGGTGTGGCTACCAAGGGAGGGGGCGTGGCCTCTACTGGAACTGACCTCTGTGTTTCATGTGCAGTCATTCTCATCCGAGCCTCCGCAGTCCCATGGCCGCCCGCACTCACTGCTCCCCCTCCTCTCCCCTCTCCGCTCTCCTCCTCGGAGCCGCTCTAGCAGCCCTGCACTTCAGGGGAGGAGGAGGGGGGCTGCTTCGACTTCTCCTTACATGTGAGCTGAGGGAGTGAGGGACAGAGTTTTTGCTGACTGTGTGTGACTGTGTGTGTTTGCCACTGTGTCACAGTGTGACAGTGTGTGTCACTGTGTGTGTGTGTGTGTGTGACACTGTGTGTGTGTGACAGTGTGTGTGTGACACTGTGTGTGTGTGTGACACTGTATGACACTGTGAGTGTGTGTTACTGTGTGTGTGTTTGCCACTGTGTGACAGTGTGTGTCACTGTGTGTATGTGTCAGTGTGTGTGTCACTGTGTGTGTGTCAGTGTGTGTGTCACTGTGTGTGTGTGTGTGTGTGTGTGTGTGTGTGTGTGTGTGTGTGTGACACTGTGTGTGTGTGTGTGTGTGTGTGTGTGTGTGTGTGCATGTGCGTGTGTGTGTAACACTGTGTGTGTGACACTGTGTGTGTGACACTGTGTGTGTGACACTGTGTGTGTGTGTGTGTGTGTGTGTGTGTGTGTTGTGTGTGTGTGTGTGTGTGTGTAACTGTGACTGTGTGTGTGTGACACTGTCTGTGTGGGGGAGAGGAGAGAGGGAGAGGTGTGGGGGAGAGGAGAGAGAGAGAGTCAGATGGTGATAGAAGGGCTAGGAGATAGTAGGGCAGATGAGAGAGGAAGGATCGTGATTGGCTATACCAATGGAGAAAAGTATAGGGGGAGAGACATCGATCCGTGGGGGTGTGATGTGGAGAATGCAGGGGGGGGTATGTTTCTTTTCTCTTCATTTTTGTCTTTTCTTCATTCTCTTCCAGTCTTTTTTTTTTTCCCCCTCGCTGCACACCCCCTCCACCCATACCTCGCCCCCGCCCTCCTCCCCCCTCTCTCTCCCACCTTTTTTTTTTCAAAAGTATGAGTTATTATTATTTATTACCCATTCTGCTTTACACATCTTATTTTGGTGATTTTACCCTATCGACTTTGTCAAATCCAGATCGGGGTTCCCCTGAAATTGTACAAAATACGTAAAGGGTTCCTCCAAAACAAAAAAAGGTTGGAATCAACTGGTCAATGTAGATGTGCGGGGGAGATGTTCCAGCGGGGGTGGTGGGATTGTCAGCAAATATGACGAAGGGGGGGGAGGGGGAGGGGAAATATTTTCCACCGTGTGGAGGGGGGGATATGGTTGCAACGCTAAAGCTAAGCGTAGGGCTACATTGTATCGGCCATTGGTGTGAGGGGGCCATGAAATGTGCCCCCAGTTGGGGGGAGATGTACCCAACGGGTGTGGTGGGGGGGGGGTGATGAACAGACAAGAGAAAAAAGGCGTCAGAGGAACTCAAGAAACGTGCTGGAGCAGCAGCCGCTGCCGGTCTGATCTTCCCTCGAGTATCCGCTTTGTTAGAGCAGCAGCCGCCGCCATGAGTGACGTGGATGAGAAGCAGTTCCAGGGCAAAGTGAGTATACCGAGCAAGGACCCTCCTGTACAGCAGCACGTTTTTCATGTGTATATGTTGGCATTGGCCAGTCCCCGGGGCGGTGACTGGCGCAGCCCTGTCCCAGTAATAAAACAAATAATACGACCGGAAAGTACAGGCATACCCCGCATTAACGTACGCAATGGGACCGGAGCATGTATGTAAAGCGAAAATGTACTTAAAGTGAAGCACTACCTTTTCCCTCTTATCGATGCATGTACTGTACTGCAATCATCATATACGTGCATAACTGATGTAAATAACGCATGTGTAACAGTCTCTATAGCCTCCCCGCTTGCGCACAGCTTCGGTGCAGTAGGGAGCCGGTATTGCTGTTCAGGACGTGCTGACAGGTGCATGCGTGAGCTGCCGTTTTCCTATTGAGGGATATGTACTTACTCGCGAGTGTATTTAAAGTGAGTGTCCTTAAACCGGGGTATGCCTGTAGTGTGAATCCGGATTAAACATCCTTTCACGGATGGCAGGGATGTTTGCTGTGAGGCGATGGTCGGTGGAGTGGAGGCTTCTCAGATATATATCCGTATACACCCGATAACATGTGGGGACATGTTCCGGCAGCGGACACACACACATATACACACATATACACACATATACACACACACAGACAGACAGACACACACGGAAAGAGATTAATCTCACCCCGCACTACATCCAGTAGCAGGGGGGGGGGGGGAGGCAGGGTGGGGGAGGAGTCAGTGCCTGGCTGCAGGCAGGGTGGGGCAGGAGTCAGTATCTTGTTGGTGCCTTCTGTCCAATCACCTCCCCTATCTAAGAGCAAATTTCACTCTTTGTGAATGAAAACTGAAAGCTGATTGGCTGAAAAACGTGGCAGGGTGCCAACAATTCCAGGCCATTACTGATTGGATAATGCCTGGAATTTTAACCAATCAGATAGCAGGGATTTCAATAATGCCCGGAATTTACCAGGTTTAGCCTATAATATTGCTTACGTGTTGTACAGACCTATGGGACAGATTCATCAAGCGATGCGGACGGTTGCACCAGATCCAGTGCACCAGTGTTAACTGCCATTAAAGTCAAGTCAGAGTTTGATTAGACCTGGCATATGAGTTTTATACCACCTCAGCCCTGACAGAGATTTCAACTCATTAAAAAGGGATAAAAATGAGGAGTCCAGGGCAAAATACATTCACAATGGCTTGAAACACTGGGGTATTGTCCAAAGTCCCGCGCCTGGGAAACTGGAGCACAAGTCATACAAACAACCCTACCAGATTTATCAAAGAAAATAATCCAGTTAAAAGCAATAGGACTTCTTTTCCTTGGTAAGTTTAGTGCTATATTTTTTACCAGTTTTACAGCCTGGAAGTTTGATACAGACCGTACTTACGTACAAATGTTGCAATTTATCTGCTAAAATACCAACAATGAGGTACAGAAAGCAACCTCAAAAGTAAGTTTGAATATAAAACATTTTGATCTTAAGTTGTATCTGCTTCTCTGATGACCCTGTTGAAGCATGCACACCTCCTCCATATATAGCAGATAGAAAACAAGCATTAGGAAACCCGTTCAAAGAATTGGTTTCAGTAACTGTCCAGTTGTCAGCTTCACTCGTAAATATTGACATGTTATTCCAATGAACTCATCAAAACATGTGAAACAAGTGTGTCTGCTACTGGAAAAAAATGTCATGATCTTGATCAAGTCAATTTCACTTCTATTTCGGGCTCCACATTCTGTGTTCAGTCACCAATCTAAGAGCTCTGCGTGTCAGAATAATTTGATCAATTGTCACGTCTATCAACCTCAACTGAGAAAGTGACAATGATCAAATATATAATAATAAATATGGATAGTGTGTGTGTGTATATATATATATAAAAGAAGAAAAAAGCGCCCAATCCTAGTGCATTACTGTGCAAAAAATAAATTTAATTCCCAAAAAAGGCTCATAAAATGAACTCACAAACATAGAATATAAAAATGCATGTTATGAGATAATACTCATGCTCCAAAGGATCAGGAAACGCCGCTGGTCTGCTACACTGCTCCGTGACACCACTGTATCCGATATGGCCCTCGTTGTTCACCGCCAGCAGGAACTCACAATGTTAGGCTCTCCACGAACTCCTCTCCCCGGGAATACACCAACAGATGATTTTGGTTCCCACCGGGGGTGATGGATGCGGCGGAACAGCGGGTGACGTCACACGGTAGGTATGGATACCGAACAGGTATCAGTTGTATGGAGGTTGTGGCACCTCCCCCAGAGCTCACGTCACCTCCCCCTTTTTAATGGTGGATCTTCTCCTTTTGCTGCAGGTAATGAATCTATTATGGTTCTTCCCCCTCATACAGAGGTATAGGGAACAAATGCAGTGTAGTGTAGGACTTGCACTTATTATGGTTTACCTTGACGATTTGGTGTGCAAGCTTATGATGTTTTGGCCAAAATTTCTAACTAAAAAAACATATTTTAATATTAATAGCATTAGCATTATTATTTACACTGAAGCATCATTTCTTGTAATTATTACCATGTATGTTTTGTCATTTGGACGTAGCACTGGGCACCCCCTGTGTTTGCTGTATTTATGTGCCGCAAAAGCCTAGTTGCACTCTATGTGGCATTACATATAGTCAAGTTTAGGTGGGTGTGGGCGTTTGAGCTTGCTGGGTGTGTATGTTAATATATATATATATATATATATATATATATATATATATTTAGGATAAAAAGTGGTACAGAAAAAAGAAACGGCATTGGGATAAAGAATTATAATGTATTTTATAATCCTTCAGTCTGTGTGCTATGTGAGGGCTGCAGTGCTATGTGTATGATTTATTAGATATACGTCCTTTCCCCGTACAGCTTACAATTTAATTTTGGTGACTAAAACACAGGAAGATAAAGAACCATATTAAGTAAGCTGTACTTAGGGGTGATTTTCTCCCCAATTACTATACATCCAGTCCACCCATTTTTTTTTATTTGTCATTATAACTTCCACTTCCTTCGCGTTCTGCATATGATACTTTTTCAGACCTTGCTAGGTCTGTTAAATAAGTTAAAGTTATGCCTAAAATAGGGTAAGAGATTAACTTAAGGGGTTTAAGCATTGGGGTAAGAGGTTCACTTAAGGGTTTTTAGCATTGGGTAAGAGGTTCACTTAAGGGGTTTTAGGATAAGGGGTAAGGGGTTAATGTTTTTAAGGTAGGGTTAGCGTTAGTAACTGTTTAGATTAGGTGGTTTGTGGGTAAGGGCTATGGTTAGGGGCTTACCTTAGTGGAGAAGAGGCCAGTGGCAACAGGTCCCAGTGGCGATGCCACTTGCGTTGAAATGCTGGTGGAGATTTGGTCATGCAAAATGGCTGCAGCCAAATGTCCTACACTGCCATAGCCTACCCAGGCCAACAAATCAACCAGATATTCTGAACAGCCTTGCAGAGAATGCAGGACAGGGGACATGAGAGGCTCTCTCCCAGGTCGCTTCCCAAAAATGTATGCAGAAATTAGCAAAATGTTGGAGTATAGTCCTTTTGTTGATTCACATATTTATATACAGTATGAGTAGTTCTTAATTTTATGCAAAGATTGATGAAATTCCGCAAATTTGACAATATTCGGCAGTATATTCACTAACATTTTCATTGACTTTTCACCAAGTTGGTATGAAGGTGCTCCCTAAAGCCTATATTCACTAAAGGGTGCTACTGTACACTTTAGCACTCCCTAATTCCCATTCAAATGAGTGGGAGTTAAGACATGCAAAAGCTTAGTACCCTTTAGTGAATATGGGCACAAGAAAGATATTATGAGTTGGTGATTTTTAGAGAAGATTTATGTTTTCATATCCTTTATATTAGCTGCAAAGGACAAGAATTGGCCATGTTTTTGAACTTGCACAAAGGTTTCACCCATTTTAGCATGTCACCCTTTAAAGGCTTACAGAGGAATCATTTAAGGGAATCCCTACAGCGCTTGGTACATCTCAGAAGATGCAGGACATTCGGGTGATGCTGGGGTTTTAGTGTCTTCTTGCAGTTCTGGATTTCAAGCGGCAGTGTTTCTAATTGCCAAGGACAACAAACTCAAGCATCACAACTAACACTGGACTCAGGGCCATCACCAGGGGGGTATAACTGGTGCAACTATCCCAGGGCAAGAGGAGGAGGACCCAGCTGGGCAACCTCAAAAGTTGGGCAGTAACTTTCCCTACCAAGCGAGGCATTGCCACACCCTTCCTCCACCACCCCTTTCCCACTCAACAATCATAACACCCCCTCATCCCTGCTCAACAACTCTCCTTCCTCTGCACAACATGTGTTCTTGGGCAAGGCTGAAGTCCTGGGCTCCCAGAAACCTGGTGGTGGTTAGAGATGGGTGAATTTGGATCCGCCTCGAATCGTGCATTTTCTTTGATCCGCGGATTTTCGCTGACCACTGTCCAAAAGGGAGATTTGCAATTGCAGATTTTTTATTTTTTAATGTCCAATTTTTTCCAAGTCCAATTTGCTTTATTTTGTACATTAACCTCTCGTGTGGATCTGTATCAAAAGCCTTTGCAACAGGATTTAATGGGATTGAAGGGATTAATGCCTCCTCCTGTACAATCTATATAAACGAGATGGCACAGAACTGGTCTAATAAGATGAAAATGTATAACATCCAGATAGTACCAGGAATATCCGTCTGCAAATAATAATAGTGGTTTCTTGTCAAACCGCAGTTATAATACCCAGGTGTCACCTATTTTCTTCTAACCCAGTATAGTGAGATTGCCCATAGTATGTCCATGGGAGAAGTAGTGGCTCAGTAAGTAAAGACACTAAGTGCCACTGAGTTTGAAGCAGGGGAGCCTGGTTCAATTCCAGTGTGAACTCATTGTGACCGTGGGCAAGTCACTTTATCTCCCTCTGCCTCAGGCACCAATAACATAGATTGTAAGCTCCACGGGGCAGGGACTGTGTCTGCAAAATGTCTCTGTAAAGTGCTGCATAAAACTAGCAGCGCTATACAAGATCAAACAATTATTATTATTAACTTTATTTAATGTCACCTGGCCTCAGTAACTCATAGCCCAGTCAGTACATATTATTACTGTACTTGAAGTGCTTTCAAGGTTACAAATACAATCAACATAGATATCCCTTGAAGGTATGTTGTTAGTAGACAGTGGGGCCTATTCACAAAGCAGTGATAAAATCAGTGCTTTTGCGTCCGACTATGGGGTCTATGCACTAAGCGCCGATAAGCCATTTATCCATGTTTTTTCACCAAAAAAGGCCTACAGTGATTCCGTAGTCCCAATAAGTTGCTGATAAAAGCTCTTTTCTGCATTTTTTTTAGAGGAAAAACAAATTGCCAAACGAGCGGCGATAAGCCACTTATCGACAAGTTTTCAAACTTGCACAATTCTAGTAGTCCCGATTAGCTTATAAGGGCAAATCACGGCTCTAGAATGGAGATTTCCTTTCAAAATCCTACCGCCAGGAAAAGTTGGCAGGAAGGTGGTGAAAAGCTACCAAGAAGCGGCGAGAGGGGGACATAGAAAAAAATTGCATTTTTCCTGCATCAGATTGATGCCGGGGGTTTCCGGAGCTGATATCCATTAATATCTTCACCGGAGACCCCTGGGCATGAATCCCATGCAATAAAATGCATTTATAGGCAACTTCATTACCTTAGCGGCTAACCACTAAGGCAATGAAGGAGTTAAGGAACAACAGCAGCTTTATTGGGGGCAGAGGGGGTGAGTGAAGGGGGTACTTGGAACTTCACTCACCTCCTCTGCCCCCAATAAACATTACAATATGTACTAACCACCAACACACAACCCACCCACCCCCTGAGCCCCCACAACATTTTATTTTTATTTTTTTGTATACATGATTGATTCCAGAGGCCGGCGGGAGCCCCGCGGGTCCGTGTTGGCCTGCGGTACCAATCCTGTTGCAAAAAAAAAAATGTGGAATACATTGCAATAAATACCCCCCCCCCCCCCCACACATACAATACAGTAATGGGTAAAATACCTACTATCCGGATATGAATAATAGCTAATTTGCCCATTATAAAATCAAACATTAGCCAGTCAGCATAAATAAAGTAAATAAAACTTTCTACATACCCCTGCCATCATGAAGGGCATCCTCATCAGCATTCTGCAGATCCATGTCCTCCATTGCCAGAAAGCATACAATAAATAATACAATCTAATGATCTAATGGCTCCTAACCCCTTAATCACCGTAGCAGTTAATAACCGCTATAGTAATTAAAGGGTTAACCCCATCCCCCGCAACCCACCCATGAGGCCTAACCACCCACCGCAGACCCACTATACCCACCCTGTACCCATTGATTGGCACAGTGGTATATCATACCTATATAATATGGACATGATAGGCCACTATATCACTCAATGGTCAACTTAATAAAAATAATTAAGGCCAAAAATACACAATAATCACATAAATACAGAAAACATAAACACCCCAACAATAAAAGAACTAAATAGCCTAATAGAACACATCACAAATTATTATCTATCACCAAAATAGCAAAATGATTGCAATAATGTTATTCCAAAACAATACAATTATATAAATGTAACGGGTATTCCCTGTGAATACAGACGCTACTACTGCTGTGTATACCTGTGTGGCTCTCAGGAGCCTAAGCCTCCACTCGGGGAGCCTGGGGAACATACTTATGACAATCTCGTGGTGCAACGCCTCCACCTGGGAGGGATCTCAACGGAGTGGGAGGAGGCCCTCACAGGAAACAATCACGGTAAACACACAGTTGCAAACAGGACAGGCTTTACTGCATAACTTCTACTCTACGGTACATATCATTCCACGTTGCATTTGGGTAAGGCATAACATACACCCCGCTCCCACCACTGTCTATCCCCACACCGTGTCCAATCGCACTATACAAGGCCCTTGGCCACTCTCACATAAGTGTCCCCAAGTGATACCCCCACCCTTTAGGCGTGCTTCTTGCGTTGCTGCACTTGAAGATATGATACCTGCCCGGGGCTCCCACTCCGGGTTCCGCAGACTACGAAAGGGATTCCGCCCGATCCGACGTCGTCCTCTGCACCGCGTGGGGTGAATTCCAGCGTGGATAATATCACCTTAGTCTCAGTGTCTTTGGTGGCGTTCTGAGCCCAGAACTCACCTCGCAGGGCTGCACAGCTTCAGCGCTGTGTCCCTAACTATCCAAATAGCTAATGGGGCAGTGTCCCTATCTAGGGCCTGTCCCTATAGCACCACAAACTACACTGTGGCTCAGGACCTAACTGGGACCTAGGGGGCTGCTGGCCTAATGCAGTGGGTCACTGACCCCTGCACTCACCTCCTTCCCCTAGCTTGTCCTGGTCCTGACTGACTAGCATGCTCCAAGCCCGCAAAATGTATCTTTTCTTGCCTGCAGGGCAATACTTCAGCCCTATTGGCTCTCTGGCATCAAGTGGGGTGCAGCTGAGGCTCATGAGACTTGTAGTCCCTTCCAAGAGCCTGTCCCTGGTAGGCTAGGGTTCGCGCGCTATCACTGCGCATGCGCAATGTCCCTGGCTGGCCACCGCACCAAGATCTGCACTGCGCATGCGCTAACACTTAGAAGATGGCGACGCCCTCGCCGCCCTGCTTCGGGAGCGCCGGGAGCCCTAACGACGCGATCGTGGCCCTGGCAACCGGCCGCGCGCGTCCCCGGAAACCCCCGAGCAGAACTCTGACCGCCCCCACTCTTCCGATCGGCCGACGGGACCGCCATTGGGCTCGGCGGCACCCGCGATCGCCAGGAAGGTGAGGGGGGGGGGGGGCTTGGCAAGCAGGGGGGACCTGGCTACATCCTCTCCCGGGTAAAAAACCCAACATACTCGCTTGAAACACATACCTTCAAAATAATATACATCAGTTATATAATAAAAATGCAGTTCAATTATATAACTTAGCACATTCGCATATACTTTATACGATATTGCACAATTCGGTGAGCATCACGGATTGGATTCTGCTCCGAGACCACTGCTGAGCCTCATAATGGGGTGCCCTAATTTGATCATAGGTTACCTGATTTGGAGGGTACCTGTTCTTCAGCAACTCCCTCTGGGGAGTAATATGTACAGTCCTGAGGCTCAGCCTCTTCCCTTGAGGGGAGAAATGTCTCTGAACAGTCTCTGTTGGGTACAAAGCTCGGGCTCTGTGGATCCAAAGGCTGGCCTGTTGGTGCCACCTTAGTAGGCATTGGCCTACGGGGCCCCTTACCCGTAGCTCCTCCGGGAGATGCCCCTTCTGTGGAATAGTCCCTTTGAGAGGGTCCCTCCATAGGGTCTTCAGGAGTATCAGAGTGGGTTTTGTTATTTACAGTCTCTTGACCCATCTCTGATAGATCGGACTCACCGTTGAGTGGCGTGGCCATTATTTCTGCTTCTTCGTCTCCCACTTGGGGAATGGGGAGAAGGTGATTACGATGCCAAACCTTTACCCGGTCGTCAGTGTCTTTGATGCGATAGACCGGGAGGCCGGGCATCTGTGACGCTACCGCATATACGCCGTCTCTCCACCGGTCCGCCAGTTTATGTTTTCCGGGGACTCCCAGATTACGAAGCAACACAGCGTCCCCAGGACGTAACTCCCGATACTTGACTTTATTGTCATATTGTCTCTTATTGCCAGCATTCAGTTTAGCTGTAGACTTCTCAGCCTGTTGGTAAGCTTGCTGCAAACTGTCCTTCAGCCTTTGCACATACTTGAAATGGGTAGCATTGTGTATCCCATCCGTTGATACTCGAAGACGCACATCTACTGGGAGTCTTGCCTCCCGCCAAAACATGAGGAAGTATGGGGAGAATCCAGTGGACTCATGGCGAGTACAGTTGTACGCGTGTACCAAAGCTTCTACATGATGACTCCATTCTGTTTTCTGCGCACCCTTCAGGGTTCCCAGCATGTCCAACAAGGTCCTGTTGAATCGTTCAGGCAAAGCATCTCCTTCGAGGTGGTACGGAGTCGTCCGGGATTTGGCGATGTTCAGCATTTTAAGTAATTCTCGGATCAGAGTACTCTCAAAATCCCGCCCTTGGTCGGAGTGAAGTCGGTTTGGGAGACTGTAATGAACGAAGAACTTCTCCCATAGTATTTTTGCGACTGTGATGGCCTTGTGGTCTTTTGTTGGGAAATCCTGCGCATATCGGGTGTAATGGTCCGTGATGACCAGCACGTTACAGACTCCTCGGTTATCAGGTTCAATACACAAAAAGTCCATACACACCAGGTCCATTGGACCAGAACTCTTGAGATGGGCCATGGGAGCTGCTCTGGTAGGCAAAGTCTTGCGTTGAACGCACCGGGAACAACGGCAGCAGTGTTGTTCCACTGCTTCCCGCATCTTGGGCCAGAAGAACCGGTCTCGGACTAACCCAAAAGTCTTCTCTACACCGAGGTGCCCATGTTCATCATGTAGAGACTTCAACACCATATATCTCAAGTTTTGGGGTAGAACCAGTTGTCGCCTATCAGGGTGGTTGTGATATTGGACTACCCTATAGAGCAAGCAATTGTCTATCTCGAACTTGTCCACCTCACGCATTAGCAATGTGACCAGGTCACGGGGAGCACTCTTCAGTAGAGCTGGATTCTTTCTTTGAACAGCTTGCCGAATGATGCTGATTACTGGATCTCTTATTTGATAGTCCACTAAGTCTTTCCATCTTATGACTTTGTCATGGGTTATGTTCATTCCCTCGGGATCGCAGTAGGCAGCGGGGATAGCCTGCGACTGGCATCCTAACGAATCTGCAACTCATAGTTCGGAGAAGGCCACCTGATCATTGATGATGGCCGCTATGCTACACATTGCTCGCATCCCAGGCCCGGGGATCTCTTCCCATTCATCATCATCGGAAGTAGCACTTAATCCTGGTTGTGGTGATAGAGCATCCTCTCCAATGTTCAAAGGCCCCGGCTTGTACTTCAGAGAGAATCTGTAGTTACATAGGGTTGCCAGCTATCTTTGCCCTGCTGCATCCAACTTGGCGGAAGTATTTATGTACGTGGGGGGACTGTTATCCGTCCTTACCTCAAACATAACACCATAGAGGTAATCATGAAGTTTCTCTGTGATTGCCCATTTGAGAGCCAGGAACTCTAGCTTGTGTACAGGGTATTTCTGTTCACTGGGTGTCAGACTGTGGCTGATGTAGGCTACAGGCCGAAGACCCTCGGGGTGCTTCTGATGCAGGACAGCACCCAGTCCATTGAGACTGGCATCCACATGCAGAACGTATGGTTGTTCTGTGTCAGCATACGCAAGCACTGGTGCTTCAGTCAGGCTTTTCTTCAAATTCAGGAAAGCCCATTCACACTCGGGCGTCCACTTATCACCAAACGGTTGACGGGCCGACGTGGCCTTCCTTCTGGTATCTTCAGGGTATGTCTTCAGCAGATTGTTCAGGGGTTTAGCTCAACTAGAGTACCCTTCCACGAAACGACGGTAATACCCACAGAAACCGGGGAATGATCGCAGTTCCGTGACATTCTCGGGACACGGCCAGTTCACTACCGCTTCTACTTTGGCTGGATCAGTAGCAATTCCTTGAGCAGACACGATGTCTGGTAGGTCACCGAGGTGTGACAAAACCGACACTTGTCGAGGGATAACTTCAATCCTTCTTTTCCAAGACGGTCTATCACCTTCAGCAGCCTCTCTTCATGCTCTTCCAGGGTCTTCCCGAAGACAATGATGTCGTCCAGGTAGACAAGACACTCCCGAGGGTTCATGTCCCCAATTGTTTTCTCCATCAGTCGCTGGAAGGTAGCAGGAGCTCCACATATACCTTGGGACATACGCGTAAATTGGTAGAAGCCCAGGGGGCAGACGAAGGCTGTCTTTTCCTGGTCCTCTTCACTCATAGGTACCTGGTAGTACCCATATCGCATGTCGAGCACACTAAACCATTGGCTCCCGTTTAGAGCATTCAGGATTTCTTCAATGCGAGGGAGATTGTATTGATCGGGTACCGTACGATTATTCAGAGTTCGATAATCGACGCACAATTTTACAGATCCATTCTTCTTCCTTACTACCACTATGGGTGATGCATAAGGACTCCGTCAATATCCCAGCGGTCTCCATTTCCTTCAGGACGTTCCTTACATCGTCCACATCCCTGGGGGCGATGCGACGAGAGCAATCACGAACGGAGTGGCATCACTCAACCTAATGGTGTGTTGGGCGCTGCGACTGCGGCCCACATCCATCTCGCTGGTGGAAAATACCGCCCTTCTTTCATTCAGTTTGGCCGTCATTCGATCCTTCCAATCAGTTGGCAGCGTCGAGTCTCCGAAGTTGAAGTCCAGATCGACTAACTGTTCACCCACTGCAGCGGCGTTCACCTGGGGCCCTGTTTCTACCGGGCTGACAGGATATATGCTGCCCAGGCTTTGTCCTACATCAATGTCCATCGGAAATGGGGAGATATTTTGAACATACACGTAAGTTCGTAGAGGAATTCGGGTCGTCCACTCTCTCACTTCGGTATTACCCTATACCCTCTCTGGGTCCTTTCCTCAGGGGCACTCTCCAGAGAAAACAGATGACCGGTCTCATCTCGATCCGGATAATGGCACCAGATGGCCAGGTGTTGCACTCCCTCTGGTAAAATGGTCATCAGTCCGCGTTGATGATTGTAGAGGTCCCCGTGACGCTCTAAGACATATACTCTGTTGCACTCCTCTCTCAGTACAGGGTCAAGGAGTGGATTGGCCATCGGCAATTCATTGCTCTCTTTCAGGTAGGCTCTGATTACGGCTCACACTATATCCGTATTTGTTCCCAAGATGACCGGGTACTGACACTGTCCTTGAGGCTTCGGGCATACCATTGCCTCCACATGCATGGGATGTTTCTTGCCGGTATTCAATTGAAGTATCTCCAGTTGAACTCTCACAATCCCATCGATGGGGTAATCTTCATTGCTCAACCCCCTCACCTTCATATGTTCCGCCGACCGCAGGGGACAGTGCTTAAGGTGTTGGTCGTAGAATTGTTGGTATATTATGGTCACTTGGGACCCGGTGTCCAGTAAAGCAGAGGCATAGACTCCTTCTACTACCACACGCATGCACGATGACAGAGGGGCCTACCTGACAGTAACCATCTCCGGCCGGAGTTCCATCGTCTGGGCTTAGGTCAGTAGGAGCTTCGGGAGGCGCAGGGGTGGCCTCGGATGTCTTGGCTTCTGTGGTCTGTATCCGACAGATCATGGACCTAGCCGGGCTTCCTTTACTGGGCGTTCTCTTTTCTTGGGTGACTCCATCAGGGCACTCTCTGGAGAAATGGCCTTTCTGTCCACAGTCATAGCAGATGATATCTTTAGGATCCAGGCGTCTTGGATAAGTGGGGGAGGACCTCCCTGAAGTCCGGCCTTTCGTTGAGGGCGACTTGGGTGGCTCCTCTTCCTCTTTGATTGGTTTTCTTGATCCGGCGATCGGATACCTCCGGGATGTCACTCGCAGGGGGATCTTTGACCTTGGTGCCTGTATGCAGTTTGGTATAGGCTTCATGCCCTTTGACGATCCCCAAAATGTCCATGAAGGTAGGGGGAGGCCCGTTCATTAGTGAGCACCTGATCATGATCACTATGTGATGCGTGGGAATGGCCCCTCGGAGGAACTGCTTGCGCCGGTATTCGTCCATCTCTGAGGCTAGGATGAGGCTGCAAGTTCGCAATTTCCACAGGACCAGCTGGATTCGTTGAAGGAAGTCTAACAGGTCTTTCTTCTCCTTCTGTCGAAGAGCGTAATATTTGAACCACAGCTCACTCTCCTCTTCATCTTTGCCATAGATCTGGACTAACAAGTCTACCATCTGATGAACAGAGAGATCAGGGTCTTGGTCGCACTGTGCACTGACCATGGTGGCTGCTGGGGGTCTGAGGCTTTCCAGGATTCTCTGACGTCTGACCATTTCAGAGCAGGGCCATTCATTGATCACCTTGAGGGTGTGTTCCTTCCAAGACTCGATGCTTTCCTCACCTGCGGGGACAGGAACCATTCCTGAAAACGCCTTCATCAATTTTGGGCTTGGGCGGACGTAGTTATCGTTTCCACAAGCTGAGGGAATGTCACTCCTAGCATGGAGCCACCACTGTCTGAGGAACTTGCGATCAACGCTTCCTGACTGTTAGGGGTTGGGGTGAAGCTGTTCACTAACCGGTTAAGGACCGGTGATGTTGGCGGGCTACCTAGCATCAGAAGAGAAGGTCACTCGGGGTAGAGATATGTCTGATCTGACGGGTGTACTGGCAGCCATATCTTTGTCTGGTAAGGGAAGTTACGTGACTGGAAACGGTTCCAGGGTAAATTAGAGGGCACCCTTGCGGTAAAGTCCCTGGTAGATACACTACTCGTGGGCCTCTATCAGGGGGTATAGCTTGTTCGGTGGCCAGCAATAGGGTGTTCTCTTGCCGGTCAATGTTGTAGTGCTTGCTGATGAGGCGGGCGCCCGCCAGACCAGGTAATGTCTTTACTGCGCTGCAGACAGTAAACATGGATACATCGGCAGGTACCCCGTCTACGGCGACTACGTGTCGCAGGAGCTCTCCTAGCTTTTCGGCCCAGTCGGCCACTTGTTTGGGCGTGAGCGCAGACATGCTGACTGACAGGATAATACGTTAACTACTGAGTAGGGCACCCCAGGACTTCTCTCAGTAGCGCCTCCAAATGTAACGGGTATTCCCTGTGAATACAGATGCTACTACTGCTGTGTATACCTGTGTGGCTCTCAGGAGCCTAAGCCTCCGCTCGGGGAGCCTGGGGAACATACATATGACAATCTCGTGGTGCAACGCCTCCACCTGGGAGGGATCCCAACGGAGTGGGAGGAGGCCCTCACAGGAAACAATCACGGTAAACACATAGTTGTAAACAGGACAGGCTTTACTGCATAACTTATACTCTACGGTACATATCATTCCACGTTGCATTTGGGTAAGGCATAACATACACCCCGCTCCCACCACCGTGTATCCCCATACCGTGTCCAATCGCACTATACAAGGCCCTTGGCCACTCTCCATGTAAGTGTCCCCAAGTGATACGCCCACCCTTTAGGCGTGCTTCTTGCATTGCTGTGCAGTGTTGGTGCACTTGAAGATATGATACCTGCCCGGGGCTCCCACCCCGGGTTCCGCAGACTACGACAGGGATTCCGCCCGATCCGATGTCGTCCTCCGCACCGCGTGGGGTGAATTCCAGCGTGGATAATATCACCTTAGTCTCAGTGTCTTTGGTGGCGTTCTGAGCCCAGAACCCACCTTGCAGGGCTGCACAGCTTCAGCGCTGTGTCCCTGACTATCCAAAAAGCTAATGGGGCAGTGTCCCTATCTAGGGCCTGTCCCTATAGCACCACAAGCTACACAGTGGCTCAGGACCTAACTGGGACCTAGGGGGCTGCTGGCCTAATGCAGTGGGTCACTGACCCCTGTATTCACCTCCTTCCCCTAGATTGTCCTGGTCCTGACTGACTAGCGTGCTCCAAGCCCGCGAAATGTATCTTTTCTTGCCTGCAGGGCAATACTTCAGCCCTATTGGCTCCTTGGCATCACGTGGGCCGCAGCTGAGGCTCATGGGACTTGTAGTCCCTTCCAAGAGCCTGTCCCTGGTAGGCTAGGGTTCGCGTACTATCACTGCGCATGCGCAATGTCCCTGGCTGGCCACCGCACCAAAATCTGCACTGCGCATGCGCTAACACTTAGAAGATGGTGATGCCCTCGCCGCCCTGCTTCGGGAGCGCCGGGAGCCCTAACAACGCAATCGCGGCCCTGGCAACCGGCCGCGTGCGTCCCCGGCAACCCCCAAGCAGGACTCTGACCGCCCCCACTCGGCCGACGGGACCGCCATTGGGCTCGGCAGCACCCGCGATCGCCAGGAAGGTGAGGGGGGAGGGGCTTGGCAGGCAGGGGGGGACCTGGCTACATAAACAACTATCCATGCAAACTATTAAACAAATAAATCCACTTGCCAACAAACCAAATAATTAATTTACAACACTAGCCAACAAATCAATTAATGAATTTAAACCAGTAGCCAACAAAAATAATAAATAATTATAACTGCTTACCAATCCTAAAATGTACTAAAAACAAACAATCTAATTTCTAAACAATTTAATCCAATCAATAAACAGAAATAGAAAAAAATAACATCCAGACTAGTTTTTCCTCTTTCTCAGAAGCTTCAGACTAAGGGGGGGAAAAAAAGGTCAAATGAGAGACAATAGAAAATATTTACTGCTGTTTTACTAGGAAAATAATTATTGTCTCTGTGTGTGAGAGGAAAAAAACAGAACAGCTGTTTTATGCTGTTTACAGACAAAAACATATTTGTGGTCGAATTAACTCTTTTTATTTTCAGGTCTCAGTGTTTTAGGCTCCACTAAAAAGAAAAGCAGAAAGCTGGAGTGAATGTCTTTTATGAGATTCACTAATTTATTCTGTTTTACTTCTGAAAACAAATTATTTTTCACTTAAGTTATACAACACAACAGTCACCAATGTTATGCATATTAAATCTGCCAGGGAAGGGGGTAAGCAAAGTCGAGGGAATATGAGTTGATATTTTCTTTGGGCAATTGAAAACGGCCCTTACTTAAGGGTTCAGAAATATGTAATTGACCCCTAAGTAGAAGAGAGGCCTTGTCTGTTCCTTCTCCTCCTTTAAGGAGTGTTACCTGCAGGTGATACAAACCTCAGGATTCTAATGGCATCTTGCTTTGAAAAACAGCTGATATTACCTGTTGTACTTGTGTTTTCTTAGCACGGAATAGAGGTAGCCACATGGTACAGTATATTCTTAAATGTCATCTGTAATACAGACTAAACAATTAAACACACTTGTGGATGCCAAGACGAGAAAGATACCGTAAGGATCCATTCTGTTAGGTATACCATTTCCATCTGTTTTCAGTCTTATCGCAATCTTAAGATATATTGGCAGTGAAAACATGCCTTGAAAGTTATTTTATGGCACTTCACCTCCAAAGCTATAACGATATATGATGTTTGGTTAGAGCTCGTTTGATAAAAATGTGTGACACATGGATCTATTCCTGGGCATTTTTATGTTGTGAAAAGGGATTATTTATGCTACTTTTCCGGCTATCATGCAGTGCAGAGATTTTGCAACCATGTTCAAGGTAAGAAAAAGTAGCTGGACACTTCAATTGTTTGCTGGCTTTGTACATTCTTAATTCATAGAAGATCAGAGCACGACCGCCACACCAAGGAAACACAACCACTTTTTAAGTGAAACACTTATAGCTACATTTAATCACAACAGATAATACACAACTTTTTGGGAGGAAACAGCCACCCTTTGTCAGGTTAAAAAAAAGGCTGCTTGAGACTGCCAGCAAGGGGCAAATGGGGGCAAAAAAAGGCTGCTCGAGACTGCCAGCAAGGGACAAAAGGGGGCAAAAAAAGCAGCTCGAGACTGCAAGCAAGGGACTAAAAGGGGCAAAAAAAGGCTTCTCGAGACTACCAGCAAAGGTTGTATGTAAGAGGCAACCTTGTATATAGCTGCAAGTTGAAAAAGTGTATAGACAGCCTAAGAGTGAGCAAGGAGAACTTCATTTATTTAATGAAGTCTTAACCCAGGTTTGGTTGCTTAATATACAGTAGCTGGCTAAATCTTTAGCATTGTCCCTGTAGACGGAAGCATGGCATGGTAGGAGATAATGGTGAAAAGCCGAGTTGCAGATCTGCATGAGACACGTGACTGTGCTCACAAGGGATATTTGTATTTCCCGGTGGATGGAGGAATGTAGAAGGGACACAGGTTAAATGTAGCAGGTTTTGTTGTTCTCTTTCGTGCATTATAGTGTGTTATAGCGTAATATTCTGTAACATTCTCTTTATCTCCTCTTCTCCGTCTACCACTTGCCCTCTTGACCCCATTCCCTCCCATCTCCTAAAACCTCTTGCTCCTACTCTAGTCCCTACGCTCACACAGATTTTTTAACCTCTACTCGGGTACCTTTCCCTCCTCCTTCAAATGTGCATCAGTTATACCATTACTCAAAAACAGCAAGTTAGACCCTACTTGTCTTTTATAACTACCGACCTGTCTCCCTCCTGCCTTTTGCCTCTAAACTCATTGAACGCCTTGTATTCTCTCGTCTGCTCCATTTTCTCAACACCTGTTCTCTCCTAGACTCTCTACAATCTAGATTCCGCACTTCACACTCCACTGAAACAGCCTTCATTAAAATAACTAATGACCTCCATGCTGCCAAAGACAGAGGTCATTACACTCTGCTCATATTACTTGACCTCTCTGCAGCATTTGATACCATGGACCACCCTCTTCTCCTCCTTCACATTCTCCATACTCTTGGTGTTCATAACAAAGCTCTATCCTTGATCTCCTCTTACATCTCCCATCGTACTTTCAGTATCTCTTCTGCTAACACCTCCACCTCCTCTATCGGCACACCTCTGGAATGCCCTTCCACTCAACACCCGACTAGCACCCTCTCTATCTACCTTTAAGACCCACCTTAAAACACACATGCTTAAGGAAGCATATGAGTAGCTCTGTGGCTAATACTATACATCTGACACATAAAGCTTTGCCCTTTGCCAAGGCACTTACCAGCACTCCCTCCTACTGTCTCTGTACGTTCTTCCTACCTACCAATTCGATTGTAAGCTCTTCGGAGCAGGGACTTCTCTTCCTAAATGTTAATTCTTAAGTCTGAAGCACTTATTCTCATGATCTGTTATTTGTATTATTTATTATTTATACGATTGTCACGTGTATCACTACTGTGAAGAGCTATGTACTGGTCATTAATGGCGCTATATAAATAATGACATACATACAAAGCTCGGGATCTCTGTGATATGGTGAGTTGTACAGGAATATGTGGTATTATCTGAGATACAGTAACAATATAAAATTGCACACTCATACTCTGTGAGTTTGATTCTTGAGTTTATGCTTGATCTACCACTGTATATGATATTTTTTTGTAGACATTGTGACTGAATGAAAATACCAAATCCTGCTCAGCCTGAAAAATCAGGAAAACCATAAAATGCACTAAAGCAAAAATGTAGTAAAACTTTGATGGAGTCCAAGTTAAAGTCTTACAAGGAAAACCACTTACTATTAAAGCACACGCTGGAAACCTATTATTATCATTTCAATAAAAGCAAAATAATATTTCTGAAATGTATTTTAAGGAAGCTTATTATATTCAAGCTTGAAATGGAGGGTATTTCTGTGTTGAAATTTTATTTTGCAGACTAAGAATTTGGCTTCATTGAAGCTGGAGAATTATTATTTTGTGCCTGGAATGTATTATAACCTAAAGTGCTTCAAGGACTGATTTGCTATGCTGAAAATTCTCCTCCTGAAGAGTGGAAATATTAAACTAGTCACCGTGATGACAATAAATATATTGTGGATGCTCTAGGACAAGTAATCGTTCCTGGTGTTCATTGCCTGCAATGTAACTACAATTCTCTGTTCCCATCAGGCATTTATTTATTTATAACAACATTTCTATGGCGCTCTTATCTTGGAATCTATACATTAGTTAGTAAAACAATGGTGGGGTTAGATATGGAACATTTCATGTGATGGGCATAGAGCAATTGTTAATATGTCTTTGTGGTGCGCAGGGGTGGGAACATTCTGGTCAGGATATGGGTCAGAGGCATTGAGAGCTTGCTTGGTTGGTGGGCAGTGGTGGGCAGTGGGTGGGTCAGGTCTCTGGAGGAACATTAACAAGGTTTAGGAAGTGATGAGGGTTGGTAGATCATGGGCATTGGGGAGGGTGTTGGGGAGTTCTGTTTGTTGTCAGTATTATGCGTCTTTCAGTCTGTTATGATACGTCTGACGCCACAGTGCTTACAGCAAGTCATGATGTCATGGAGAATATGTGGTGCGCGAATCAACTCTATTTAAATGACGGACTTTTGAGCACTTGAATATTGAGCCACAGAGGAAGCCAGTTACCTGGTGAATCACATAGATGATTTGTGTTTCATGGCTGAGACTGAGAGGACTTTGCCCAGTCATAACCCAGATCCCTTGAGGACGACCAAAGAAAGAACTGGACGGATTCCACGTGGATGTGGCCGAATGAGAAGACTATTTGTGTTCACACTGCTGGAGCCTACGAGCTCACAACGCTCTCTATCAATGTACAGCTTGTGAGTACATTGATTTTATTTCTTCTGCTTATATAGAGTGTTTTTATAGAATTACGCTATGTTGGCGTTCTGTCTTTTTCATACTTCAACGTCCTGGAGCTACTCCCTGATTTCGCCTATACGCAGACAATTATCTGACATCCCACTGTTGGTTTCCAATGCTGAAAAGAATTTGGAGTGTGTGAGTGCATTTAACGCTGGTTTACTGGTCTTTATGGTTTTTTTATATACTGTGTTGCACTATTTTGTGATATTTTTCTCTGTTCTCATATTTCACCAGAGCTGTGCTCCTGTTCTGTTTTGTTTTGTGTACTGTGAAATGACTTCTTTGCTGATTGGTCCTCACTATCAGGTTTCCAAGATTGCTACTGAAGCCACAGATTAGAACACTAGACACATGTTAGCAAAGGCACATGGAATTGCAGTTTCCACTAAAGGGGGCTCAATTAGGTCTATGGGTGCTTTCTTGTCTTCCTGGGAAATGTTGTATTCTACAAAACAGCAATTGCATGTGAGATCATACTGTAAGAATTAACACTGCAGGGCGTGGGTGCAAGGGCATCAGTTGGAAAAAGTCTGTAGCTTCTTGTGGAGGACAAACTCACCAGCTCTCCCGATGTTAGAGCTGTGTACCCAGTCCCACAGTCAGGGTAGTCTCACAAGCCACATCCAACTTCAGTGCATCCACGTGTGCTATTCGCGGTCTCATTTATAGTACACTTCTGCATTTGGCATCCACCTTGAGAGATGGGGGAACTAACGTCACCACGCTCTTTAGGGCACTGCCACGGTTAACCCTACGCGTTTCACTTGTATGGGTTTCGTCAGGGGGTAGTGGCTCTATCTCTCCTCTCTTATATACCCCCAATGCTAACCTACTTATTGTTGAGCCCAATCACAAAAACAGGTATATACATACTGTATGTTGTTCATAAAAATAATTAACCATTTGAGATAATCTCTTTTTATCTTTCCTATATATTTCAAGCCACATGGACAGGTGATGCAGTAGACTATAAATTTGGATTTGCAGCTAATGAACTGGCTAACGTGATTAATTTGACCAGACACATTTGCCACATTTAATGATCCCATGAGGTTTCTGTGATAGCCAACTAATGGCTCTATTTTTAGAACTGTCTTTTAACATACTGGGACTTAGTATGTTCTTTAGTGTTAAACTTCTTAACGATTATCTTGGGTTTGTTATCAACAATACCTCCTTGGATAAGATCTTCCTTAATAATTCATCAATGTTTGTTTAAGGCATGTTTAATTTTAAAATATACAGGATTAAACCTAGTAATAAACAGAGGATTGTCTTTGTTAAAATTATTATTTCTCCTCTTTTTTTCTGGTGATGGAAGTGTCAGTATTAACCAAATCACTTCTATTCACCTTTTCTGCTTTCTGAAATGCTTTGTTGATTATATGACCACTCTAACCTTTCCGTGAAACCTATAAATCTCTAGCTTGAATTAGATCGTTAGCATTTTGGATTTTTGTTCCCTTTTAGTCTTAAAAACTTTCCATATGGGATATTGTCTATCCATTGGGAATGGTGATTACTACTCAGGTCTAAGTATGTGTTGGTGTCTACTTCTTTACAGTGAGTGTGAATATGAATACAGTGATCCGCAATTAAAATGACAAAATCTAAAAGCTCAATAGATGAAGTGCTATATATCTGAAAAAATCTGATATTTAAATCATTTCAGTTCAAGTGCTGAACAAAGTTATAAAGTGATGTGGCATCACCCTCCCATACAGTATTAACAATATATCATCTATGTAGCAGCGCCACAGTTTGCACTGGCGAGCCGCTACATTATGAGTCCAAATGTTGTTGAGTTTCCATAGACCAATGAAAAGATTGGATAGGCTAGGAGGAAATGTAGTCCCCATAGCCATGCCACAGGTATGAAGAAAAACTCCTCTTGAAATAAGAAAAAGTTATGTTCTAATACAAATGTGAAACTATCTCAAATAAAAGACACCTATGCAGTGGGGGAGAGTAGTGTTTTCCAAATAATGGATTACCACCGCTATTCCATCACTTCAGTATGTTTTATTGAAGTGTGAAGTGCTTGTACATCCATTGTGACTAATATAAATGTGTCGGACCAACCCCTGACGAAGCCCGTATGAGCGAAATGCATAGGGTTAACAGTGGCCAAAAGAGCACAGTGATGTCAGTTCCCACGTCATCTTCCATGCCGAATGTTGAAGTGTCGAAAAAAATACTGTGACTAAAGCGCTAAAGTGCCTAAATAACTAACTAGTGATACAATCAATAATACACTCTTTAAATAAAGATAGGCTGCCTGATAACTACTGTCCAGTACAGACAGAATCAAACATAAAACAAAATAAACCTGGCGCCAAATATTGTCCAATAAGATGAGTCCTGTGATCCTCAAGAATCCGCACAAGTGCTTTCAGGTCATGTAACGAGAAAAAGCAAACAAAAAACAGATCTTAGCACATAACTGATGGGTGATGTCAGCCTATGCTAAAGACACTACATATAAACTTGAAAGTAACAGACTAAAATAATGTATTAAAACATAATGAACTATGTCACTAAACAAGGGACAGCAGTACAGTGAAAGCTGTTGATCCGGAGATGGTAAAATCAGAACCCTACTTACAAGAAGCAGGCTGACAACAGGCGGTGATAAACTGAGGTTGGTGTCCAGAGGTATCAGGGTGTTGGTCCGGCAGAGCTACCACTCTGTGACGCTGGAGCGTCGCCAAAATCTCCCTGTAGTCACTCACGGGGAAGCGCCGGGGGGGGGGGGGAGACAGACTTGCTGGGGCGCTCACGCCGACACCGCGTGTGGCTAATCCCCTTCTCTCACTGCTCCTCCTCTCTGCCCGGCATCCAATGCGCGCCCGTGCGCATGCACTCACATGATTAAAGGCACACGAACCTCTCCGCTCAGACACACTGATGCAACAGCTAGTCCCACTGAATACTGAGGCAGTCCAAAGGGTGACAACTAGCACCCGCCCTATGTGTTTCATAGAACCAATATACTTCCTCAGGGGCTACTAACAGGATACACATGACTACTCCTATATACACTTACCAATAAGGTAACAGCGAAATAAAGCTGGAAGTAACAAGGTACGCTTCCAGAGAACGTACTGAATGAAGGAGGGAGCTAGGTGTAGTTAGGAGGAGAGTAACCTCGCACAGATGACCTAGACGGCCCTATCGGGTGAATGGTCTGGAGACACAAAAGGCTATTGCTGTTCTAAGTCGCCCTAAGGCGGGTAGTCGAGATACCTAGAACGGGGGTGTACCTGGAAGTACCAGGAGCCACCAAAAGAAGGGTCTGCAATACCGGCAGCCTAGAAGGGGTGGCGTAAGAGTACTGCATAGGGGAGAAGCCCAGAGTACTACTAGCCAGTAGCAAGACTATAGAACCACAGAGTGCTTGCAATGACTGTAATCATGTGCAGCGTATCGAGATGGAGCTTTGCTAGCCTAGGGTACAAACTACTCTTGGTAGACTGCTAATCTATATGCCGTAATGACCACAAGAAATTAGTTCTCGCCAAAACCACGCAGACCGCGTGGTCCAGTTGCAAACAGCAGAAACCAGTGTTGCCGCTTTATTATGGAGTGGTGTGAAAGCCATATCTGTGCCCTTTATGTGCTGCTTAGGACTTCTGGATCCACCAGGGGGAGCAGACAGGGAGGACATTGTTATCATGGGTGGGGCTGCCGCCGACGTGCCTGCTCTTCAGATTGAGGAGCCAGTCATAATTGCCCAGGTTCAACCTGTAGGTGAACTGTTTCAAAATGGTGTCCGGCTTCCTGCCGAAGGCCACGAGGTTGTGCTCAGCGTGGGTGCTGAACCACGTACTAATGGGTGCACCCTACTCCCGGGGACTTGGGATACGCCTATGGCACGAAAACCTGGACTCCACCCCCGCGATGTGACTGGTTCATTCAGGAGTCAGAGTCACGCCATGTCACTGTGGGACCCTCCTCTGATCTCCACCAGAGGGATGGGGCCAGGCGACAACCAATGCTCATCAACTACCAAAGACAAGGGAGGAGTTGGAAGTGCCCAACTGCACGCTCAGTTCTTCTGAGCTAGCAGCGACAGCGGAGCTACTCTACCTGTTCTTTTGCTTTCACGCACTTAAGTCCGCTCCAAAATGACAGACTGTACTGCAGCACAGAAAAGAAAGGGGAGCACAGGTTAAGGGATAGTGGAAGATATTGATATTCTCAACAAGGTATTGAGTTCGGGTGTGTTAATACCCAAACTGATACTCTTGGCTATGAGAGAAGGGGGGATAATGTGACAAATGATGTATAAATGTCACTTACACCCTACTGGAAGCAAAGTATATACACCCTACTGGAAGCAAAGTACCTTTCTTGAATCCTATGTTCACTAGCTGTATATATATATATATATGTAGCCATGTATAAAAATGGTATACAGCTCTTTCTCATGCTGGCAGTAAACCTGGTAAGTATGCAGGGTTTAAAACCAGAGACAGAACATAAAACACAGACAGAGCTCAGTGCACATCCAGTGAAATTCATACACGGTACAGTGCCTAAATATATATGTATAAATATCTATTAAATAAAATGGTCTTTTAGTTGAACATTTTTGGCCAAAATTGTTGTAAGCCCCTGAGCCACTGCACGGCAGACCACATTTCCAGGGGTCCCTAACACTAATATAAATTCTTAATAACCTGTGAAATACCAGGAAGAATGATTTATAATAAATCTGTCAATATTAGTTCTAAGTCTGATTGAAGCTTTTAATAACCTGTACATTACCAGGAAAAGCACTCTGTATTAGATTTGTCACAACCATACTGCAAGCAAGCAAGTTCCCCTGAGTTGGAGATGCTATGGAGTGAGCTTTTAACAATTTAAATGTGGGAGGGGGTAAGCTTCAATTAGGTAGGAGGTTGCCACCCTCCAATCAGCTAAGACTAGCTAAACAAGAATTGTAAAACATACTGGACACCTAACAAGCTCCTATTGAACCCCAAAAATAACCACAACATATATATAAACATATGAGTGTCACAGAGGAGTGCTACTGAGCATGGCAATATATATTTAAAACCAGAGACAGAACATAAAACACAGACAGAGCTCAGTGCACATCCAGTGAAATTCATACACGGTACAGTGCCTAAATATATATGTATAAATATCAATTAAATAAAATGGTCTTTTAGTTTAACATTTTTGGCCAAAATTGTTGTAAGCCCCTGAGCCACTGCACGGCAGACCACAAATGGTATACAGCTCTTTCTCATGCTGGCAGTAAGCCTGGTAAGTATGCAGGGTTGCCAGCAACAATCATGAGGTTTGCGCTCACACCCTGGTGAGGTGTCATATGTAACAAGGGAAGTGACACCAGAGGTGTGTCTGTTTCTGTTTCTGAGTTTATATAAGACACTGCACTGTCAAAAGTGAGTGTTGATCAAAGGTTCACGGTCAAGTAGTGTCTGCAGCAGTTCAAGGCTGTCAGATTCAAGTGCTAGTTGACTACACACTGTGTTCAGGGACCTGACACAGATGGTGATCTCCCTTAGGGGAGAGGTGTGCCAACTCTATTAAGAGAGGAGGAACCTTCTGAGAGTAATGTACTCCAACAGGATGAGCGGCTTGCACGACCGCTATGAGGGGCAGTTTGCCTGGAGAGATGCAAATAAAGATGCCCTTGTTCACTACAACCCTTCTGTGTGAGTGTGGAGTCATTCTACAGAAGGAGGTACCACAGAGGAGGTCCCCATCAGATACATCCCCCTGCGGCCGCAGAGATCCTGATGGGGTGGAGGCGCTGCGTCGTATGTGAGTAAGACTCAGGGACACTACCTCAGATGCCTGTCATGCTGATATTCCCCATACCAACCAAGTGGGAGACTCAGGAGTCCTGTAAGCCAGCAGGTGCACCACATATCACACATCCATGTAATTAGGGGATTTTCTACATACAGTATGGGTCAGGAGTTGTAGGGCCCAGGGAAAACACTGTTACATATATATATACAAAAATGAAATAGGGGATAATTACTAAGGACTGGTTCTTATACACTTTTATTACTTCATTGTATTTCACTATATAAGTGTTAGTATGTTAGAATAGGTAGCACCAGTAGGGTGAACATGGCGGGGCCAGCGACACCATCCAGCTCCAGGAGATACAGACAAATAGAAAAAAGACAGCAGCACTCGCTTAGTAGTAGAAAAAATAACAATTAAATTCATCAATATAACAAACAGATAAAATGGGCGACTTTTCGGACACTCAAGTCCTTTGTCAGGAGTTTGGTTCTTAATATATATATATATATAAAAATATATACCCTATTTCCTCCATTCTAAGACGCACCTTTTTTCTGATTTTCACGTGTCTCAAATCGCGGTGCGTCTTAGAATCGATGTATTCATTTTTTATAATAAAACAAAGTGTCTACAGTACTAACCCCATCTGTTCAATCACCACGTTTCAGGAGAGGTCCCATGTCAGTGGAGGATAAAGCGGGGGGCGGAGTGTGCCGGGTTCGTGGCGGGTTCGTGGCGGGAGTACGGCAGGAAAGGTCCCAAGTCTGCAGGTGAATGAAGATAAGAAGATGGCGGGCGGATGTGTGGTGGGGGCAGCAGGAGATCATAATAGCAGGAGCACTGAGCAGGAGCAGAGTGGCATAGGGGAACAGCTTGGGAGGTGCACACTGTAACAAGAAGTCAGACACTGGTCAACTTCCGGTGTAACTGTGTGCACCTCCCAAGCCGTTCCCCTACGCCACTCTGCTCCTGCTCAGCTCTCCTGCTATTATGATCTCCTGTCACCACAACACGCCCGCCGTCTTCTTATCTTCATTCACCTGCAGATTTGGGACCTGTCCCGTCCTCTGCACTCCCGCCCGCTGTCCATCTTCAACCATCTGCAGACGTGGGACCTCTCCTGCCGCCGCCGCCCGCTTCATTCTCCACTGACATGGGACCTCTCCTGAAACTTGGAAAGTGAAAAAGTAATTTTCCTTGATTGTATGGGCCAAATCAATGGTGCGTCTTACAATCGGTGGCGTCTTACAATCGAGGAAATACGGTATACAGAGTTTGAGAAAAGACCTTGTGGTCTGAAACGTACGTCGCTCTTAAGTTTTTGTGATTGCCTGATGATTTTCTAAGATTAAATAATCCTTTTTATATTTTGAGTGCTCTGCGGACTTTTTCTTTTTGTGCATCTAACAGACTGGTTGGTGTTCCCTGTCTATCTGCTAGCACCTGGATTTCTGATAAGTATATAATATTATTTCTGTGGTTTATGGTTCCTTGTTTGTGTGCATCCAGCATCAGTTTTTTTGTGTGTATGTATATATATATATATATATATATATATATATATATATATATATATTTGGTTTGCTTTCTTTTACAAATGTATGTCATTTTCTTTCCAAGTCTGTTATTTTACAAATCTCAGCATTTTTCATGTATATACTGAACAAAGCATAAACTCCTCCACCTTTTATTATTGCTTTGTATTATTTAATTTTTTTCAGAAATCACTGTGCTAGACAAGCAGCATGTGTACTTTTTATTGTCCAAAGCAATTTCTATCACATTTAAACATAGACTTCTGTATTTTCTAATGCGGTCCTTTTTATTAGAAACATCCACTTACTTTGCACTTGTATTTTCCTGGACGGCAATGCCAATTGTGACTTGTCTAAAGCGCTCTCCAGGATTTCAGTTTGCGTAACCTTGTCTTAGTACTCCCTCTTATTAACATTTAATGCACACAAGGCTGGCTGTGGTAGAATAAGATGTTGCAATTTGAGTTTAGGCTTCTAGTTAAAATGCAGGTCCAAAAATCAGATAATGCAGATGTGGCAACACCATATATACATTTGTGACCATATACTGTATGATCATAATGGGAACCGGGGTTATCCATAAAGATATATGGTGCTATTTTTAGCTCAGAGGAACCCTATTTCACAAGATACTTACCAGCATAGCAGGGGAGAGGAATAAACCTCAATGGTAGGTGCTACTAACCCCATAGACAGGCGCACATAGCACAGAGACATCCACAGTTAATCCTATAGATACCTTAGCCAGGAACACATAATCCCAGAGCAACACTGCAGCCGCGATGATTAAAGCCAATTAGGTGATCACAGAGGTTGGGGACAATCTGACCACAGCGATCGTGAGGTCCCCCGACGGGAACCAGCAGACCCACGTAATGCCAGAAAGACTCCCCTAGTGATGCACAAAGAGGTATAAAGCAGTTAATGGTCGGCGTACTCATGAAACTAACTTACCAGTAAAGGTACCAGCATTTTCATCCCCTCTAGATGAATCAATAAAATGGCACTTTAAATCACTCATGTCACGTGGGCCTATAGAATGCGGCCACATCACCCATCATGGCTTTTTATTGAACAATAAAAATAGAAAAGTATGGCACTCCACGGGTCTTAATAGGCCCACACTAGGACCTTTATCAAGACACGTATACCATTGGACTTCTACTTCCGGTTGAGTAATTAGTGGACGCACGCGAGCAAACATGTTGACCGCTCCAAGAGATGCGGCACTTTGTGTGGATTTAGCTAGCAGCCATGCTTTTAAGCAGATATGCTTTTAAGTATATATGTTTCAAGTATTTATGAAGTTTAAAAAGGAAGTTCAAAAAGAAGTGGAAAAGTGGACATCACCTACTGCTTCTGATTCCTGCTTTTGATCTACGTTGGAAAAGAGGATATCATCTATCTAAGACTGCACATCTCAACACTTAACTATTGCTGTGATGCCGCCTTTATTTTTTATATTTGCTGCAACCGCACTTATTTTCAAATTATGCACTTCCTTCCACCAGTCTCCTTATGTCTCTAACTCTATTCATATATCTCCATCTCTCCTTTCTTCCCCACTTCTCAGTTCACATGAACTCCTTTCTTACCTGCGTCCTCTGTCACCACACAGCTATACCTCCTGCACTAAAACACACCCCTACAAATCATCCTCACACATCCTCTTTCTATCCATGCTTCTCCTCCTTGCTTCTGGGGATATCTCTCCCAATCCTGGTCCCTGTCTTATTTCTACTTGCTCTCGTCCTCGCCTCCCACATACAACTTCTACTCCTTCTGGTGTTAACCCATCCAACCTCATACCCATCCCCTGCCACCCTTCCTCCTCTCTCCCATTCTCCTGTGCCCTTTGGAATGCTCGCTCCCTCTCTAACAAGTTCCTCTCTGTGCATGACTTCTTTCTCTCTCACTCCCTGCTTCTCTTTGCTATAACTGAGACCTGGCTCACTCAGTCTGACTCTGCTCTGGAAGCTGCCCTCTCTTATGGTGGCCTTTCCTTCTCCCACACTCCGCGCCTTGATGGCAGGGGTGGAGGTGTGGGGCTCCTGCTCTCCTCTCTCTGCCGTTACCGAACTATTCCTATTCCCCCCTCTCTTGCCTTTCCCTCCTTTGAGGTTCACACTGTCCAGATCTTCTCTCCTCTCCCTGTTCATGTGGCGGTCATGTATCGCCCACCTACCTCTACTCATCCCCCTTCTGCCTTTCTCTCTCACTTTGAATCCTGGCTCTCTTTCTTCCTCTCCTCAGACTCCCCTGTTCTTCTCCTTGGGGACTTCAATTGCCACATTGATGACCCCTCTCTCCCTTGGGCTTCCCGCTTTCTTTCTCTAACCTCTTCTTTTGGCCTTCAACAGTGGACTGCAGCCAGCACCCACAAGGATGGCCACTACTTAGACCTGGTTTTCACTAAAAACTTCTCTCTCTCTGATTTCTCCATTTCCCCTTTTCCTCTCTCTGACCATCACCTCATCTCATTCTCTCTCTCTTGCTTCTCAACTTCTCCACCTCCATCTACACCCCGGTTCTGCAGAAACCTGCGCTCTATTCACTTACCTGACTTTGAGTCCACGTTACACTCCTCCCTCTCCTCTCTCAGATCTGCTACAGACCCTGACAAACTGGTCAGGAACTACAACTCTGCCTTGTCCTCCTCTCTTGATCGACATGCCCCGCTTTCTCTCTGCCGCACTCGCCCTTTTAACCCTAGACCCTGGTTAAATTCCCACACGCGCATGCTGCGTTCCTCCACTCGTTCCTCTGAACGCCTTTGGAGGAAATCTCATACTCTCGCAGACTTCCTTCACTACACATTTATGCTATCCTGTTTCAACTCTGCCCTCTCGCAAGCTAAACAAGCCTACTTTTCTTCACTAATCAACATGCACAAGTCTAACCCACGCCGACTGTTCTCTGTCTTTGATACTCTACTCAAACCACCCTCAGCTGCCTCTCCTTCCTCCATCTCCGCTCAGGACTTTGCTGACTATTTTAAGGAAAAGGTGGAATCCATACGTCAGAACATCCCCTCTGTTTCTTCCTCCCATCCTACACCTCTTCCTAACTCTCCTCCTGCCTTCCTTGACTCTTTTTCCACTGTCTCAGAGGAGGATGTGTCGCTGTTGATCGCCTCTTCTCCCTCTACCACTTGCCCTCTTGACCCCATTCCCTCCCATCTCCTAAAACCTCTTGCTCCTACTATAATCCCTACGCTCACGCACATTTTTAACTCCTCCCTCTGCTCTGGAACCTTTCCATCCTCCTTCAAACATGCAACAGTCATACCATTACTCAAAAACAGCAAGCTTGACCCTACCTGTCTTTCTAACTATCG
>CM071569.1:3124528-3381185 GCA_036426205.1 Ascaphus truei
ACTCTCGCAGACTTCCTTCACTACAAATTTATGCTATCCTGTTTCAACTCTGCCCTCTCGCAAGCTAAACAAGCCTACTTTTCTTCACTAATCAACATGCACAAGTCTAACCCACGCCGACTGTTCTCTGTCTTTGATACTCTACTCAAACCACCCTCCGCTGCCTCTCCTTCCTCCATCTCCGCTCAGGACTTTGCTGACTATTTTAAGGAAAAGGTGGAATCCATACGTCAGAACATCCCCTCTGTTTCTTCCTCCCATCCTACACCTCTTCCTAACTCTCCTCCTGCCTTCCTTGACTCTTTTTCCACTGTCTCAGAGGAGGATGTGTCGCTGTTGATCGCCTCTTCTCCCTCTACCACTTGCCCTCTTGACCCCATTCCCTCCCATCTCCTAAAACCTCTTGCTCCTACTATAGTCCCTACGCTCACGCACATTTTTAACTCCTCCCTCTGCTCTGGAACCTTTCCATCCTCCTTCAAACATGCAACAGTCATACCATTACTCAAAAACAGCAAGCTTGACCCTACCTGTCTTTCTAACTATCGGCCTGTCTCCCTCCTGCCTTTTGCCTCTAAACTCCTTGAACGTCTTGTATTCGCTCGCTTGCTCCATTTTCTCAACACCTATTCTCTCCTAGACCCTCTACAATCTGGCTTCCGTACTGCTCACTCCACGGAAACAGCCCTCACTAAAATAACTGACGATCTCCATGCTGCCAAAGACAGAGGTCATTACACTCTGCTCATATTACTCGACCTCTCTGCAGCATTTGACACCGTGGACCACCCTCTTCTCCTTCACATTCTCCATACTCTTGGCATTCGGAACAAAGCTCTATCCTGGATCTCATCCTACCTCTCCCATCGTACTTTCAGTGTCTCTTCTGCTAATACCTCCTCCTCCTCTATTGATCTCTCTGTGGGGGTACCCCAGGGCTCTGTCCTGGGACCTCTTCTCTTTTCTCTGTATACACTCTCTCTAGGTGACCTAATAACATCTTTTGGGTTTAATTATCACCTCTATGCTGACGACACACAAATATATTTCTCAACACCCGACCTTACACCTACTGTACAAACCAAAGTTTCTGAATGTCTCTCTGCTATATCATCCTGGATGGCCCTCCGCCGCCTTAAACTCAACATGGCTAAAACAGAGCTCCTCATACTTCCTCCCAAACCTGGCCCTACTACCTCCTTCCACATTACTGTTGGAACTACGATCATTCACCCAGTAGCCCAAGCATGCTGCCTTGGGGTCACACTCGACTCCTCTCTCACATTTGCCCCTCACATTCAAAACATTTCTAAAACCTGTCGCTTTTTCCTCCGCAATATAACAAAGATACGCCCTTTCCTCTGTTGCTCGACTGCTAAAACTCTGACTCAGGCCCTCATTCTCTCCCGTCTTGATTACTGTAACCTCCTGCTGTCCGGCCTTCCTGCCTCTCACCTGTCTCCCCTACAATCTATCCTTAACGCTGCTGCCAGAATCACTCTACTCTTTCCTAGATCTGTCTCAGCATCTCCCCTCATGAAATCCCTCTCCTGGCTTCCGATCAAATCCCGCATCTCACACTCCATTCTTCTCCTCACTTTTAAAGCTTTACACTCTTCTGCCCCTCCTTACATCTCAGCCCTAATTTCTCGTTATGCACCATCCAGACTCTTGCGTTCTTCTCAAGGATGTCTTCTTTCTACCCCCTTTGTATCTAAAGCCCTCTCCCGCCTTAAACCTTTTTCATTGACTGCCCCTCACCTCTGGAATGCCCTTCCCCTCAGTACCCGACTAGCACCCTCTCTATCCACCTTTAAGACCCACCTTAAGACACACTTGCTTAAAGAAGCATATGAATAGGACTGTGGCTATTCTGAACACATGGCACATAAAGCTTGGCCCCCTGCAGATGCACTTACCAGAACTCCCTCCTACTGTCTCTGTACGTTCTCCCTACCTACCAATTAGACTGTAAGCTCCTCGGAGCAGGGACTCCTCTTCCTTAATGTCTAAAGCACTTATTCCCATGATCTGTTATTTATATTATCTGTTATTTATTGGATTACCACATGTATTACTGCTGTGAAGCGCTATGTACATTAATGGCGCTATATAAATAAAGACATACAATACAATACAATACAATTTACTTGTGGAGCTCGTTTTGCCCTCTGTCTCCATTTTTTGGGTTATTCTGATTTTGAGATCCCATTGCGGAGGGACTGGATCATCTCACACGGGCAGAGCTTGCAAGAGGAATGATTCCCAGCCAAATAAGGCTGGTTCAAAAAGAGCAGTTTGCGGAGGCGCATGCGCGATGGTGAGGGGAATAGCTGCCTAATCTAGTAGCTCCTACCCCCGCCAAAGCAAAATTCAAATAAAGGCAATACAAACGCACAGTGCAAACTTCAAATTCTCTGCTACCGACGTCGGAACCCACAGAGATGGCCCCGCCATCCACAAAAAAGAAGAATACCGGAGATCTCAGGCGATATTTAAGCCGATCCACATCCAGGGACGGGAGAGCAGAAATGGCGCCCGGCTCAGCACCAGGATCGGGGTCGGACCACGAGGAGGACCGGGAGGAGACGCCAGAACAGCGGCCCGTACGGCGCTGTGATTTTGACCGGCTGTACAACGACATGAAGTCGTTGTTTCGAGCCGAAATACAGGAACTCCGGCAGGAGGTACAGGGCCTGGGAGCAAGAACTGGGGCCCTGGAGGACAAAATGGTGGCGGTCTCCTCAGCGGTCAAAAGATCCGAAAAACGTTCCTCCCACCTGCAAAGCCAAATCACAGAGCTGGCCGAGCGCCAGGAGGACGCAGAGAACCGGGACCGACGGAGTAACATCCGTGTCCGCGGCATACCCGAGGACATAGGGGAAATAGAAGAGTTCCTCACAAGATGGATGACGACGCTGCTCCCCGACACCCCAGTGGCATAATTAATGATGGATAGATGCCATAGAGCCTTAAGGAACAAGCCGCTGGCGAATGCACAACCGAGGGATGTGATTGCTCGGTTGCATTACTTCCGCACCAGGCAGGCAATCTTTACAAAAGCCCGTGGGGAAGAAGCCTGTAAGTTTGAGGGGGTCTCCATACAACTCTTTCAAGATCTGTCCCCTCTGACCCTGGCCAGACGCCTGAAACTACAACCCATCACCCGCCTCCTCAGAGACAGAGCGATCCGATATCGGTGGACCTTTCCGTTTGGACTGCTAGTCATCAGGAACGGAAGCGCCACCTCAATGAAAAACCCAGAGGAGGGGGATGAATTCCTGCGCAGGCTGGGGGTAACAACGGGAGAAGCCAGGAGCCCACGGAAAGAAGCAGAACCGGACAATGAGTGGCAACAGGCCGGCACATCCCGGAAGACCCGAGCTACCACTGAGCAGGAGAAGGATTGAATAAAGTTCTGCCAGAATAAAATGTACACTATTAATCTGTTTGTTTGCCTACAAGTTATGGCACGAAGTTTGGTTTAACAAGGCCGCTGGCACCTAGGAGCACCGAGCAGCAAAAGTGGACTTCACATTGCCACAGCACCACCTACTCAATAAGGGACATTTACACGCTGCCCCACGGTTTCAAGCCAAGCCTGGGAAAAAAAAAAAGAAACCTACCTGCAATGCTGGTGATTCTGGCTGCCCCGCAACCCGGAAGAGGCGCGTGGCACGCACCAAAGGAAGATGGCGGCATCGTAACTCATGGCGGGATGAAATCTGCACGGCCGGAAGAAGAAGAGCCCAGCGCGGGAAGACGTCCGCTCCCATCGACATCCGGCGGCTAAAGACCAAAGACCGGAAGGACGTCACCGGATATGGCCGCGCGGCCATCTTGGTAGAGGCGACCGGCTGGGGAAGTGAAGAGCCACGTCACTCAGAAGCGCCAAACCCGCAGCAAGACCCGGAAAAGCAGTTATCCCGGACAAATCGCAGGGGCATAAGACCCACACATAGCCCGGGCAGGCAGCGACAGCACTCCAAGGGAGGTAGGGAGAGGGAGAATACCCAGCGTAGGTAGGGTAGGTAGGGTAGGCCCCAATAGTTCCACACAGAGGACACAGAGCAGCCAAAGGGGTGCATGAACACTGGGACACACACACCGGAAGGAAGAGTCCCAGCAAGAGAACGTGTAGAGGGAGGGGAGTACATTACCCACAGGCCCATGTAGGTAACAAGTAATAGAGAGACCCCCACAGAGGGCAGGAACATAGAAGTAGGAAGAGTACCCCACACAGATAAGTCACACTCACAACAACGCTGCCTGCGGTCCTAGGGATGCTGAACGGTCGTATTGACTACGAAGATTTGCCATTAACCATGTTTTAAAAACGGTGGGGGGGAGGGTGCTTGCCCCTTTGCCGTCGGCATGAGTCTCCTCATGGATACTTGGGGGTTAGACCCCAAGGGACCCATGAAAGACCCCGGTGGGCCGGTGAAAACGGGTCAAGCTCAGCCTGACATGGTCAGAGGTGGGCCCACCCGAACCGGAACCCCACGAGGGGCAGTTCAGGCGTCCAGGGGGACTCGGTCCCCTGATGTCGCCGAAAGTTACCAAGGTTTATTTGTTGTCTCCCCCATGTCCCCAATGTGTGTACCCCAATGTTTCTCTCCTATACAGACGAGCAATATCCAAAGCAGTCCACTGAACCATACGTTGAAACACAACATGACCCGGATAGCAAGAGGTAACGCAGCATTCCATAGTGACAACATCAATGGGTAAGGATTTCACCATCCTATCGCACAACATAAAAGGTTTTAATAGCCCCCTAAAAAGGAAAATAGCATTTACTGACTACCGACGACAAGACCCCGACATAATACTACTCCAAGAGACCCACTTCTCAAAGACCAGTTCCCCTAAATATCTAGACACCAGATATAGAACATGGCTCTCTGCATCAGCCAATGTTAAAAAGAGAGGGGTAGCAACCTTGTTACACAACCGCCTGGCGTTTAACACAACTCTAACAAAAAAAGACAAGAACGGGCGTTTCTTAATAATAGTAGGCAACCCCTCACAATAGCCAATGTCTACGCTCCCAACGAAGGGGCTGATACCTTCTTTACAAAATTCTTTACAACTCTACATAGAGTGGCACAAGGCGGGGTGATACTAGGTGGGGATTTCAACCTCACTCTAGATCCGAAAGCCGACAGGTGCACGCCCAGAATACCGAAACACACACAAAGCAGAGCAATCTGGACCCAAGGTCTCAAGACAAACAGACTGGTAGATATCTGGCGGGAACAACACCCGGGAGAGAAGGAGTACACATTCTATTCACATCCACATGACAGATACAGCAGGATAGACTACCTCTTTGTGTCCAATAGAATGGTTTCGCAGATCTCCCATACGGGCATCCATGATATTTCATGGTCAGATCATGCACCCATCGAGCTGCGGTGCACAGACTTCAGACTAGACAGACCAGGAGCGACATGGAAGCTAAACGAATCTCTGCTAAAAATCCCCGAAATTGAAACGGCAATAAGGGATAAAATCAGGGTCTATTTTGAGGAGAATGTCGGTAGTGTGACATCTCAATCCATCTTATGGGAGGCCCATAAGGCGACTCTCCGCGGGGAGCTCATAGGGATAGCAAGTAGGCGGAAAAAAGCAAGGGAAAATAAAATTAAGATTCTCCAATCAGAGCTAACAGCCCTCTCTGCCCTACACAAAAATAACAAACAAGCGCAGACCTTACAGGCCTGGCGCGACACTAAAACAAACCTAAATTTATTGATGTCCTCCCGAGCGGAGAAGGAGCTGACCTGGTCTAGGCGACGATACTATGAGAAAGCGAACAAGCCAGATACCCCACTTGCCAATAAACTCAAAAATTGTAACCGTAATTTCCATATTCAAGCCATTCGAACCAAGAAAGGTGACCTTACTTCTGATCCCAAACAAATTGTAGAGGCATTTAAAAATTACTATGAGACCCTATATGATGGGGCGAAGGTCTCCCATTGTGAGAACACTCATAGGCAGCTGAGGACATTTCTAACGGAGGCAAAACTACCCAGCCTGAGCAGATTGGAAAGGGAGGCATTACAGGTAGACTTCTCAGGTGAGGAAATATCAGAGGTAATAAAAGCACTAAAGCCGTCCAAGGCCCCAGGCCCAGATGGCTTCTCTAACCTGTACTATAAAAAATTTAGGAAAACATTAGTGCCTCACCTGGCCCAACTATTCAACTCATTCTTAGATGGTGCCCCTATCCCTGGCCAAATGCTCCAAGCGTCTATAACAGTGATCCCCAAACCAGGAAAGGACCCAGCGGATTGCAAAACCTACCGGCCTATATCTCTCATCAATTCAGACACCAAAATCTTCTCCAAATTGCTAGCTAACCGTCTGAATTTAGTCATGCCGAAGCTGGTCCACCCAGATCAAGTAGGGTTCATATGCGGGAGGCAAGCTACAGACAATACCAGACGGATAATAGATTTAATTGATTTGGCACATAGAAAACACATCCCGTCTATGGCATTGAGTCTGGACGCTGAAAAGGCCTTCGACCGCATTGATTGGCCCTATCTCACAGAGACGCTGGGGATGTTCGGCATAGGGGGGAGAATATTGGGAGCTATTCTGGCTCTTTACAGGGAACCGATGGCGAAGGTCAGACACCAGGGCTTCCTGTCGGATGACTTTCCTATAAAGAGCGGCACCAGACAGGGATGCCCCCTGTCCCCACTCATTTTTGCATTATGCATAGAACCCCTAGCGGCACACATCCGCAACTCCCCCGATATAACAGGCATACAGATTAAGGATCAGTCACACAAAGTGGCCCTGTATGCAGATGACATTATACTAATGTTATCCAAACCCCTTACCTCTCTGCCAAATGTCTTCAGTCTGCTAGATAATTTTAATAAGATTTCGGGATTCAAAATCAATCAGACAAAATCAGAAGCACTAAATATCAACCTGCCAAAGGTCACAGAAAAATTGATTGAACTGAATTTTAATTTCAAATGGCAAGCCTCCTCCATAAAATATCTAGGTATCTATATAACCAAAAACTACGACGCCCTCTACAAAGCCAACTACCCCAGGCTAATTAGGACTCTGAAGGAGGATCTACGGATCTGGTCAGGCCACACAATTTCGTGGATCGGCAGGATCCAGTGCCTTAAGATGAATCTCCTCCCTCGAATCTTGTATCTGTTTCAGACCCTTCCGATACAAGTGATCAGAGACGACATCCTCCGTTTACAGTCCTCTATGGTGAAATTCGTATGGGGTAATAAAAAACCACGTATAAAAAATAGCATCCTTACAAGGCCAACAGTTAGAGGAGGTTTGGGGGTACCTTGCTTGATATCGTACTTCAAAGCGGCACAATTATCCCAAATTACTCAGTGGCACATGCAACCTAGCATACGGAGGTGGGTTGAGTTGGAAAAGGCTTGCTGTGACCCCGTAGAGATACAGGATCTAATTTGGCTACCCAAAAATATACAACAGACCTTAAGTGAACCGCTGGCCGCAGTGAAATGCTCTTTGGCTACTTGGGAGAACACCAAACATAAGTGTGCCCTGACAACCCAGAACACACTTATGACACCGATTACGGGGAACCCTGATTTCGCTCCGGGTATGTTACGCAAGAACCTTGCGGTCTGGAAAGCAAAAGGTATTACTAGGCTACTACACCTGGAGAGACACCAAGTCTTCAAAACATTTGAACAAATTCGATCAGAAACAGAGATGCCCAATTCCGAATTTTTTAGATACCTCCAGGTGCGAGCATTCTATATGAAAACTCCCAAACGCCCCAAGCGCACAAAGTTTGAGCAGCTGTGTTCCAGAGGCACGGACACATCGGGACTCACTTCTCGGATATACAGAGAGGTGGTCTGCCCTGGACAGGACGTTGACACTAAACTTAACTATAGAATTAAATGGGAAACAGACTTAGGGGAGACGCTAGAAGACAAAGACTGGTCCACAATAGTACTGGCAGCAGCGAAAAGCTCTATATGCACCACCTTGAAGGAGAATGCATATAAAGTCCTAATGAGGTGGTATCTCACCCCAACACGATTAGCAAAGTTTGTCAAAGGTTACCCTCCATTGTGCCCAAAACAATGTGGGGAACAGGCAGACTTGCTTCACATGCTGTGGAGTTGCCCAAAAGTGGCTCCTCTATGGGAGGAAATCCAGGATTGGCTAACGAGTATTCTCGGACGACCGGTCCCCCTGGACCCTTGGCTGTTCCTGCTAGGCAGGCGCACTCGGGGAATAGGCAGACCGGCGCAAAAACTGATTGCACACTTTGCAACAGCCATGAGGTGCGAACTCGCAGCTTTGTGGAAGCTCCCAGACTTACCCACAATTACAAAAATTCGGAACAGAATCTGGTATATTTGCCGGATGGAACAGTTGACGAGTCTGGTCAACGACACCGGCATAAATTTTTTGAAAATTTGGACCAAGTGGCTGGACCACTCGGACATCCCGGGGGTGGATGCCACCACCATCATGCCATAATATAAATAGATGCATTCTCCTATGAGGAACCAGTTCAGACGACGTGTAAAAAGGGAACAGGTAGGGCAGACGGTAAGTAGAACGCCCACAGGTACAAGCTGCCCCTTTGAGTATAGACAAGAATGGATTCGGTGAACACAGAGAAGACAATGAGCTCGCCCCCCTCCCCCCATCCCTCCCCCCCCCCTTTTTCTGTGTCCGTCTGGTTTGTTAGGTTCGTGAGTGAGTCTACCCGGTATGTCTGTGTTAAAACGGAGGACGGCGGAAAAAAGAAAAATTGGGTTATGGTACAATAAAGAAAGATAGCGGGTTGGTAGACACTGTATGCAATGTATTGTAATCCAATAATAAAAACCTTTTTGTGGAAAAAAAAAAAGAGCAGTTTGCAAGGTAGATACTTGTTTTTCCACACTTCCCATATGTAACCATGCTGTAAAATGGCTGCAGTCATCTCTCCTGCTGACAGTAAGGCCTGGTAAGTTATGGGCATGCCAGCAGTAATCATGGAGGTTTGCCCTCACACCCTGGTGAGGTGCCCTATGTATGGATGGGAGTGGTCACAGGTTCTGACTCCCTGGTTGGTGATGTCAGAGTTGTGTCAGCCCCAGAGGATACATAAGGCACAGCACTGATCAAAACTTAGTTCAGAGATTGTTGCTAAGTAGTTGGAGGAGTTCAGAGTTGGTACACTACAGGACTAAAGAGACTGTGACCAGGGACCTGGCGCAGAGTAGATATCCCTACGGGGATAGGGAATCCCTACATTAGGAGGACAATACCTTTCAAAGGGAAGTATGGTGAACAATGGAGGGCTAATTACACCCATTGTGGAGGGCAGCTGGCCCACCGTACTAATAAAGATGACTCTGATAAAAGATACCCTCGTGTGTAAGTGTGGAGTAATTACACAGGGGGCTGCACCACAGAGGAGTTCCTCACCAGGACCATCCACAAGCGGACGCTGGGATCCTGATGAGGTGGAGGCGCTGCACTGGATATAGGTAGGACTCAAGCACACTACCTCAGCTGCCTGTCTGGGTTGGCAATCCCCAATACAACATCATGCGGGAGACTCAGGAGTCCTGTTGCCAACAGGTGCACCACCAGACATCACACTGTAATGGGGACTGGTTAGACCACAGGGGCCAATCTGAGATTGGGTGGGTCAGGCCAGTCCAGAAAATCCGTTACACATATATGAAGGTTTGATAAGTATCACGAATCCTTGCATAGATCTTGTAAAGGGACTTCTTTACAGTAACTTGTTCCTTACTTCGGCATATATAGGAAGTATCTGGCACACGTCTCAAATGAACAGAGGGAACTCAGCTGCCAGTGAAGGGATGTCCTGAGAGGTCCCAGTAAATTCGCATGAAGATATAAGAAATCCAGGCACACAGGCTTCTCTTTAAGAGGTTTTAATCAGCTTTATCAAGGTGAGGGAGCTTCGGAACAGGACTAATCTAATGTACCAAATTTCTTTGAAGACCAGGTTGATGTCATTCTCCACATCATGATTGTTTTGTGGAGCACATCATTTGTATTTGGGCTTGCTCTTACTTAAATCGATTATTGTATAATTCCCAATGTGTATCTTTTATGGATCTAGCACCATCTCTTTTGAATCAGAGGAAACGAAAGATGCTTTCAATGTGAGTTGTCTAAATATGCCCAACCATTTAAAATAACCATAAATAAATATTAAAAATGTGTAATTATTCAACTGTTGTCATTTAAAAGCACAGGAAAAAGGCTATTGAAAAAAGCAGTGCCTTACCAGCCTCTTTGGTAGGGTATGGGGGTGTGGTTAGTTTGAGGCATATATTAACCCCTAAGTAGCCCTTAGTAATCAGCTACTGTAGTCATTGATTGCCTATGGCTAGCTGACCACTTGGGCTACTACAGGGGCAATATTCTACAATGTAGAAAATCATTGAAATACCTGTAACTCTTATTTACTATTATAACTATCCACTTTCTAATAAGCCATAGCAAAACTCCAAGGTTAGATCTAACTTATTTAACAAAATGTTACTCAGCTGCGTTAATATTAACAGGGTTTAGTGGATAGGATTTGCTTTTGATAACAGCTAAAGCTTAGTATATAAAGACCATATAATTGTCACTACTATATAATTCTCTGCCCAATCAACTACCGTACTCCATCAACTGTTCCACTTTTTCCTCTTTATAGACTGACATGAAAGTATATAACTATGTTAGTCTTCATACACATGGCCCTCCATTGTTGGCTGGTAAAATGTTCTTCTGTTATCGGGTTACAATATTCTATTATTCTATTGCCGTTTGCATTTCAGATTCAAGACGTTTATTGTTTCTGTGCTTAGAAAAGCAGAAATGCAAACACACACTTAGCTGTTCCTAGGGAGGGCGAATGCAATTGTTCATTGTCCCTTTACTTCACCTGCAGGCTAGTTCTGTCTGCAAGAGGCACATCTAGGTCAGCACAACTGCTGCTTCATGCTGGAGGAAAAATTATACTCCTCTGCAATACTGCTCCGTGTGTATATCATTCTTCTGTTAGATAAGTAGATTCCACTAAGACAAAAAGCTTAGGCACTGGATTTGTCTGGTTACCTGTTCTATGTGGTCTGAGCAACCACAGTGCTGCCCTTTAGCAAAGAGTTCTTGCAATACCAATGAGTAATACAGTATAATGCAGACATTTCACTTCATCACAAATACTATATCCTGGGGAGATAACAGCTCTGTTTACTGAATAAAGCAAACCAGTGCAGCATGGAGTGTGCTCCTGGATGTTTTTGAAGAATCTATAAATATTGGTATTCAATACAGTATGTTTTAGGAATATAAACTCTGCAAATATAGCTGTACACTAACATGTATGTTTTGTTAATGGTACATGTGGTCATACTGGGCAACTAGTTTTCAGACTAATGCATATGAAACAGACAGGTGCAGTGGGACGTATCTCTCACTGTCTAGCATGCCAGTTGTCGGTGTCCCCCTGCTTTTGACACCTTTTACAGGTGCTGGAGGTAGCCAAGTACTCTTGGAAGTTCCTTATCATATTCTCATGTGTTCTAGGAATTATTACACGTGGGACCAAATGTTTAGCTTTTGAGTGGCTGCCTTGGGTGCTTTTGGTCTGGATCAGATATTAATAGACTGCACTGCAACAGGTGGTACCTAACTGGTTAAATTATCTAATGGTTTAAACTAGATTTAGTTAAAGGGGTTACATTAGAAGTAGCGAAAGTTTAGTATATAATGGGTTGCAGATGCATGTAATATAGCTATGAAGATTCAGAAGAAGAGCCTTTGAGCATATATCCACTACCATGCTCAAGCAGGAATGACATGCAGTGGCATCACACTTGCACACAGGCAACATGCTACTTGTTGGTGCTACTTCAATACAGGAAGCAACGGAAGCCGTTACTTTTTTTATGCTGTCATGATATGTTTTACAATGAGTTGTACAAACTTCCGTAAGGGGAGAGAGGGAAGGAGAGAGGGGTCTGGTGGCTAGTATATACCTCCAAGGGATATCTATTTCAGACACTAAAATATCATGCTTCTTCTGCAGAATTCCTGAACCTCTGCAGCAGATCGCTCATCATTTTCGAGGCTGAACTCATACCCCACCTGGATCATTTCATTGTAAAACTTAGGAATATAATAAAGATTTAAAAGTGGAGATGCAACTGGCAACTTGGTCATAGAAAGATTGGCAATGTCGGGTGAATTTGTAATGTTCAATTGTAACCCCCCTGTACAAGGCACGTGTACACGTGTATCACCACAGACAGACAGGGACACATTGGAAGGAAAGTTGGACCTGATTTTTGACAGCTTAAACCAAATGGCAACAGAAATCATGGGTCTATTCTAGGACCACAGTAGCAGGAGAGAGCAAGACATCTTGAGGAACAATCCCATCCACTGTCTCTCCCTGCCATACTCAAATGATACCACCTAGTACCAAGACAGGGAGGAAATTGTGGCAACGAGCCCCCGTGATACAGGGACAGACCTGCAGGAAAGTATCATCCAAGAGTAGTTACTGTATCTGTGCCTACTTTTCAAATCACCTCCGAATTGATATTTCCAGTTAATCTTCCAACACCATGTGACCTTTGAGAAATATTCTCAGTGGTCCAAATAAGTCAACTTTTATGGCTGCAGGGGTAAAATTACAATTTCCAACAATTTGAGGAGAGCCATTTTAGCAAAACCGAAGAAGCAGTTTAAACTCACTGATGCACAATTCAAGACAATGAAAGACACAATTAATGTACTTTTTATGGCATCACAGGACTGTGGACTGGTGTAATTCGAGTGAAGAGTTGATTAATTGAATAAATACAGCCTAACAGGGTGCCTTCCATGTTTAAGTAGCTTTACAGTAAACCTTGGGTAGAAAGCTGGAGTCTAGCACATAGCATGTTAATTCAGAGCAGACTCTGTTAATTAACCTTCTCAGCTGGCTCCTCCTTTACAAAGCCTGTACAGATGACCTGGACTGCTGAAGGGATCACTGGGGAGCTGTGTGTCTCTATTACCTGACACACATTGCTGTGGAGAGAAGCCTGCACACAGACTTCCAGATCCCAACCCCAGCCGAAGGTAACGGACATCCACTCTGTGATATATATTTGTTGTTGGTAAGGGGCTTTGCCCCAAACACGTAGACAGGGTCTATGCTGTTTAGTAGCTCCCTATTGGAGCTACTATATGTTGTTTTGTTTCCCTGTATCCCTGCTTTGGCTGGTGAAAGCTATTTATGTTCAGCAAGTTGTGGTGAATAAAAGCCTGTTTTATTTTCTCTTAGAAAGTCTCCTGTTCTAAAATAACCTCTGCACACATCTCCTACATACAGTTTTAAAAAAAAGTTTTTAACTGAATAAATACAGTTTTAAAATAGTTTTTAATTCAGTCATCTTTTGTTGTCATTGTTAAATTCCGTTTTTTATCCTTGTTTTGCAGGTTTGGAAGGCTGATGAACATCAACAACACGTTTGGGTAGGAAACACATCCAGCGATACTGTAAGGTAAGGTAAATAATGCATCTATTTCTTCTCTAAATTACAAACTCAATATTATTTTAGATTTGAACATGTAAGAGAGACAGAAAGAAGAAGATTTCGGTTGAAGACGATTGTATTATTTCAAAAAGTATTTGCATTATTTTAGTAATTGTTTAATCCTTGTTTCCATGCTTTTTTTTTACAGATTCTCATCAAGCTTATGAACATCAAAAGCGATAATGAAGGTAATGTCTGTGTTCCATTCAATTGTCAATATCTGTACTTTGCGTGCTCAGAAATCCAATGACATGCATATGTGTTTCAACCAGGTTCCATAGAAACACGCTTGCGCTGAAATTTAAGACACACATAGGCGTTCTATAGTACAAGCATACCGAGAATCTTCTTCTCAATTATTATTAAATAGCATTCTGACAATAATTTTACAGGATAAACTGTAAAAGAGACAGCCCAAAGAAGATGTTGGTTGAAGAAGATTGTATATTTGGAAGAAGATTGAAGAAAATGTTCCACAAAGTCCTACTGTAGTTATTTGACTCAAAACTGTCATTTAATGTAAACTAATAAAAAAAAATGTCAAACTTTAAAAATACTTTTTAGTCATCTGAAGGTTTTAGGGGATTAAGTGATGTGTTACATTTTAATAAATGAGATACATCATATGAAATTAATGAGAATAAGGCATGGGTTACATTGCATTTAGATTAAAAACACAATAGCACATTAGAGCTGCTCAGCAGTACTAAAACTGATGCTAACGTTCCATATTTTGCGGTCGTGGCGTATTTGTGGCTCAGTCGCGATCACCCTGCAAAATGTTATTGCCGTGGGTTTAGTCTTTTTTTTTTTTTTTAACTTTCTTTTATTGGGTTTTTCAAAGATAATACAATCCAATATCACATTGGTGTCATTTAGTCAACTTTATGACATACAACATCAAAACGAACATGGAAGGGGGAAGACGTGAAAGGGGATGGTGAGGGGGGGGGAGGGGAAGGGCATGTAACGAATAGAGATAGAGTATAGTCTCCTCCGTGTATTCCACTAAACCTGGCTCTTTTCTGCATGTTCTGAACTAATCAAGCCACCACCACACCGAGTCCGACGATCAGGAAAAGGCGTAAATCTCCTCATTTTGTCCTAGATTTCGAGCTTTTTGTCAACCCTCCCGTGTGTCTGTTCCGTCATTGAAGGAAAGCCCACCTGCTACTATCAAAGCCAGACGGCGGCATTGCTCATCCCTGGGATATCGGTCTGTGCCAGCCACAATGACCAGACTTTTTGGAAATTTGAGCCAGTGTCGTTGACTAGACTTGTCAACTTTTCCATCTGGCAAGCGAACCAAATTCTATTCCGAATTTTGTCTATCGATGGAATTGCATTCTGATTCCACAATGCTGCGTTCTCGCACCTCATCGCCGTAGCAAAGTGTGCTATTAGTTTGTTTCCTGATCTAGATACCTCTTCTGTGGGCTTACCTAATAGGAAAACCCACGGATCTAGTTGAATTTTGTGCCCAAAAAAACCCTCTGTAGCCAATCTCTAATTTGTGTCCAGACGGGTATGATTCGTGGATAAGACCACAGCATATGTACCAGATCTCCCTGTTCCCCACACTGTCTAGGACAGAGCGGGGAAGCGCCCGCGACAAATTTTGCCAGTCTAACTGGGGTGAGGTACCACCTCAATAATACTTTATATGAGTTCTCCTTCAATGTCGTACAAATCGAAATGCTGGCCGCAGCCTTAAAAATCGCTGTCCAGTCTTCGTCTTCTAACGGTCCCGTCAGGTCTGTCTCCCATTGTGTCATGAAACTGGGTCTATGTGAGTCACCAATGTCTGTCCTAGCCACCTCTCTGTAAAGAGCAGAGATGAGTCCCCGTGTATCGGTTCCCCGATCACAGAGCTTTTCAAAATTGGTTAGTGGTGGTCTGTTTGGGTGTTTGGTATAAATTGCCCGAACCTGGAGGTATCTAAGGAATTCTGTGTTAGGTAAGTCTGTTTCTGACTGTAAAATATCAAATGTTTTGATTGTGTCTCGGCCCTCCAGGTCCTTAAGCCTTCTTAGTCCCCCTTTTTGCCAGAGTGTGAAGTTCCTATCAGTTAGCCCCGGAGCAAAGTCCGGATTTCCATATAGGGGGGCCATTAGTGAATTTTTTGAGGTCAATGAGTGCCTATTTTTAGCCATCTCCCAGACCGAGAGAGAGTTCAACACAGAGGGTAGCGTGTTCTTGAGATCTTTTAGTCTAGGTTTAGGATACCATATAAGATCATTGAGCTCTAGCGGGGCGCAAACCTCCTTCTCCAATGCTACCCATCGCCTTAGCTCCGGATCGTCATGCCACTGTGTAATTTGGCATAGTTGGGCCGCTTTATAGTAAGCCATCAAGCTCGGTACTGCCAGACCCCCAGTTTCCTTAGGCCTTTGCATAATTGACGTTTTTACCCGCGGTTTTTTATTTTTCCAAATGAATTTTATAACTGCTTTCTGCAGTTCTGTAATGTCTGATCTTACTACGGGTATCGGAAGGGTCTGGAACAGGTATAGTATCCTAGGGAGGAGGTTCATTTTCACACAAAAGATCCTACCAATCCAGGATATCCCATATGCAGACCATTCTTTAAGTTCTTTTGTGAGGGCTTTTAGGAGTCTCGGGTAATTCTCCTGATAAAGATTGTGGCTATGTTTAGTTAGATAGATTCCTAGGTATTTTATAGCTCTGGTCTGCCATTTAAACTGAAAGTTGATCTCAATTAGTTTCTCTGTTTCCTTTGGAATATTTAGATTCAGCGCCTCCGATTTTGATTGATTGATCTTAAAGCCGGAGATTCTGCTAAATTTTTCCAGTAGAGCGAACAGATTGGGCAACGAGGTGAGCGGTTTTGTCAAAGATAATATAATGTCATCTGTGTATAGAGCGATTTTATGCTCTTGGGAAAGTATTTGCACTCCAGCAATGTCTGGGTTACGACGTATGTGTGCCGCTAACGGTTCCACGCATAGGGCGAACAACAGGGGCGATAATGGGCAGCCCTGTCTGGTACCGCTTTTAATTTTAAACAAATCCGATGGGAAGCCCAGGTGTATCACCTTGGCGGTCGGGGTTGTGTATAATGCTTTTATTGCCCTTATAGTTTTGTTTCCAAACCCGAATGCCTCAAGCGTGGACTCCATGTATGGCCAATCGATCCTGTCAAAGGCCTTCTCCGCGTCTAAACTTAAAACTACTCCTCGGATCCCGTTGGCGTTGATGAAGTTAATAATATCTATTATTTTCTTGTATTGTCGGCCGCTTGTCTGTCTCTAATAAAGCCAACCGTGTCCGGGTGGATAAGATCGTGCTCAATCTATTGGCCTATAATTTGGAATATATTTTAACATCCGAATTGATTAAGGATATTGGCCTATAACTTTGTCCTTTTTATAAATTATAGATATCGACGCCTGAAGCATCTGGTCCGAAAAGGGTTCCCCCGCCAGAACTCCGTTAAATAATTTGAGCATATGTGGTGCTAGCACCCCTATAAATTTCTTGTAATATAGGTTAGAAAACCCATCTGGGCCTGGGGCCTTAGAGGGTTTGAGATGTTTGATTACCGCTGTCAATTCCTCTAACGTGAAATCAGATTGAACTGCCTCGTTCTCCAGACTGCTCAGCTCTGGTAAGGCTGCTTCCTCTAAGAAGGACTGTAAAAGTTTGTTTGTTTTTGGATTGTGTGTCACTTTCTCCCCATTATATAGCTGTTCATAATAAAGCTTAAACTCTTCCACTATGCGTTTGGGGTTGGAGGTCATCTCCCCCGATTTGGTTTTTAAGGTTTGTATATTATAACTCGGTTGCCTATTACGGATCCTGTTAGCTAACATAGTGTCCGGCTTGTTGGCTTTCTCAAAAAATTTCCTCTTTGTCCAACTGATATCTCTCTCGGCCTCGGATGTGAGGAGAAGATTAAGCTCAATCCTTACATCTTTCAGCTCCTTAAGAATGTCCTCTCCGCCTGATCGGCTATGTAGTGCAGAGAGTTCATGTAACCTCTTATATAGTTGTGTCAATTTCGACTCCCTTTGTCTTTTACGCCTTGCTGCGAGACCAATCAGCGTCCCTCTCATTGTGGCTTTGTGAGCCTCCCACAGTGTAGTGTGGGATTCCACAGTGCCTGTGTTTGTGACAAAAAATTGTCTAATCTCGTCTTTGACTATCTGTGCCAATTCAGGTATTTTAATAAGGGACTCGTTTAGTTTCCAGTTTGATCCCGGGCTAACCTGTCTAATTTGTGTGCATCTTAGCTCAATAGACGCATGATCCGACCATGTAATGTCATGGATTAGAGTGTTGGAAATTTGTGGGACCATTCTGCTCGATACAAAGAAGTGGTCAAGTCTACTATAGCTGTCGTGTGGGTGCGAGTAGAATGTATATGTGCGCTCACATGGGTGTTGTTCTCGCCATATGTCCACCAGACATCCCCTTCGAAGCCCCTCTAGTAGCTCTTTGGTTCCTGCTTGTCTCCCCTTCTCCTGTCTCGGAGATCTATCAATTCGAGGGTCTAGAACCTTGTTAAAGTCTCCCGCTAATATCACATTACCATTTGCCCAGTTTTGTAACTTGAGAAAGAACTCTGTAAAGAACTGGGGATTTTTTTTGCAGGGGGCGTATACACACGCCAAGGTTACTCTACATTGCTGCAATGTGCCTACCAGGATAATATATCTACCTTCTGGGTCACGTTTTATTTTTTCCATCACGAATGGGACTCTATTGTGGATCAAGATAGCCACCCCCTTTTGTTTTTCCTTGGCTGAAGCCAGGTAGAATCTCCTATAATGTTTGTCTATAAACCTCGGATTTTATTGAAACAATAGTGCGTCTCTTGTAGGAAAAGAACATCGGAATTTCTGCGCTTAAATTCTGTAAAAGCTATTCTACGTTTTTGGGGGGAGTTAAATCCCTTAACATTCTGGGAGATGAATGTTAATGCCATCTTTGTGTGTGCAGTGAGTCTTCGTGAGTGTACAGCATTCTCTGCCTACCCGTATTGTGATTTCTCGGAGGATGACGGTAGTGGAGTTGCAGGTCTTGTGTTGCCAAGTTGTCTCTTCTGAGGATACCTGAGGGGGGGGAGGAAAACACATAGGGGAGTGACAGGGAACATGAAACCTTGTTATACAAACAAGGGAAACCAATTTGGTCTTAGGAGACCTGTGGTTTGCTGCCCGGGAATACCGTTCAGACTCCGGATGTTCCCAGTTTCCCATGTAGGGTTGTGGGAAACCATCCAGGCCGCGGAAGCCCAGGTCTTTGATTAGGCTGTGGCTTAAGGCCACAGTCCAACCCCAGAGGCACATGCCAACAGGCAACAGAGAGGGCAGACATCCGCCCCTCCGCCGGCAGCAAAAACATTATTTTTATTAATCGGCATGTAAGCAATATTATAGAACTCAACTATAACTCATCTTGTGTAAAGAGAAACTTTGGTTAGTTCAAACCTTTAACCTTTAAAATTTTTAACTGGCTACCCTGCTTCTATTTTCTAAACTTATCCTTTCTCCCCAGTAGGGGAATGCGCGGACCCCCCTGGGGAGCTTCGGCCCTCGTAGCAGACCCTCCGGTTACTGCTTCCGTCTCCCAGGCTTGGGTTGTCAGAGTCCTGAGCCATAGGCGCTTGTGCTGACGTCAGTTTCTGGGCGACTCACTCTCACGAGAGCTTAGCCGTCGACGTCATCTAAGGGTCGTGCGCAGATCTGGCTGTGGATTGTAGAGGAAGCTGGCGTGTCCCGAGGACTGAGTCTTCTGGATCACCTTGTGTTCGCGCCAAAACGTCCTCCGCCATTCTGATCCGGCGCTTCTTCTCCGGATTCTCCCGCCCATCGTCTCGTGAGGCCATTTTGGTAAGTTGAAAAAAGAAGAAACTTTTGCAGTAACCTTTCTTTATTTAGCTTTTCCTCGTCCGCCAACGAAGCTAGTTCAACTGGACACGGATCATCCGGGGGGAGATGTAGTATAGCTCCTCTTACTTGGGACTATAGTTTGTGAGGGTAGACAGTTCATTTTAAACAAGGGAACAACAACAACTGGCGATCCTGGTATAACTGTGGACCGTAGTTTTTGGTTTTCACCCCGGTCTTGAGGGACCCGGTTTTGTGTGGTGTTGTCCGGTTGGCTGTCTCACTTTCTCCCATTCGGTCCGCCGAGGTGTGCGACCAACCGGGGCTTCAGTTTGCGGTAAGGCATTGGGGAAGCCCAACTTGGTCAGGAACTCAGGACCATCTGCAATATGTTTAAGAGCGTGTGACCTGCCCTTTTGCAGCAAAATCAGGGCAAAGGGGAAAGCCCAACGATAGCGGACATTTTTTTCCCTTAGTAGTCTGGTGACCGGTTAGAGGGCCTGACGTCGTGCCAAAGTGATCGGAGAGATGTCTTGAAATATGGCCATCTCTATTCCCTCGAATTTTATCGTAGGGGTGGCCCTGGTGATTTTACATATTTCGGCTTTTGTTGTAAAGTGGTGTAGTCTCAGGATTAAATAATCTGAACAGCTGTCATAGGTTTGCTGGTGTATAACTGGATGTCTTGTGATGCAAGCGAATCACTCTTTTGACAAAGGCCTTCCAGGCTGAAACGCGTCAAGAGGACTCGCTTGCACCTTGTGCAATAAAGCTTACTTTTTAACCCACATCAGCCTTCGTCTACTTTTGTGCTGTGCGACGCATCTTTCTCTCTTGGAGAAGTTCATTCATAGTCTCAGGATTACATCCCTGGGTGGGTTATTAGGAAGTGGCCGGGCCCTCAATGCCCGGTGGCACCTGTCCATTACCAATTCTGATTCAGTTTTTCCTGGCATTATGGACGTCATCCAACGGTTTATTAAGAGCTCGGGGTCCAAGATCTCCTCTGGTATCCCCCGTATCCTCAAGTTGTTCCGTCTATCTCTATTTTCGCTGTCCTCGTGACGTTCCTCTAGCTCTGCCACTTTTCTCTCCAGGATGGTAACTCTGGAGTCTGTTGCTGTCTGACACCGGGTGGATTCGTCCATTTTCTCCTCCAGGTCATTTGTGCGGGCCCCGATACTGAGTATGTCCTTTCTTAAGTTGTCCACTTCCCCGCGAAAGAAGGTTTTTAGATCGGATAGGAGTTTAGCTATTTCTTTTTTCAGGGCACCTGTCTGGTCCTCCGCTGTCAAGTCCAGCTCCGGAGCGGAGTCAGAATCAGATGCCGCCATGCTGTCTGTCTCCTGTACCTTTTTCGCTCCCACAAAGTATGTGCGAACATCTACCTTCTGTTTAGACTTTTTTCTTGTAGCCGCTATGTATTTTTATGCCTGATGTTTGTGTCTAACAAATCCTTCAGTTTTTATGTAATTTTGATGAGTTTTGCCGTGCGGTTTGTATATTTATTGCCGGCGGGTCTCGGAGCGATCAGATTAGGCTGCCATCTCTGCTCTCGCCGCGCATGCGCCTCCGCCGTGGGTTTAGTCTTAATGTCTTGCGGTCATAAATATTAATAGATATGCATGTGTGTTCTAAGCTTTAGCTAATAAATACTCCCATTTTTTTGAATATCTGACACTTGTCAACCATTGTTGTACTGTACAGTAAATATGGGTCATAAATGTTTGTTAAAATTGTTAATAGAAACTTATATTTCCATGACAAATACCCAGAGCATGAGCCCTACTCATGGCTATAATGCCTAACTGTACAGTACATCATCTGTTGCGGTGGTCATTGAGCATGGCAGTCCCCAAACCTTATCTTTCCAGTTTACAAGAAAGTCTAACACTGACGTCATGGTACTGTATCGAGCTACAGGATATGTTAGGATTGGGTCATCATGTGCAATGTAATTTATGTTGTTTGTGTAGCCAGGACAGGTTATTGGCTAACAGTCTGCCTTCACTGGCAGTAAGCCCTGGTAAGAGCAGGCCTGCCCATAATTATCATGGGTTTTCCCCACTGAGTGACAAGGGGAGGTGGAACCAGGCCTGGATTCACCCAATCCTGGGTAAAACCTGGTGCCCTCCTCCTGGCTGTACTTATGGGGAGTGCCGTCCAAATGTAGTCAGTGCCTCTCCACCTCGGGGGAGAGTGAGTGTTTACCTTTCCTCTGCTTCTGCTAGAGGGGTAGGGAAGAGCTAGGACTGCTGTGGGGGCCCATGACCCATAGGTCCAGGGACTATCCTACAGCTGGATACAACACCAGAGACTGCATAGGGCAGAGGCCTGCTGTGACTGCATTGAGCTGAACAGAATAAACCGTTCCTGTTTCACATACCTCCTGCCTAGTGTGTGATCTTACTGGGGAAGGAGAGGGATTGTTTCTATCGTAGGAGATCGCCTCCATACATCTGGAGCCTGTGGCAGATGGAGGCGCTGCCCTGCTAGACAACCATGTGGGGTATGTACCCCAGAAACCTGTCCTGTGTCCCCACAAACATTGGTGGATGACTCAGCCCTCCTGCTTACCAACGGGTAGCATGCACCACACACGCTGTGATGGCAGAATCTCCCAAAAGCGTTGGGGGAAACACTGTTAAATTTGCATAGCATACAAGTACCCTTAAAGACTCATGTACATGCTTCAAAAAATGTGAAAGTGTTATGATGTAATCATCATTTTGTATTTGATAGTTAGATTGAGGAGACGTGGCAGTATGTACAGTATCATGAGCACAGTGTGTGCACATAACTTTGATTCAGTGGGCATTTTGTGTTGAAAAATGGTAACCTCGCATAATTCATACTACACACCTGCCTCCGGGTCCAATGTCCTTGTTCCTCTCTAGGCCCAAAAATCCCATGGTGAAGAGGATGGTGCTGAGCCCTCTTCTCTATCTGGCTTAGCTGCAATGCTCTGGGGGACCTCGGTCTGTGTCACGTGCATGGTGGTGAGACTCTTCCATCCTTTACTTCACCTTCCACTTGATGTCAGAGAAACACTTCAGTTCAGCGGTTCTTAGTGGTGTGCCTTGTCTCTCCCAGGCTCAAAACTTTTGTCAGATCTGTGTTTTCTTTGAGTTTTTGAAGTGAAACTCCTTAGCGGCACCTACCAAAATTTCCCTTGCAGTAAATCGCCTTCATGGTGACGGAAGTACAGTCACGGAAGTGACATCACTGCTGGCAGAAGAGACCGCCGGTGACGTCAGTGTTGGCAGCTCAGCGCAGGAGCCGTTATCCCCATCACCCACGTGTCTGCGCAGAAGCCGCTGACTCAGCACGCCTGCGTATTAGCTACCGGCTCGGCATGCCTGCGCAGTAGGCGCAGTAGCCACCAGCTCGGCCCGCACATGCACAGAAGCAACACACACACAGACACACACAGACACACACAAGGAATTCACAGTTACTGTACTATAAATATAGAATTACAAATAGCTAAAACAAGGGTGTGCACCATGCACGCGTGTTCTAAGTCAAACTTCTTTCCGTTTTGGCACTGAAATTGTGTTTTGATTTTTAATTAAAAACATCACCATCACAAATACAATTTCTGTGACAAAACAGTGACAAGAGACAAAGACGTTTCACTTAAAATGTGTGTGCTCGTCACGCACACAGGTATTTTTTGTCCACACTGTGGAGAGAGGAGCACAAATCATCATATTATGTTACTATAATGTAGGTTTACATTCCAAAATGTGGGCCTAAGAAATATTCAATATGTATTGTACATACATTTGTGACATCATTGAGCAATGTCAGGACATGATACAATGATAAGCTTTAACTATTTGTTGATGATGTTGTAGAATACAATATGATTGTTAAAGTCTCTGGTTCTCCATAACATTTGTCACACTTTCCCATATTCAATAGGTGTCATATTATATGCACTTTGTAAGTCACATCAGTACCGTTTGTCAGCAGAATGATACAGTCAGAAGCTTCACAAACCAATATATGCATGTGAAAGGTAAATGCAAGTGTGTCCATTGATGCAAATTGTAAAATTTAGAATTTCTCATCTGAGGCATCATCTTAACAGTGCACTTGTGTTGTGGTTATTACCTGATAGCCACCCCAACAGCCTGTCGTAATGTCAGTTGACATGTTCCACGAGGACCTCATTCTCCTCCTGGGTGAAGTGCAGGGGTGGACGCAACATGTAAAGACTGGAGCTCAGAGCTTCCTGAATTTGGCTGGTCATTGTTTAAGTACCATTCTGTTACCAATATGTAGGACCATATCAACATAGTGGCCCTATACCACTAAGACAAAGTGGATAACAAAATGTCTTAGTGTATGTGCTGTAAGGTGAATGGGCCGTATGGAGTCTTACAGTTCTGTAAGGTATCTTATAGCCTAGCACCAGTTAATAAAATAGCCCATATTGATTTCCATTTTCGTTTCCTTTTGCCACTTCCCATAATTATTTATGTTCTTGTTGAAAGCTGCGCCAGTGGATACAAACAGCAAAGAAATAATTAATTAAGAACCACTTTAGAAATAATAAATAGCCGTGTTAGAAGGTTACACCAACAAATGGTGCATTTTAAAGCTGAGTAAAGGGACTCCTTCTATGATATATAAATTACACTAACCTAGAAAATAAAGATTTTCCTGCTTTAGAACATGTGCATGCTTACTGGGTTACAGTACTAATGTTATTTGCCCAATTAAATCTTGGGAAATCTTTTCCCTCTAGAATTTGTTATGCTGATTTAATGAACACTTGACATTAATAAGACTTGCTGTGTGCATCCATTACTGGATTATTATTTGATAATCATATTTGCCAACTTTATCAGTTGTAAGAAATGGAAATGAGACGAGAGTCATATCTTAAATTATGGCACAAGTTCCTTCTGTGACCTTAATTCCTCCTTTTACAAAAGCAAAATAAAGGACAAGATTCAAAGAATTCTTTATCACAGTGGTTCCCAAACTTTTTCGGTTCAAGGCTCCCCAAAGCAATCAGAATTTTTTCAAGGCTCCCCAAGGCGATCAGGATTTTTCCGCAGTGCCCAAAGTAAAAACAAAGGTGTATATACATACCTAACAGTTGCAGTGCGCAGTTGGTGTCTCTCTCAGACACTAACACACTCTCAATCTCTCTCTCTCTGACCTCACTCTCTCTCTCGGACCTCACTCTCTCTCTCTCTCAGACCTCACTCTCTCTCTCAGACCTCACTCTCTCTCTCAGACCTCACTCTCTCTCTCAGACCTCTCTCTCTCTCTCAGACCTCACTCTCTCTCTCTCAGATCTCTCTCTCTCTCTCTCTCTCTCAGATCTCTCTCTCTCAGACCTCTCTCTCTCTCTCAGACCTCTCTCTCTCTCAGACCTCTCTCTCTCTCTCAGACCTCTCTCTCTCTCTCAGACCTCTCTCTCAGACCTCTCTCTCTCTCTGACCTCTCTCTCTCAGACCTCTCTCTCTCTCACTCTCTGACCTATCTCTCTCACTCTCTCTGACCTCTCTCTCTCACTCTCTCTGACCTCACTCTCTCACTCCCTCTGACCTCACTCTCTCACTCTCTCTGACCTCACTGTCTCACTCTCTCTGACCTCATTCTCTCTGACCTCACTCTCTCTGACCTCACTCTCTCTGAAATCACTCTCTCTGACCTCACTCTCTCTCTGTCAGACACAGACAGATGGACACTCTCTCTCACAGACAGACGGACACTCTCTCTCACAGACAGACGGACACTCCTTCTCACAGACAGACGGACACTCTCTCACAGACGGACACTCTCTCACAGACAGACGGACACTTTCTCTCACAGACAGACAGACACTCTCTCTCACAGACAGACAGACACTCTCTCTCACAGACAGACAGACACTCTCTCCACAGACGACAGACACTCTCCTCTCCAACAGACACTCCATCTCTCAGACAGACACTCTTCACTCTCTCACAGAACACTCTCACCTCTCAGACAGACACTCTCCTCTCTCAGACAGACACTCTCACTCTCTCAGACAGACACTCTCACTCTCTCAGACAGACACTCTCACTCTCTCAGACAGACACTCTCTCTCTCTCACTCTCTCAGACACACTCTCTCAGACACTCTCTCTCTCACTCTCTCAGACACACTCTCTCAGACACACTCTCTCTCTCACACACTCTCTCTCTCACTTTCTCAGGGAGGGAGAAAAGGCAGGAGATCCGTGCAGGCAGCTCCCTGCACACGACACCACACACAACCAATAAATACACACATAAATACCACACAAACACCCACATACACACACGCACCACACATAAACTAATACACACCACCACAAATAAATACACACACAACTAAATAATACACACAAATACCCACAAAAACAACACACACACAAGACAATACACACAACACACACACACACAAATAATACACACAACACACACAACAAATACACACACCACAATAACACACACAGCCATCACACACACAAACCCACCCACACATAAATCACAACACACCCAATAACACACACCACCCCCTGCGCCCCGCACACACACACACCCACACCACACACACACACACACACACAACCACACCCCCAACACACACGACACACACACCACACAAAACCCCACACCACACACACACACACACCACCCACCCAAACACACCCTGCAGCCCGTTTTTCAACACACACCACACACCCACCCTGCAGCCCGTTTTTCCACACACACACCCTTACCCTTTTCACACCCACCCCAGCCCGTTTGACACACACACACACCACACACACAACACACACACCACACCACACACACACACACACACCACACAACACCACACACACACACACCACCCACACAAATAAATACACACACAACACAAATAAATACACACACCCCACACCACACTTGGTGCTGCCTCTGTCTGGTGGCTCTGTAGTTTGCAATGCCGGGCAGGGCTGCAGCCCCATTGGATGGGAGCGGTCACGTGACCGCTCCTCCGCTTCCCCTGAGCGGCAAATTTCAAACCTGCCTCTTCGGGGAAGTCTCTCCTCCTCTCCTCCGCATGCATCAGCAAGCATGCGGAGGGTCAGGCGCTGCCAGGAGACCCGGCGCCGGCTTCAGAGGGTTTTTTTTTTTTTTTAAATTAACTAGCAGCCCTTGTTTCCCGCTGCTGCTGGTCCCTGATCTCGGCGCCCTCTATCTACGGCGGCCACCAGGCGGCCGCGCGCCCACTTTGGGAAACACTGCTTTTATCATGTTCTTTTTTAGAGGTAACTTATTAAACATAGTCTCCTCCAAAGCACCAATACACTGAATACTGTAATTTAAATCCCAGTTTATTTTTTATGATAAACAATCTATGGTGATTAACAATCAGAACGTCTCAGTTTATTACTATTTTGTCATGCTGCTTGACTCAATGCCAAAACCTCTGTTCCATCTGAAAACAAGATACTTGGCCCAGATACATCAAGCTGCGGTAACTTAAAAATTTGGTATTAGCCCGTTGTTTCCTTGGAGCGGCAGTGCCTTTGATCTACCCACCTCTTCAATTGCGATTTTTGATAGATCGGATGCCCTTGGGGATCACGGAGCTTCTCTGGAGCAGCTGATGTTGACACAAGAACATATCAGTTGGAGGAACAGGACGTGCACAATCGTGAGTAGCGTTACTCCAACCCGGTCACAGTCTTGGCACAGGGGCTTGAACTGAGGCAGATATTCTGGAGGTTTGTTTTCTCTAAGCCCATACAGGTACTTTCTCACAGATGCAGCGGCCGTTATTCCGAAGCAAATCACGAATCTGTTTTCATGTCTTCTGCTGTATTCCACCGGTGTTTCACGCCGCATTCTCACGTTCACCCGACTACATGCCCGCGGTTGATCTGTTTAAATTTAATGTTTCGGATTTCTTTGGGTGCAATTCTTCTCTGTATCTGCCAGGTGACAGATATTAATGACTTGTAATGTGTACAGTTCTGTCTGTGCTTACTGGTGTCAATTTGCAGGTGTTTAAAAACCAGATAAAACCAAAGTCAACCACATGGTCATTTGTGATTTTACCTTAAAGGACGTTTTCAATTTAGCCGCTCATAATAAAATGTATATACTCACTCAAGCTGTGTGCTTTTTCTACATCCTACAGTATACTTGCACAATTGCTGACTGGACTGGACACCATGTGTGCACCGTACATGTATAAAAAAAAAACCTGACTGTAGTTAATGCATTTTAATATTTCTGCAATTAATGCTGCAAGCACTAACATGGCGACTGTAGCAAAATATATGATATTTCATTCGAACAACGATTTTTACAATTTTCACCACTGACATTCGTGGGTAGAAGCGTTCGAAAGAAAAAACCTTAATACGATCAGTCTTTTTTTGCATTGCCCTCTTGCCGGAGATACCAGAGGAATTGGGGTGGGGGTCCCAGACTTTACAGTATGTTTGATCATGGCAACTTCAAAAGGAGAAAGGTCTGGTTTAATCCAGTAGATTCGTCAATGACCATCCAGCCTCATACAGCGCCGGTCAACAGCGCAACACCACACTGCTTACATAATGGTCTGACCATCATAAAACCTGGTGAACGGCAAACCTTGCTACCATGTAGCCGCGAATACCTGCAAAATTTACAGCTGAGCTTGATTTTACACGTACAGGTACCAGCAAGCTTGCGTGTATCAAAAAAATTTACAGCTTCAATCACTGCAACTACAGGTGTAAGCACGCCAGCGTTACCTGTCAACTATAAATCAGACACAGTAGTGACAGTGGCTCATTTCCACCCTTTGGCAGGTTTATGATGAAGGTACATAAATGTACAGTACAGTATTACGTTTAAAGTTGCAGTGCAAGCTGCCGTTTAAAAAAAAATATATATTTTTTTTAAACAATACATTAAAGTATGTGGCATCAATACAAATTGCACACAGACAAGTGATTAGCCTACAGTAGCTGCAGATCGGTCTGTCTCCTGTATCAATCACTTTCTCAGGATTATTTCATTAATTCAATTCTTGCACAATAAAAATGAAAATGTAGTTCCTGGAATATGATTGACTGAACAGTTCATTACTACAGTAGATAAATTGGTGGATAGCTTAGGAGAGAGTGGGGCTCAACAGGCCAGAGCCTATCAGAAGTTGTTCTCCATCGTAACAGACGCACATGTACTGTAGGCTATTGTATGCGCAATACCGGAAATATAGCATCATTTTTTTCCCCCCCCCAGAAAGAAACTTGACATCAAGCTGAAAAATATCCAAAGAGGGATTTCGATGACCTTTAATATCAATTTTTTTAAAACGTTGCTTGCACTTGTGAATCTGATTTAAACTCCAATTAGAAAACTGTACAGGACGGTGCAAATTTTATTGATTAGGATAGACTATTTGTGAGCTTTATAGAAAACCGTATGCAGTATGCTGCTATGTTTTTATATAAAACGTTTTAACATTGAACTGTAATCATCACTACTGTTTGACATTGCATTTTGCCAGTGTAATTACAATAGACTTCTCTGCTAAGAAACCCCAAAAAGAAAAAAGTATCTCAAATGTGATGATATGCATATGTGTTTTCAACAAGGTTCCAATTTGACATACACCATGCGCAATAAATAAAAATAGTATGAAAAGAAGAGCAAGCCTACAGTAGCAAAAGTTGAAAGTATTGAATAATACATATAGAATAAAAATATACATTTTTTTCTTTTTGGGGTTTCTTAGCAGAGACATACAGTACTGTACACGCATGAGCGGAAAAATATTTAACATTCGGAAGACGACGTTGTATTTTTTGATTACTCCTTCTCCTCTTTCCTTATTATCTAAAACAACACTTCTTCATTGCCACAAAATACTTTTTCCATGTACACCATACAGTATGAACTTGTAACGTTAACTCAAGTTACAATATACACACACTTGCAGAACTTACGGCAATAAAAGACAGGTTGAATTGCTATTAGATTTTTAAGACAAAAACTCGCGATCGCCCCACTTGAGTTTCCTACTATTGCAGACCGCGCTAAAATGCAATTCTGAACCTGATGAAAACCCGTGTCAACGCCGTCTTAAGGCGGTACGGTTGGAAAGAATCGCCGCACCATCACAAGGCTATTCCGAGGTAAACACCATGTGAAGTATTCGAATAACGCTGCTATATCTGTACAGTACTTGCCCACTATCTGTGTTCTTTCTTGCCCTCCACTTTATTACAAGCCGCATCATTGCAGATTTTTCAGATTTTGCCTCCATAAGCCCCTTACTACAGGTTCCGGTTTATCTGCAATATTTTTTATATTTGCTGCCATCCTGGAGCTCCTATTTGTTCTTACTTACCACTGATGGAATGAAGGCTCCTCCTCATCCTCATCAGGGGGTGCCAGTGCAAATCCAAAAAGGCCAATGCCCAACCAAAAAAAACCTCCCCCCACAAACTAATCCATGCCTAATGGACAGAACAGTAAAACCCTAAACCACCATAAAAATAATCCTGTGGCCGATGACACAAAAAAAAAAAAAAAAAAAAAAGCTGTTAAAATATCCAGGCCCGTGACCTTCTTCCACTCAGATCCATCCGAAGCTTCAACTTGACCCAAGCAATGGATTTCCGTTGATCATAGAAGAATAGTCTCCAGTAGATTTTCTTCTTCTTCTTCTCCCAGTTCTTGCTTGCAGCTCTCTTTCCTGCCAATGAGACTTACCAGGCCTCATATACGGCGATGTACACTTTAACAGTCACATTGTACATTCACCAATCTTATCAGTTCATGAAACTGGTTGAGAATGACTCTCAACCAACATTGATGACATCACATGGTACATCAACCAATAGGATTGGTTGATGCACCATCTGATCCTTCACTTTTTTGGATTCTCTGACGTTATCTTAAAGGAGGAATGTGATTCCAAAAAAGGAATGGATTTCTCCCCTTTAGGTGACATAGTAATGGTGTTGGTTCAATGGCTTAACTACCATGTGGCTAAACCCTACAATGCGGGGGGGGAGGGGGGGCTCAAGAGTGCAGTGGGGCCCTGCCGGCTGGTTCAAATTTATTCGTCGGCTGCTTTCTTTTTTTCTGTTCCTGCTTCTCGTGGGGACGGGGCCTTTTAACTGCATCCAGAAAATCTCTGTCTGCCTGTTTTCCCTGACCCAGTCTTCAGCAGGTCACAGGGGACAGAGCATGCCTACCCAACTCCAGGTAAAAGATGTGGCGACTGTTTGTATTGAGTATGTGTTGTAATTCTGTGTTGTAATTGGATTGTGTGTGTAATGCTAGAGAGTGAAAGTTGTGGATAAATGCAGGAGGGAGAGAGAAAGGGAAAAGTGAGTGTAGGGGAGATATACTTGAGCGAGGCAATACACGGGGAGAAAATACTTGGGGAGAGGCAGGGGTGAGGGATGAAATACATGGTGTTTTGGGGGAGAAATACAAGGTAGGGAGAGTGAGTGGGGAGGGAAATACTGGGAGAGGGAGAAAAGTGTAAGACTGAGACGGGGAGAAATAGAAGGGTGAGAGAAAATAAATAGAGAGAGATGGAGAGGGAGAGTTGGGGAGGGAGAATAGTGGGAGAGAAAGATGGAGAGATGTGTGAGGGAGAACGAGATGGAGCGGGAAGGAAGTGGGGCTGAGAATATGGGGTAGCTAAAGAGTGTAGTGAGAAGATGGGGGTGGGAAGAGTGGAGTGAAAAAAAGTATGGAGAAGCGAAAGATGGGGAGGGAGGATTGCACAGGTATGTTGGTGAAAGAAGATAGGTAGAGTGCTGGGGGACTAGTTAATGGGGAATAAAGAGCGAGAGGGGAAATAGAGAGGGGAGGGTGTACGGAAAGGAAAGGTGGGGACTCCGCAGAGCCACAGTCGAGGGGTCCCAGTGAACTGGTGCAACATTTTATTAAAACAGTATGTGTGTTATTGTTATGTTATTATGTATGGACACTTGGACAGCCACATGTCCCTTACAGAAACAATTGCTTGTCAAACCTGAAGAGCAGCATCATCAAAAATGTATGTATACACAGGATTTCTGAGTCCTGACTAACTACAGTACAATATCATGAATATCTATGAATGGGGAAGGTTATGGATTTCTGTAAACAGCACAGTCACAGTGCTTCTGGAAGCAACACAGGAGGTCATTCATTGCTTGCTGCTGGTATCACTGCAATAACAGTATGGGAACAATAACACATTAAACACTTGTATACTTTAACTCCATAGGCATTTTGAATGGAGACATATCCTTATGATATAAGTTTAACTCCCTTTGCTGCCAAGGGGGATCAGTAATAAATTGCAGCATCACAACGGTGTTAAGTCATGCTTTAAAATAGTCCTTCTATTTAGTAAATAGGACCTATAGTAATTCTCCTGAAATGTGACTCTTTTACATATAAACATCTCTGCCTTGCAGTTAATTTAAACCTCCCCAGTAGGGTTTTCTGTACACAAACTATATGCAGTTTTATTGAATAAATGAATGCCAATCTTGGAATACCTATTCATGTTTTCAGATCTTAAAGCAGCACAATATTTACAGTGAAGCTCCGAGCCGCTGATCAACTCACCTCCAAAAATATCTCTCCTCTATTGAAGGTAATTAGATTTATTAATCAACCAAGTTTGTATGTTGTGGAAGACATAGAACAGAAGTGAGTACAGTACGGTATGTGCTTGCTAAAATAAAGGGAAGTCACTAAACTTTTGAATATGCTATGAAGTCACCTTCCTCGGCTTAGAAATATTTCTTCTGTGTTGTTGTTTTTTTCCTTCCCTTAATTGGAAACAAAATTGGTTGCTAGAAATATTTTGCCATATTTAAATTAATTTAGGTCAAATCGGGGATCTGGTCTATAAAAATAAATACATGTTATTATATCTGTACCGTGTTTCCCCCCAAACGGTTGGGAAGATTTGGGCCAGTATGAGCGTGTGGTGCATATACCTGCTGGTAACAGGAGGGCTGAGTCTTCCGCCGTGGGTAGTGGGACACAGGACTAGGCTTCTGGGGTTCATACCCTACATATCTTTAGCGTGCAGCGCCTCCATCTGCCGTAGCTCAGAAGCTAGGTGATCTTCCATGGTAGAACTGATTACCTCCCCCTAGTAAGATCAACACACCACTGGAGGTATATGCAAAGAAACTTTTATTGTCTCTCTCTCTGTGCACGCAGTACACAACGGCAGGTTCTGCCCAAACCCTCTCTCAGCTACCCACAAAAGGATGATCCCGGGCCTTCAATACATGCCCAGGGTACCCGCAGCAGTCCCGCTCTTCCCTGACCCTCTAGCAGGGGCGAGGTTATGGTACACACTCACTCTAACCAACCCCGGAGGGAGAAACCAGAGAAGGCCCAATGTCTGCTCTTGCTGTGTGACATCCCCCTCTCAATGGGTAGTCACAGACAGACAGACACTCTCTCTCACAGACAGACAGACACTCTCTTTCACAGACAGACAGACACTCTCTCTCACAGACAGACAGACACTCTCACTCTCTCAGACAGAACTCACTCTCTCAGAAGACACTCTCACTCTTCTCAGACAGACACTCTCACTCTCTCAGACAGACACGACTCAACTCTCTCATCAGACACTCTCTCACTCTCTCAGACAGACCTCTCACCTCTCAGCACACCTCTCGACACTCTCCTCTGCCACTCTCTCAGCATACGCACACTCTCTCAGACACACTCTCTCCTCACACCACTCGTCTCTCTCTACTTTCCTCCAGGGAGGGAGAAAAGCAGGAGATCCGTGCAGGCACTCCCTGCACACAGACACACACCACACACAAATAACATACACACATAAATAACACACACCACACACCCACACACAATACACCACACGCACCACACACATAACATAATACACACCCCACCACACACAAATACATACCACAACCAAACACCTAATACACACAACACCAATACAATACACACAAATCAATACACCCACCCAACACACCATACAATACACACCCCACACAGAACCCAAATAAATCATACCCACACACACATTGGACCCAACCTAACTACCACACCCCCCCAACCTATATCTCCCCCGACCACCACTACACACACCAAATCCCTTCCACCCACCAGCCACACATACACACCCACACCGACCTGCTCCCAGTCCTTTTTCCACCCGACAGCTCCGCCCCCCCCACACACCCCCAGCACCCACCAGCAGACCCCAAGCAACCCCATCACACACCCAGCACATTAGCACACACAACACACATACACTACACACAACACACACACACACACAGCCTCACTTTCACTACACAACCCACCCCTGCACGCCCGTTTTCCATCACCACAACCTAGCCTTTACACACACACACCCTGCAGTCCCCCTTTTTTTTTCCCCACACACACCCCACCCCCCAGCCCGTTTTTCACACACCACACCCGGACACGTTTGACACACACACACACCAACACACACACAACACACCACACACACACACACACACACACACACCCACACACACCTCCCACACCACACCCCCAGCCAGCCCAAAGTAAATACACACACAAACACAAATAAATACACACACCCACACCCACACCTTGGTGCTGCCTCTGTCTGGTGGCTCTGTAGTTGCAATGCCGGGCAGGCTGCAGCCCCATTGGATGGGAGCGGTCACGTGACCGCTCCTCCGCTTCCCTGAGCGGCAAATTTCAAACCTGCCGCTCTCGGGGAAGTCTCTCCTCCTCCGCATGCATCAGCAAGCATGCGGAGGGTCAGGCGCTGCCAGGGAGACCCGGCGCCGGCTTCAGAGGGTTTTTTTTTTTTTTTAAATTAACTAGCAGCCCTTGTTTCCCGCTGCTGGTGGCCCTGATCTCGGCGCCCCTCTAGCTAAGCGGCGGCGCACCAGGGCGCCGCGGCGCACACTTTGGGAAACACTGCTTTATCATGTTCTTTTTTAGAGAAGTAACTTAATTAAACATAGTCTCCTCCAAAGCACCAATACACTGAATACTGTAATTTAGAATCCCAGTTATTTTTTTTTATAGATAAACAAATCTATGGTGATTAACAATCAGAACGTCTCAGTTTATTACATATTTTGTCATGCTGCTGACTCAATGCCAAAACCTCTGTTCCATCTGAAAACAAGATACTATGGCCCAGATACATCAAGCTGCGGTAACTTAAAAATTTGGTATTAGCCCGTTGTTTCCTTGGAGCGGCAGTGCCTTTGATCTACCCACCTCTTCAATTGCGATTTTTGATAGATCGGATGCCCTTGGGGATCACGGAGGCTTCTCTGGAGCAGCTGATTTTGACACAAGAACATATCAGTTGGAGGAACAGGACGGTGCACAATCGTGAGTAGCGTTACTCCAAACCGGTCACAGTCTTGGCACAGGGGCTTGAACTGAGGCAGATATTCTGGGGAGGTTTCTCTAAGCCCATACAGGTACTTTCTACAGATGCAGCGGCCGTTATTCGAGCAAATCACGAATCTGTTTTCATGTCTTCTGCTGTATTCCACGCGGTGTTCACGCCGCATTCTCACGTTCACGCCGACTACATGCCGCGGTTGATCTGTTTAAATTTAATGTTTCGGATTTCTTTGGGTGCAATTCTTCTCGTATCTGCCAGGTGACAGATATTAATGAATTGTAATGTGTACAGTTCTGTCTGTGCTACTGGGTCAATTTGCAGGTGTTTAAAAACCAGATAAAATCCAAAGTCAACCACATAGGTCATTTGTGATTTTACCTTAAAGACGTTTTCAAATTTAGCCGCTTCATAATAAAAATGTATAAAACTCAAAGCTGTGTGCTTTTTTCTACATTCCTACAGTATACTTGCACAATTGCTGACTGGACTGGACACCATGTGTGCACCGTACATGTATAAAAAAAAAACCTGACTGTAGTTATGCATTTTTAATATTTTCTGCAATTAATGCTGCAGCAGATAACATGGCGACTGTAGCAGAAATATATGAATATTTCATTTCGAACAACGATTTTTACAAATTTTCACCTGACATTCGTGGGTAGAAGCGTTCGATAAGAAAAACCTTAAGTAGCGATCAGTCTTTTTTTTGCATTGCCCTCTTGCCGGAGATACAAGAGGGAATTGGGGTGTGGTCCCAGACTTTTACAGTATGTTTGATCATGGCAACTTCAAAAGGAGAAAGGTCTGGTTTAATCCAGTAGATTCGTCAATCCCAATCCAGCCTCATAACAGCGCCGGCAACAGCGCCAACACCAGCACTGGCTTACAATAATGGTCTGACCATCAGTAAAAACCTGGTGAACGGCAAACCTTGCTACCTGTAGCCGCCGGAATACCTGCAAAATTTACAGCCTGAGCTTGATTTCACGTACAGGTACCAGCAAGCTTGCGTGTATCAAAAAAATTTACAGCTTCATCAGCTGTCAACTACAGGTGTAGCACGCCAGCTATTACCTGTCAACTATAATGCAGACTACAGGAGTGACAGTGGCTCATCTCCACCCATTTGGCAAAGTTTATGATGAAGGTAAATAATATGTACAGTACAGTATTACGTTTAAAGTTGCAGTGCAAGCTGCCGTTTAAAAAAAAATATATTTTTTTTTAAACAATACATTACAGTATGTGCATCAATACAATATGCACACAGACAAGTGATTAGCTACAGTAAGCTGCAGATCGGTCTGTTCTCCTGTAATCAATCACTTTGCTCAGGATTATTTCATTTAATTCAATTCTTGCACAATAATTGAAAATGTAGTCCTGGAATATGATTGACTGAACAGTTAGTTACTACAGTAGATACAATTGGTGGATAGCTAGGGAGAGAGTGGGGCTCAACAGCCAGAGCCTATCAGAAGTTTGTTCTCATCGTACAGACGCACATGTACTGTAGGCTATTGTATGCGCAATACCGGAAATAATAGCATCATTTTTTTCCCCCCCAGAAAAGAAACTTTGACATCAAGCTGAAAAATCCAAAAGGAGGGATTTCGATGGACCTTTAATATCACTTTTTTTAAAACGTTGCTTGCACATTGTGAATCTGATTTAAAAATCCAATTAGGCAAAACATGTACAGTGACGGTGCAAATTTTATTGATTAGGATAGACTATTTGTGAGCTTTATAGAAAACCGTATGCAGTATGCTGCTATGTTTTTATATTCAAAACGTTTTAACATTGTACTGTAATCATCACTACTGTTTGACATTGCATTTTGCAGTGTAATTACAATAGACTTGCTCTGCTAAGAAACCCCAAAAAGAAAAGAGTATATCTAAATGTGATGATATGCATATGTGTTTCAACAAGGTTCCAATTTGACATACACGCATGCGCATAAAATAAAAATAGTATGAAAAGAAGAGCAAGCCTACAGTAGCAAAAGTTGAAAGTATTGAATAATACATATAGAATAAAATATATACATTTTTTCTTTTTGGGGTTTCTTAGCAGAGACATACAGTACTGTACACGCATGAGCGGAAAAAATATTTAACATTCGTAAGAAGCGACGTTGTATTTTTGTATTACTCCTTTTCCCTTTATTATCTAAATACAACACTTCATTTGCACAAAATACTTCTTTCCCATGTACACCATACAGTATGAACTTGTAACGTTAATCTTCAAGTTACAATTATACACACACTTGCAGAACTGTACGGCAATAAAAGACAGGTTGAATTGCTATTAGATTTTTAAGACAAAAACTCGCGATCGCCCACTTGAGTTTCTCTACGGTATTGCAGACCGCGCTAAAATGCAATTTTCTGAACCTGATGAAAACCCGTGTCAACGCGCGTCTTAAGGCGGTACGGTTGGAAGAAATCGCGCACCATCACAAGGCTATTCCGAGGTAAACACCATGTGAAGTATTCGAATAACGGCTGCTATATCTGTACAGTACCTTGCCCACTATCTGTGTCTTTCTTGCCCTCCACTTTATTACAAGCCGCATCATTGCAGATTTTTCAGATTTTGCCTCCATAAGCCCCTTACTACAGGTTCCGGTTTATCTGCAATATTTTTTATATTTTGCTGCCATCCTGGAGCTCCTATTTGTTCTTACTTACCACTGATGGAATGAAGGCTCTCCTCATCCTCATCAGGGGGTGCCAGTGCAAAATCCAATAAAGGCCAATGCCCAACCATAAAAAAAAACTCCCCACAAACTAATCCATGCCTAATGGACAAGAACAGTAAAACCCTAAAACCACCATAAAAATAATCCTTGGCCGATGACACAAAAAAAAAAAAAAAAAAAAAAGCTGTTAAAAATATCCAGGCCCGGTGACCTTCTTCCACTCAGATCCATCCTGAAGCTTCAACTTGACCCAAAGCAATGGATCTTCCGTTGATCATAGAAGAATAGTCTCCAGTGAGTATTTCTTCTTCTTTCTTCTCCCAGTTCTTGCTTGCAGCTCTTCTTCCTGCCAAATGAGACTTACCAGGCCTCATATACGGCGATGTCACATTTAACAGTCACATTGTACATTCACCAATCTTATCAGTCATGAAACTGGTTGAGAATGACCTCTCAACCAACATTGATGACATCACATGGTACATCAACCAATAGGATTGGTTGATGCACCATCTGATGCCTTCACTTTTTTGGATTCTCTGACGTTATCTTAAAGGGGAGGAATGTGATTCCAAAAAAGGAATGGGATTTCTCCCCTTTAAGGTGACATAAGTAATGGTGTTGGTTCAATGGCTTAACTACCATGTGGCTAAACCCTACAATGCAGGGGGGGGGAGGGGGGGCTCAAGAGTGCAGTGGGGCCCTGCCGGCTGGGCTCAAATTTATCGTCGGCTGCTTCTTTTTTCTGTTCTCTGCTTTCTGTGGGGACGGGGCTTTAACTGCATACAGAAAATCTCTGTCTGCCTGTTTCCCTGACCCAGTCTTCAGCAGGTCACAGGGGGACAGAGCATGCCTACCCAACTCCAGGTAAAAGAGTGTGCGACTGTTGTAATTGAGTATGTGTGTTGTAATTCTGTGTTGTAATTGAGTGTGTGTGTATGCGAAGAGTGAAAGTTGTGGGGATAAATGCAGGAGGGAGAGAGAAAGGGAAAAGTGAGTGTGAGGGGAGATATACGTGAGCAGGGAAATACACGGGGAGAAAATACATGGGGGAGAGGCAGGGGTGAGGGGATGAAATACATGGGTGTTATTGGGGGAGAAATACAAGGGTAGGGAGAGTGAGTGGGGAAGGGAAATACATGGGGAGAGGGAGAAAGTGTAAGACTGAGACGGGGAGAAATAGAGAGAGGGTGAGAATGAGAATAAATAGAGAGAGATGGAGAGGGAGAGAGATTGGGGAGGGAGAGATGAGTGAGGGGGGAAAGAGGGGGGAAGTGAAAAAAAGAGATGGGAGAAGCGAAAGATGGGGAGGGGAGAGATGCACAGGTAGTGCGGTGAAAGAAAGATAAGGGAGGAGTGGGGGGAGCTAGATAGAGGGGGGAAGAAAGAGGGAGAGGGGAAATAGAGAGGGGAGGGTGTACGGAAAGGAAAGGTGGGGACTCGCAGAGCCACAGTCAGAGGGGTCCCAGTGAACTGGTGCAACATTTTATTATAAACAGTATGTGTGTTATTGTTATGTTATTATGTATGGACACTTGGACAGCCACATGTCCCTTACAGAAACAATTGCTTGTCAAACCTGAAGAGCAGCATCATCAAAAATGTATGTATACACAGGATTTCTGAGTCCTGACTAACTACAGTACAATATCATGAATATCTATGAATGAGCTGGAAGGTTATGGATTTCTGTAAACAGCACCAGTCACAGTGCTTCTGGAAGCAAACAGGAGGTCATTCATTGCTTGCTGCATGTAATCACTGCAAGTACAGTATGGGAACAATAACACATGAACCAATTGTATACTTTAACTCCATAGGCATTTTGAATGGAGACATATCCTTATGCATATAAGTTTAACTCCTTTGCTGCCAAGGGGGATCAGTAATAAATTGCAGCATACGCACGGTGTTAAGTCATGCTTTAAAATAGTCACTTCTATTTAGTAAATAGGACCTATAGTAATTCCTGAAATGTGACTCTTTTACATATAAACATCTCTGCCTTGCAGTTAATTTAACCTCCCCAGTAGGGTTTCTGTACACAAACTATATGCAGTTTTATTGAATAAATGAATGCCAATCTTGGAATACATATTCATGTTTTCAGATCTTAAAGCACGGCACAATATTTACAGTGAAGCTCCGAGCCGCTGATCAACTCACCTCCAAAAATATCTTCTCCTCTATGGAAGGTAATTAGATTTAATTAATCAACCAAAGTTGTATGTTGTGGAAGACATAGAACAGAATGATGTACAGTACGGTATGTGCTTGCTAAAATAAAGGGAAGTCACTAAAACTTTTGAATATGCTATGAAGTCACCTTCCTCGGCTTAGAAATATTTCTTCTGTGTTGTTGTTTTTTTCCTTCCCTTAATTGGAAACAAAAATTGTATGCTAGAAATATTTCTGCATATTTAAATTAATTTAGGTCAAATCGGGGATCTGGTCTATAAAAATAAATACATGTATATTATATCTGTACCGGTGTTTCCCCCCAAACGGTGGGAGATTTGGCCAGTACTGAGCGTGTGGTGCATGATACCTGCTGGTAACAGGAGGGCTGAGTCTTCCGCCGGTGGTAGTGGGACACAGGACTAGGCTTCTGGGGTTCATACCCTACATATTCTTTAGCAGTGCAGCGCCTCCATCTGCCGTAGGCTCCAGGAGCTGAAGGTGATCTTCCATGGTAGAACTGATTACCTCTACCCCTAGTAAGATCACACACCAGGCTGGAGGTATATGCAAACAGGAACGGTTTATTGTCTCTCTCTCTGTGCAGCGCAGTACACGGCAGGTTCTGCCCAAAACAGTCTCTCAGCTACCCACAAAAGGATGATCCCTGGACCTTCAATACATGCCCAGGGTACCCGCAGCAGTCCCAGCTCTTCCCTGACCCTCTAGCAGGGGCAGAGGTTATGGTACACACTCACTCTACCCCGGAGGGAAGAGAACCAGAGAAGGCCCAATAGTCTGGCTCTTGGCTGTGTGACATTCCCCTCTCAAGTGGGTAGAGGCACTCCTGAATTTGGGGCGGCACTGCTCTTAGGTACAGCCAGGAAGAGGACACCAGGTCCGCCCCATGATTGGACATGCTCAGGCCTGATGTCACCGCCTCCCGTTGTCACTCAAGTGCAGCACCAAGGAGGGTGAAAACCCCATATTGACTACTGGCAGCCTGGTTGTACCAGGGCTTACTGCCAGTACAAAGGCAGAATAGTAGCCACAGGTGGCCTGGCAACATATCTAAAGTATAATAATGATATTCTATGTAGCTACTGAATGCAAGTATATATTACTAGCACTGTCCCTAAACATGGTCTAGATGTAGTCCAAGTGGAATAATCATTTGTTACCTGTGCTTTGAAAGCTTTGAAATAAGTTAGAAGACTTCCAGGGGGGTGTAAATGAGAGAACACAGCCCAGTGATGGGATAGTGGAAACGAAAATTGAGCCTACAGTTTTGGCAAAATGTCAAGGTCAACATTCAGTACTTGCAAAAAGTAAGTTTCTATTGATGTATACTACGTACTGTAGGAAACCACTATATTTTAGACCGCGTTGTGGATTAGCGTGTAAACTTAAGAGGACAAAGATTCGTAACATGGAATGAAACATGGGCAAAGCAAAATTTGAAACTCAATCAACTTTCGGATTTAGTCAGCAAATTGTATTTTCAAACTTCAGTAATGGCCGGCCAATTTAATCCTCACACTCGTGTTGTATTATACAAGCCTATAAATATCACCTTAGATGTAGACTCCAAAAGACTGTTCACTGCCCTAAGGTTCAACAACATTTTATAAACAGAATAAAATAAGCCTACTTTCCCCTGCGAGTTGTCCAGAAAGGCGAATATTGTCTGTCCCAACTATCATGTAGAATCTTGAAATCAAACAAAAATGTAAAAACTGAACATCACTTCAACTCTCACGTGATTGCGACTAAAAAATATATACGTTTAATATAATATCACAAACTGCAAAACACTTTCATGTAACAATGATAATCTCAAACTGTCCTAAAGTAAAAAAAAAAAAAAAAAACACACACACACAACTCAAGATGCTGAAGAAGACTGGGATGTATGGACAGTTATTCTGACATTGTGGATACTGTAGAAAATCACATTAAAAAAACCTATTGGGCAGGGAATAATTATCACTGCTACCTAGATGTCTAAGCAAATCTACAGGTTGTTATTTTACATTGTTATCTGTTCCTGTGGTTACCAATTTATTTTCACTTTAAATATTTAATTTCTCTTAAACAGTTCAAGCAAATTGTCTGAAAATGTAGTACAACTGGCAAAATAATACATTTAATTTTTTGCTCAAGAATCCAGTCAATGAGATGCACCGTTTAATTTTTTTTTTTTTATCACAAAAGCAAAAAATGAATTCCACAGTTAAATAAAATACAATCAATGTATTTCTTACCTTTCATGTCTTCACCCCCATTAACGTGAGCCCCAACTCTTGATCCTCGACGCAATGCTCTTCAAACAGCCAATGCAAAGAATTCTGTGATCACATGTTGATTGAAGAGACTACACGGTAAGTTCTTCCTTCTTTTCTTCTTTCTTTTCTTCTTTCTTTGCTGTCACATGGTACTCCAACCAATCGGATTGGGGGTGTATAATGTGATGCCTCACATGGTATATCTCCCAATATGATTGGTTAGAATACCATGTGATGGCAGTGTTTTTTTTCTGGTAACATTAAGGGAGAGAAGCATAGCCTTGCAGATTGGCTGGATTCCCTCCCTTTAAGATGACGTCACATCCCTACAAAAAAAAAAAAAATAGACACAGTCACATGGTACACCAGCCAATCAGATTGGGATGTACCATTTGACACTCAAATGTGACATCACAGGCCTTACATAAGGCCTGACCCATCTCATTTGAAGCCAAGAAGACGTTGGACCAACATCTCCAGGGCCATTTTGGATTACAAAGAAAGAAAGAAGAAAAGAAAGAAGAAAAAAAGGAAGAACTCACTGAAGAGAAGTAAATTCAATCAACATGTGATCAAAGACTTCTTCATATCGGCTGTTTGAGGAGCATTGCGTCGTGGGTCAAGAGTTGGTGCTCACTTTGGACTGGGGTAAAGACATTAAAGGTAAGAAATACATTGATTGGCTTTTTTTAATTGTGGATTTTTTTGGGATGCCCATTGACTGCCAATGTGTTTATCCATGCCCCTTTCTGGGTATAGATAAACACAGTGACAAGCAATGCATTTTTAGGCAAATATTTATTTTTAATTTCATTATAATGTATTGTATTTTGTGTTATATGTTTTGTTTTACTTGCCCATTGACTGCCAATGTGTTTATCTATGCCCCTTTCTGGGTATAGATATGCACAGTGACAAGAAATTCATTTTTTTCAAAACACTTGTTTTTATTTAATTGTTATGTATTGTAATTGTGGTGCTTGTTTTTTTTCTGGCTGCCCATTGACTGCCATAGTATGTATGTATGTATGTTTGTATGTCTTTATTTATATAGTGCGATTAATGTACATATTGCTTCACAGCAGTAATACACGTGACAATCATATAAATAACAAATAATATAAATAACACATAAAGGGGATAAGTGCTTCAGACATAAAAGTAACATTTAGGAAAAGGAGTCCCTGCTCCAAAGAGCTTACAATCTAATTGGTTGGTAGGAAGAACGTACAGAGACAGTAGGAGGGCTTTCTGGTAAGTGCATCTGCAAGGGGCTAAGGTTAATGAGGTGTCAATTACCATGGAGCAGCTAATTTGTTTCCTTTAAAAGGTGTGTTTTGAGGTGGGTCTTAACGGTGGATAGAGATGGTGCTAGTCGGATATTGAGAGGAAGGGCATTTCAGAGGTGTGGGGCAGTCAGTTAGAAGGGTTTAATGTGGGAGAGGGCTTTAGATGCAAATGGGGTAGAGAGAAGACATCCTTGAGCAGAACGCAAGAGTCGGGATGGTGTATCTTGAGAAATTATGGCCGAGATGTAAAGAGGAACAGAAGAGTATAAAGCTTTAAAAGTGAGTGCGATATGCGAGATTTGATAGGAAGCCAGGAGAGTGATCTCAGCAGGGGAGACGCTGAGAAAGATTTAGGAAAGAGTACAGTGATTCTAGCAGCAGCGTTAAGGATAGAGTGTAGGGGAGACAGGTGGGAGGCAGGAAGGCCGGACAGCAGGAGGTTATAGTAATCGAGACGGGAGAGAATGAGGGCCTGAGTCAGAGTTTTAGCAGTCGAGTAACAGAGGAAAGGGCGTATTTTTGTCATATTAAGGAGGAAAAAGCGACAGGTTTTAGATATGTTTTAAATGTGAGGAGAATGTGAGAGAGGAGTCGAGTGTGACCACTGGGCAGCGTGCTTGGTCTACTGGGTGAATGATGGTACTTCAAACAGTAATGTGGAAGGAGGTAGCAGGGCCAGGTTTTGGTGGAAGTATAAGGATCTCTGTTTTTGTTATGTTAAGTTTAAGTCGGCGGAGGGCCATCCAGAATATCACAGAGAGACATTCAGAAACTTTGGTCTATACAGCAGGTGTAAGGTCAGGGGTTGAAAAGTAAATTTGTGTGTCGTCAGTATAGAGGTGATATTTAAAACCAAGGGATGTGATTAGGTCACCCAGAGAAAGTTTGTACAGAGAAAAGAGTACAGGCCCCGGGACAGAGCCCTGTGGTACCCCCAAAGAGAGATCGATAGAGAAGGAGGAGGAGGTGTTAGCGAAAGAGACACTGAAAGTACGATGGGAGAGGTAGGAGGAGATCCAGGATAGAGAGTTGTTATAAATACCAAGAGTATAGAGAATGTGAAGGAGAAGAGGGTGGTCCACGGTGTAAAATGCTGCAGAGAGGTCAAGAAGTATGAGCAGAGTTGATTGACCTCTGTCTTTGGCAGCATGGAGGCCATTAGTTATTTTAGTGAGGGCTGTTTCCGTGGAGTGAGCAGTGTAGAAGCTAGATTGTAGAGGGTCTAGGAGACAATAGGTGTTGAGAAAATGGAGCAAACGAGAGAATACAAGACATTCAAGGAGTTTGGAGGCAAAAGGCAGGAGGGAGACACTTTTACCCATTCATGTGTGGTGTTGTTGGTACAGGGGGTGAGACACTTTTACCTATTCATGTGTGGTGTTGTTGGTTTAGGGGGTGGGTTAAGGTGGTAGTTGCCCCAGGGTGAGTGTTTAGGCCTTGCGGGAGGGTAGCGCGAGGGTTAACCCATTAACAACCTTAGCGGTTGTAACTGCTAAGTTAATTAATGGGTTAATTTCTACTGCACCTGCAAGCTTCACCCACCCCCTGTACCAACAGCAAAGCAGCGCCTGATATTTAACCCTTTCATTAACCTTAACGGTTAGCCAATAAGGTAATGAAACTGGCTGCAGTTTCATTTTTATTGCACAGGATTGATACCGTTGACCTCTGGAGACCTGTGGGGACCCCCAAAGATCCCCTATAGGGCCAGGGTGAGATCGCCCCAACTCAATTATTAATCCTTCTCTGTTATCAGTTATTAGGGCTCCTGAGTTTGATCTTAAATCTATTGAGTTTATTATAAATCAGCCACAGTTGCTAGACCTTTTGAAATTTGGAACAAGAATCTGTCCAGAGCATAATATAACGATGTTCATCTCTAGACAGGAAGCCACCCGAAGTACCGAGGTAGGATGTAAAATCACAAACCTGAACCATGAGATAGAGTCCTGAATTGAGAATAAAGTAGTAGGGGTAACAGGCTGGTATTGAAGCGGGTGGCAATGGAGCAAGGTCGCAGTAACAGGCAGTGGTCAAGGCATGCAGTAGAGGTGCAAGGTTGGGGTCAAAGGCTGGGATCGAGGCTGGGTGAACAGGAATGCAGGAGTCTGACTGGAACTAGCTGAAACCATGCTCTGGCTACTTCCTGGAGGAAATCCTGCTTTTTCATAGGCAAGATGCAGTACCGTAACCAAGGTGGCCTCAGCAGCTGCCGTGTGGGCGGAAGTGAGGAATGGATGCCAGGAAATAATTTGGTTGTCGGAGCTTCAGTGTGGGCACTGAGAGTGTCGAAGCCTAATAGGCCCACCACTCTGTTTAAGGGTGGTGGGGCACATCCAATCTGATCCTGGATCACCCTATGATCTGTCCATATGTGGGAGGAGAACTTCCCCAACTGATACTCCTTGTGCGAAGATCAAGTTGAGTGTATGATCGTACTCATGTGTCGGGCCATGTACAAATTAATTAAATCCCATGGATCCCATAGAAATCCCTATGCTACACAAAATAATTGTTAATTAAATTAACTTCTACTTTTGTAGGTATCCGCTTGGTAATATGTCATAGCTATAACCAAGTTTAAGTAGGACTTATTTAACATAAAGTTATTCAACCACCTTCATATTAAAAGAGTATGGTCATGATAACATAACATTAGCATATCATTTTTACTATCTTCCGTTAATATTAACACTATGCATGTGACTTTTGGGAATACCCCATTTGCATTAACGAGGTTAAGGGAGATTAATGGAGCATAACATCGCGTTAAGTGCCCTAATGGAGCTTTGTACATCTGGGCTATATTTTAAAGAGTAAACCTCACAGTCATCTTCTTTATGCTTAATAGTCAACCCGAAGAAGAGACCTGTGAGGTTTTTAAAGCTCAGTGCCCTACAATTTCATTGATAAATAACACCCATGTCGGCCCCTACATGGTAACGCAACCTTCAAGGAATTAATTTACAGATATTGTTTAGCTATACTGGTTTCCCTTCATTGTTGTGTTTAATTAGGATAATTCCTAATGTAGTTAGTGCTTACTGCAGTGCGGTAGTCTGAAGCTCCTCTTACATAGGAGAAGGTGCTAAGTGTCTACAGCTGACATAAAGAAGTGTAAATACCATATGCGGTATAGATATGTTTACTTTTCACTAAGGAACATGTTTCTAGTTTTTGCCAGTTTTAATTGCACTGAATCGCAGATAGCATACAGTAAATGCTTCACCGGGAATAAAGAAATCTATATTTCACTAATAAATTGCAATCAAATTTGGAAAGTAACACAGGGTTTTTGTATTTGTTTTCCTTAAATGTAAAGTATGGCCAATTCTCTTTCCCTAGCAGCACTCCTAAGACAGTTACATGTATATAGTGTTACTGATGCATTTTGTTATGAGGGTTATCACATTACTCTATTTTGCTAAAATTACGTAGGACCTGAAAAATATAGAAATGTAGACCTCTACTCATTTGTAAAAATAGATAAGTACAGTAAAACTGCTCTTTTAATATTAGTTGTTTATTACCCAGACATGGTTCGATATGTATGCACTGAGAATATGGTAGAGAACAACTGTTTTACAGTAACAAATGTAATTATTAATTTCACACAGAATTTAATCAAACAGTTTTTGTGACAGTAAATGAATCCCATTGTTGATGCAGACATCTGAAATGAAGTGAAATATATTTCACCTCCTACACCCATCGGCTGTGGGTTTGGGAAAGGTGTAACTACTGTATGCAGACATGCACTTATCCCTATGCAGATACACACTACTTTAATTATCTTCAATAGTACGATATGGTTTTAAGTAGACCAGAGGGGGTAAGGGACCCTGACTAATAGGAAAGGTTGTTAGTAGCATGCAGGTCTTTCCAAAGATTACATCTGGTAAAGATATCCCCAGAGACGGCATCTACAAAACCTTTAAACAAGAAACATGAACACGTCCATGCCAGACATGACTGGGATTTAGGGATGTGCAAAATGTTCGCCTATGTACGTCAACCTGTCAATGTTTGCTGGGTTTTGGCGAAGTCTGAAAAAAAAATCTAACATTAAATACTTTGTCAAGTAAAAATCTCCCCGGACTGAAATATGGGTATTATTGGCAGGGAGAAAGGAAGGAGTCTTGTAAAGTAGTGCAGGGGTGAGCAAACTGGGGGGCGCTGGATTTTTTTTGGGGGGGCGCGGCGGTTGCAGAGGTCCCACGCTCTTCCCCGAGGCATTTAAATGAAATGCCGGGGGACAGCGCAAGGTCTCTGCACCTCAATTTACCGGGATTCAGCCGGCTTCTGGTCCCGTCACCATGCTAATGACGCTGTGGGGTCACATGACGTCACGTGACCCACGGCCTTATTTGATGCCGGTTCACAGGAAAGGGGCGGGGGGGGGCGCGAGCGCTGGGGCTGGCAGGCATGGAGCGCAGCGCAGAAACTTTGCACATCCCTAAAGTAGAGTGCCCACTTACAGTATATGTACTTCCCAAAACACGTGCAGAGATACCTTTTAAACACACCTGAGATACCTTTTAAACACACCTGAGATACCTGGAAAATAGGTTCATTTAAATAAGCAAATATGCTCATTTAAATGTGCAAATACGATTATTTCCCAAGTATTTCAGGTGTGTTCACAGGTATCTCTCCTTAAGGCACATGCATCAAGTGCCGGTAAGGGTTGTTGCAGCCATTCTTGTGTTAAGTCGCATTGACTTATTAATGCCGGAATGGGTGCGATCAGGTGTATTTTTTTTTAGATGAGTCAAGTGTTTGATGTTTGAAAGTCAACAGGGCTCTCTCTCATATTGTCCTTCCTGACATACTGTATACTAGAGAACTGTGTGATTTCAAATGTTGGGGACAAAGCTCTGACTAAGATTTCTTTACTGCAGATTTTGCTTGCTGCCGCTTTTTAACATCAAGGAAGGCCCAGAAGTACCGTGTGATGGAAAGGGTCGGTATGATGAGTAGCCTGAGAGCCACACGGAGGAAGGAATTGGTTTGGTCATGGGAGGTATTGGAAGAGGTGGGATATCTCGAAGTTAAAGGGGAGGTTTGAACCTCTTTTACGCCCGCCAGCCCTGTGGTTGCTGGGGGGGGGAGGGGATGGCGCGGAAAGGGTAAGGAATGTTTATGCTTAATTTAAAAAAAGAAACAGAAACGAAACAAAAGAAAGAAAAGATCCAGAAAAATAAATAATAATAAACAAAGAGAAACTGAGTGATGGGGTTGCCACAGCTGGACGTTGGATTGGTCAAAGAGGCCCCAGGGTGGAATGTTTGGTGGCATAATGGTTGATTTTGGGGAAGGGGGCATTATATGCGATCCAGGAGTGGCAGGCTCCTCTTTAATGGCGGTCCTATGAATCTTTAATTGGCTCACTTATCCAGGAGCAGCGGTGACCCCAAAAGGATTTGTGATATTGTTTTGAGCCTATTTGGATAGGGCGCTAATCTGACCAGTCCTCAAATTTTTGGTTCGTTGATGTTTCATAAATGGCTGTGGCCATTTGAACCCAACCTACAGTTGTAGTTGGAGGTAATCTACTTGTCATGTCTAAGATTGTAATCTTTCCGGGGCAGGGATTTCCTTTCCTATTGTCTGATTTTGTTTGTAGCACTTATCCTATTAATAGCTGATATACCTGGCGTTTCCCGGAATGTAAATTCATAATAGGTAGTATTATTTATAAATAGGGGAACAATAGGTTGACTATTTGGTGGAAAGGTTGTATAATGATGTTGAAAAGATACATGGAAGAAAATCTAATACGATGTTGTTTAAAAATGGTTTATTGTAAACACACCACAGTACAATGTATATTTTGGTGACATAAGTGATGTAAAAATGTGAGGTGTGTGTCCCGCTAGGGTGTGAGCGGGTGTGAGGCAGCGGGTGTCTGGTGAGTGCGGGCGGCGGCTGGTCAGTGATGTCGGTGCGTAGGGGTGTGAGTGCGGCAGGAGGCGCCGGGTGGGTGGTGAGTGGATGCAGCGGCTGGTCAGTGATGTTGGTGCTTAGGGGCAGGAGGCGGCAGGTGTGTGTCGAGTGTGTCGGGTGGGTGTGAGGCGGCAGGTGTGTGTCGAGTGTGGTGGGTGGGTGAGAGGCGGCAGGTGTCTGTTGAGTGTGGGCGGCGGTTGTGGGGTGCAGGGGTGTGAGGGGGCGAGTGGGTGAAAGACAGAGGCGGGAGGCAGCGGGAGTGCGGGCGGCAGGAGTGCGGGCGGAGGGTGGGTGAAAGGTGGGAGGGCAGAGGGAGTGCAGGCGGCGAGTGGGTGAAAGGCAGAGGCGGGAGGGAGGGCGGGCGGGTGAAAGGCAGAGGCGGGAGGGCGAGTGAAAGGCGCGGCGGGGAGGGGCGTGGTTAAAGGTGCATACTGGCGGGGGAAGGCCAGGGATTGGGGGTAGACGGGATTCGGGGGGGAGGTGGGGTGATTGGGGGGTAAGACGGTGGGGGGAAGATCGGGGGATATACGGGGGGAGAAGACTGGGGAGAACGAACGGGGAGAAATACGGGGGTGGGAGAGAACGGGGGGGATGAAGACATAGGCATGAGGGTTCGAATACGGAGTGGGGGATAAGTACTGGTTTTTTAAGACTTATGTGAGTATATAACGATCGGTTGGTACAATACGTGTTGTTGTGGAGAAGCGTGGGGGAGATGTACGGGGGGAGAAGACGGTTGTGAATAAACTGGGGGAGAAGACGTGGGGCAATACGGGGGAATGCAAGGCTGGGGAAGGCCTGGAGTGGGGGTTACAATAAGTCAGCGGGGTTAAAGGCAGGTTGGGTAAAGGCAGGGAGGGGGGAAGGCAGCAGGGCGGGGAGGGAGGCAGGGTGGGGAGGAAAGGCTGGGGTGGGGGGGAAATGCAAGGGGCGGGGGGGAAAGGCAGGGGTGGAGGAGGGGAAAGGCAGGGGTGGGGGGGAGGTGGCGGGGGGAGGCAGGGAGGGAGGCAGGGGCGGGGAGGGAGGCAGGGGCGGCGGTGGGGGGGAAAGGAAGGGGCGGCGGTGGGACACACGTGTTCGAGACATACCGGCCAATGAGTGAGAGCCGTGGGAGGGCGGGCGGACCGACGAACGGACCGACGGACCAATCAAATGGTCTACAGACACTCACAACCAAGATTTTCAGTTTTATATATATAGATAATTCTCTGGACTTTATTGATTATTTTGTAAAGTGCCAAGTACACTGTTCGCTACATAAATTTATACATATATACAAACATGTTGACACTAACACATTTCAGGTATTAGGCCGGGTCCCCAGTGGTAATGACAGCGCACGCGACGGCGTTCGTGCCGCACACCAGATACATACCTCTTAGCAGGCAGGCCCCAATAGTTTGTGTTGTGGGCACTCACGTAGAGCGATGGCACGTCAGCCAGCAGGGAAGATTTTGTCTCTCCGTGTGGAGACGCGAGTACGTGGTGCGTGGGGAGACAATGTCAGGGAAGATATTTTGGACCAATAGGACTGAAGGTAGTATAAACCCCAATATTGGTCACACCCCCGCACCTCCCATCTCTCTCTGCACACCGCAGATCACGGCCTTTAGCTGTGGACGCACCGCCAGGAGGCCAGGCGCGCGTGCAGCAGTCAACACTGGGGCTTACATGCAATAACATGCAATAACACGTAGTCTTACATGCAGTTATTTGGCCAATTACATAGTAAAGACTTTATGTAATGGGCAAGTTTAGCAATTTCAAGCAAACAGCTTCAGGGCATTTAAAACATGTAACCTCTTGCTTCCTGAGACTTTCAGCATATAAAAAGCTTGGGTAAACCACACCTAAGATAAAGTAGAACATTAAACAACCTAATTAGTTTTGCTACGGTGGAGCTGTTCAAAATACGTTTTACAATTTTTTTATGGTGCAATACTGTACATGCATTCATATGTGAAAAACTTGAATACTTTGAATAATAGTCTTTCAATAAATAACTGGAAGGTATGCATATACTGTATACCCCAAAAAATGCATTTACTATATTAGGTCAAATATAGGGAAATGTTGTGAAAACATATCTCACTGCTGAATATGAGAGACGTCTAAATAAAATGCAATTAAGATGTTACAGACAGTAGATGGGGCCTGACGCTGGACAGACCCCATAACATGTACAATAATGCCCCCCCATGAGTGTTTCAGAGCAGGCGGGCAGATAGGCTCCACGGTTCATATTTGGTGACAATGTCATAAGAAAAATGTGCTCTTATAAATAGAGTATTAGGGTCTTCCATACATGTTAATGCATGGGTGGCCCTTTAACATAAACCAGTTTCAACAGCTTTCACACACTGCACCAAAATTAATCTCTCACATTGTACTTGCAGCTAGATGCTGCATAGCAGCCTAATGGAAACAGACACCCCCAAGCATGAGATCCATCATAAAACTTGTATGAGAGGTAATGACTATGGAGAGACTGACCAGTTGTCTCTTAGACAAATGCGACAAAGTCTCAAAAATCTGGGACACACAGCTAGAGACACCGTACAGTCCGAGAGGTGGCAGTGCGGAAATCCTTCTCTAAAAGGACAACAGAAATGTCTTCAATGGGCCTGTGCAGGCAACGTAGACAAAGGCCCCAGAGGATATGGAACAGACAGTACCCCCTCCTCCTCCCTTGTACCCCTCCTGCAGAAGGCACATCAGTAAGTTAGTATACATGGCCGGTAGGAACCGGAATCTCCCATGAGGCCAGAGGCTATCTTGGCCTTGGGTTTATAAACACAACCCAGCCTGTCCTTCCCTGTTTACCTTTACCTGGTTTCTAGTTATTCAGATCTTACAGGTGCCTTTTTGTTTTTGTCTTGTTATGCCATTGCACTTCTCGCCCCCTGTTCTGTTGATGTCCCCTTGCTGCTATTGATTTTACATGTACAGTAGCACTGCAGACCTTGCAGGTAACTTTAGTTTTGTCTTGTACTCCCATTGCACTTCTTGCCACCCCACCCGTTGCTCCTCTCACCTTCTCTAGCTACCATAGCTTTTTGGTGTAGCTCTGCACATTTTGCAGGTCCCATTTTCTTACCCGAGTTTAATTACTTGAGTGTAAACATTAAACATTTAAAATGATCAGTTTTTACTTATTTTGCTCTTGTGGGTTTCCATGTTATCTCCAAGGGTTTCATACCTAGGGACGAGGCACTCTGGTGCTGTGGCTCCTCCAGCATTCAAAAGGCTTAAACTACAACTTGTAGATAAAGTAGCATTTGGGGCTACAAGTAGCTCACTGCTATTTAGTGATAATAGAGAATACTTCCATGATAAAATTACCAGTCAGAGTGCTGCAAGAATCCTGCTAAATAAAATACCATACATCCAGGGAATGTCAATAAACCAATCTCAGTGTGTAAGTGGATTCTTTTTATTGTTTAACTGTCCCAGAAACCAGGGAAGTGCAGTATAGACCAGCTTCAAATCCTTCAATATTGGTATATGTTTGCTTACATATACGAAAGAAAACCAGTAGTTCTAATATTAGGGACGTTCTATACTGTGTGCGGCCGTGCGCGCGTGTGCCTGTGCGGACGCGCGTGCATGTGCTGCACGCTTTTGTGGGTATACAGTCCGTGCTGCCGGGACGACAGGCAGGGAAGGTACTGTGTGTGTGTGTGTGTGTGTATAATTTATTATTTATTATTAAAAAAACACATTTGTAAAAATAAAATATTTTTTAACATTGTGCAGACACGTGCAGACACACACATACATACACACACATACATACACACACATACATACACACACATACATACACACACATACATACACATACACACATATACACACATATACACACACACCCACCTTAAGACACTCTTGCTTAAAGAAGCTTAAAGAAGCATATGAATAGCACTGTGTATATTCTGAACACATGATACATAAAGCTTGACCCCCTGCAGACGCACTTACCAGAACTCCCTCCTACTGGCTCTGTACGTTCTCCCTACCTACCAATTAGACTGTAAGCTCCTCGGAGGAGGGACTCCTCTTCCTTAATGTTACTTTTATGTCTGAAGCACTTATTCCCATGATCTGTTATTTATATTATCTGTTATTTATTTGATTACCACGTGTATTACTACTGTATAGCGCTATCTACATTAATGGCGCTATATAAATAAAGACATACAATACACACATACACACATACATACATATGCATACATACACACACACCATATACATACATTTCAGCGGCGGTAGCAGCGCAAAATCTTTATTTTCCTACTCTTCCCCCCTGTTGGCCGGATGCACGCTCACTGCCGTGCACGCGCGCGGTCCTATTATAGAAAGGCTGACTAACCTCAGCCATCTATAATTGCTGCGCGCGCGCACGGTGCAGCAAGCGCGTGCACTATAGCACAGCCCTAGTAAGCCTCTACATGAGTTAGAGCAATGGAGACTGGTTCCAGAATTCAGGTTAGAATTATCAGAAGATGTATCTTAACATAACCCAGGATAGCACTCAAACTGTGCCGCGCATTAATTACACTGCACATGTACTATCCCATACTGTAGGTTCAATCAAACCACATACCTTGTATCTTAACCACGGGGAATGTGCATAAGGTAGAGATGTGATTGTACTGTATATCTTTACTAGTTCAAAGTATGTATATTTTTGACAATAGTGTGGTCACATAAACATATGTGTCATCAAAAATATGAGAGATGATGCAGTCAGCATTCATACTTTGATATACTATACAGTATATAACCTCCCTGCATGTGGTGGGAGCAGTAAAGTATCCAGCATATACATAGTATTGAAGAAAACTTTAGAGGTTAATTTGTTGGGCCACTTGTGTAATTTGTAGTAGTGGCTAAGCATCAATTTCTATTCCATTAATAGTACTATACATATTCCTTACTGTTTCTCTGTCTCTTCCTGTGTGATCCCAAGGTGATCTGTCATCTGAATCTATGGGATATTCTTGCCCTATTCTGGAAATTGTAGTCTCTCTATATTGCCCCTATTTATTAAACAATGAAGCCGTATCCCCTATGCTGAAGAAGTATACAGTTTAGAGGACAGACCACTCTATTTCAGGATCAGAAAGCAAAGAAAAAAAGCTGTGTGTGCTGTGCACGCGCATAGTAAGTGAAACTTCTTTGATTTTTGTCACAGAAATTGTATTTGTATTGGTGATGTTATAATTAAAAATCATAATACAATTTCAGTGACAAAACGCAAATAAATTTGACTTATAATGCGAGTGCTCGGCACACATCCCCTGTATTAGCTATTTGCACTAAGTGTGAATTCCTTGTGTGTGTGTGTGTGTGTGTGTCAGTGTGTGTGTATGTGTGACAGTCAGTGTGTGTGTGTCAGTCAGTGTGTGTGTATGTGTGTGTGTGTGTATGTGTGTCAGTCAGTCAGTGTGTGTGTGTGTGTGTATGTGTGACAGTCAGTGTGTATGTGTGTCAGTGTTGTGTGTGTGTAGTGTGTGTCATGTGAGAGTTGTCAGTCGTGTGTCAGTCAGTGTGTCAGTAGTGTGGTGTTGGCATGTGTGTCAGGTGGTGTGTGTGTGTGTGTGGTGTGGTGTGTGTGGTAGGGTGGTGTAAGTGGGTGTGTGGTTTTGAAGGAGTTGTGGGTGTCAGGTGGGGAGTGTGGTGGATTAGATCAGTGTGGGTGGTGGGGGGGAATGTGTGTGGGGTGTGTGTGGGGGGTGTGGGTGGGGGGTGTGGGTGGGGGTTGTGTGGGTGGGGGTGGAGGGGTGGGGGTGTGGGTGGGTCAGTCAGTGTGCGTGGGGGTGTGGGTGGGTCAGTCAAGGTGCGTGGGGGTGTGGGTGGTTCAGTCAGTGTGCGTGGGGGTGTGGGTGGGTCAGTCAGTGTGCTTGGGGGTGTGGGTGGTCAGTCAGTGTGTGGGGGTGTGTGGGTGGGTCAGTCGTGTGTGGTGGGTCAGTCAGGTGTGTCGGGGGGTGGGGGGTGGGTCAGTCTGTGCATTGGGGGGTGTGGGTGGGTCAGTCAGTGTGCGGGGGGTGTGGGGGGGCGTCAGTCGTGTGGTGGGTGTGGGTGGGGTCCGTCAGTGTGCGGGGGGGTGTGGTGTGGGGTTGGTCAGTCAGTGTGTGGGGGGGTGGGTGGGTGGTCAGTCAGTGTGCGGGGGGGGTGGGGGGTCAGTCGTGTGGGGGTGGGGGGGTGGGTGGGTCAGTGTTGTGGGGTGGAGTCTGTGTGGGGGGTGTGGGGGGGTAAGTCAGTGTGTGTGGGGGGTGGGGTGGGTAGTCAGTGGGGGGGTTGGGTGGGTCAGTCAGTGTGTGGGGGGTGGGGGTGGTCAGTCAGTGTGGGGGGGTGTGGCGGGTGGTCATGTGGCGTGTGGGTGTGGGTGGGGTCAGTCAGTGTGCGGGGGGGGGTGGGTGGGTCAGTCAGTGTGCGGTGGGGGTGTGGGGGGTCAGTCAGTGTGCGGGGGGGGGTGGGTGGGTCAGTCAGTGTGCGGGGGGCTGTGGGTGGGTCAGTCAGTGTGCAGGGGGGTGTGAGTGGGTCAGTCAGTGGCAGGGGGTGTGGGTGGGTCAGTCAGGGCGGGGGGTGTGGGTGGGTAAGTCAGTGTGGGTGGTGCAGGCAGTGTTGGTGGTCAGTCAGTGTGGGGTGGGTCGTCATTGGTCGGAGGGGGGGTGTGGGTGGTCAGTCAGTGTGCGGGGGGGTGTGGGGGGTCAGTCAGTGTGCGGGGGGGGTGGGTGGGTCAGTCAGTGTGCGGGGGGTGTGGGTGGGTCAGTCAGTGTGCGTGGGTCAGTCAGTGTGCAGGGGGGGTGGGTGGGTCAGTCAGTGTGCAGGGGGGTGTGGGTGGGTCAGTCAGTGTGCTGGGGGGGTGTGGGTGGGTCAGTCAGTGTGCGGGGGTGCAGGCGGTGTTGGTGTCAGTCAGTGTTGTGTGGGGGGGTCAGTGTGTGGGGGGGGGGTGTGGGTGGGTCAGTCAGTGTGCGGGGGGGTGTGGGTGGGTCAGTCGTGTGGGTGGGAGTGTGTGGGGGGGTCAGTCAGTGTGCGGGGGGGTGGGGCGTGGGAGTCAGTCAGTGTGCAAGGGCGGGGGGTGGGGGGGTCAGTCAGTGTGCGGGGGGGGGGGTGGGGGAGGTCCGGCGGGGGCGGTGGGGTGGGTGGGGGGGGTCAGTCTTGAGGGGGTGGGTAGGTAGAGTGGGGGGGGTGTGGGGTCGGTATGTGGGGGGGTCAGTCAGTGTGGGGTGGGTCTGTCAGTGTGTGGGGGGGTGTTGGGTGGGTCCATATGTCAAGTTTTGGTGTGGGGGTTGTGGGTGGTCAGTCAGTGGAGGGAGGGCGAATGTGGGGGGTAGTAGTGTGCGGGGGGGGGTGGGTGGGTCAGTCATGTGCGGGGGGGTTTGGCGTGGGTCTCTAAGTCAGTGTGCAGGGGGGGGTGTGGCGGGGTCAGTGCGTGGGGGGGGGTGGGGAGAGGTTTGTGGGGCGGTAGTAAGTGTGGGGGGGGGTGCGGTGGGTAGTAAGTGTGGAGGTGGGGGTTGACTGGGGTGGGTCACGTCAGTGTGGGGGGGGCGAGTGTGGGTGGGTTAAGTAGTGTGCGGGGGGGTGTGGTGCGGGGTACAGTAAGTAGGGGGAAGTTGGGTGGTCAGTCATGTGAGGGGGGATGATGGGTGGGTCAAGTCAGTGGCGGGGGTGTGGGTGGAGGATAGTAGTGTGTGGGGGGGGTGTGGTGGGTCAGTAGGTGTGCAGGGGGGGTTAGTGGGTGGGTCAAGTCAGTATAGTGGCGGGGGCTGAGGGGATCGAGGGTGGCAGTGGAGTGGTGGGGGGGTGTGGTGGGTCAGTCAGTGTGCGGGGGGGTGTGGGGTGTGGGTGGGTCAGTCAGTGTGCGGGGGGTGGCTGTGGGTGCGGCAGTCAGTTGCGGGGGGTTGGGTGGGGTCAGCAGTGTGTCGGGGGTGTGTGGGTGGGTCAGCAGTGTCGTGATAGGGGCAGGGTTGTGGGTGGGTCAGTCAGTGTGTTGGGGGTTTGGGGGGTCAGCAGAGTGTGTGGGGGGGTTGGGTTGGGTAAGTCAGTGGTGTGTGTGGGGTGTGGGTGGGTAAGTCAGTGCTTGTGTGGGGGGGTTGTGGGTGGGTCAGTCATATGTGTGGGGGGGGAGTTTGTGGTGGGAGTTGGGTGGCGGGGGGGGTAAGTCGTGAGTGTGGGGGGCTGTGGGTGGGGTACGTAGTGTGTGAGGGAGTGTGGGGGGGTGTCAGTGTGTGGGGGGGGTGTCAGTGAGCAGGGGGTCGGTGTGGGGTGGGTCAGTCAGTGTGCGGAGTGCGGGGGTCGTGGGTGGTGGTCAGTTCAAGTCGTGCGGGTGGGGATGTGGGTGGGGTCACGGTCAGTGTGCGGGGGGGGGGGTGGGTGGGTAATCAGGTGCGGGGGGGGTGTGGGTGGTTCAGTCAGTGTTGCGGGGGGATGGTGTGGGTGGGGCAGTCAGTGTGGGGGGGGTGTGGGTGGGTCAAGTCAGGTGTGTGGGGGTTGTTGGTGGGTGGGCAAGTAGTGTGGTGGGGGGTGGGGTGTCGAGAGTTGTGTTGTGGGGGTGCTGGGGGGGTCAGTCAGTTTCGATGGGTGGGGGGGGTGTGGGTGGGTCAGGTAGTGTGTGGGGGTGGGGGGTGTCGAGGTGGGGTGTAAGTGTCATTAGTGTGTGGGGGAGTGGTGGGTTGGGTAAGTAGGGTAAGTGTTGTGGGGGTGGTGGGGGTCAGGTCATGTGTGGTTTGTGGGGAGGGGGGGGGGTCAGTGGGGCGGGGACAGTGTGGCAGGGGTGTTGTGGGCGCGGTCAGTCAGTGTGCGCGGGGGGGTGTGGGTGGGTCAATGCTCGTGTGCGGGGGTGTGTGGTGGAGTCAGTCAGTGGCGGGGGGGGGGGTGGGTAAATAAGGCAGTGGCGGGGCGGGGGGTGTGGGGGGAGTCAGCAGTGTGAGGGGTGTGTGGGTGGGTCAGTAAGTGTGGTGGGGGTGTGGGGGGTCAGTCATGTGTGTGGGGGGGTGTGGGGGGGTCAGTCAACGTGTGGGGGGGTGTGGGTGGGTCAGTCAGTGTACAAGAGCATACAGGAAAAAAGGGATATTTACGCTATATACAATAACTAGCTGAGAGAACCGGCGTTGCCCGGGCGTGGAAGGGCAGGGGGCATGGAGTGGAGTGGAAGGGGGGGGAGGGGCGTGCACGGGTTGAGGGAGGGGCCACAAGGGGCTGTGGAAGGGGGTGGAGGCAAATGGCAGGGGGGCAAAGGGCAGGGAGGGGAGGGGCAGGGGCTCAAGGGCAGGGAGGGGCGGGGGGCAAAGGGCAGGGAGGGGCGGGGGCAACAGGGCAGGAGCAGGGGTGGGGGGCAAAAGGGCAGGAGGGGCAAAGGGCAGGGCAGGCAGGGAGGGCGGGGGGGAAAAGGCGGGGGAGGGGCAGGGGGGCAACAGGGAGAGGGGCAAAGGGCAGGGGGGAAGGGAGGGTAGGGGGGACAAAAGAGGCATGGGAGTCAGGGACGCGTTTAAATACCCATTCCCCTGCGTGTAACTCACCTGCCACACGGCCGTTCTCCTCTTCGTCCAGGTACCCCGACCGGCCCGTCCCCTCCACTCGGGCTCTCAGCGGAGAGGCTGAGACGCTCGGTGGGGAGGTGGTGTGCCTTCGCTGGATGAGGCGGAGACAGTCGGAGGAGCGACCCTCTGGGACGGCGGGGAGCGGCCTGGTGAGGGGAGACGCCGACAGTGCGTGCTCTGTGTGTGGCGGGGGGTGAGCGGGGGGTGGGGGGGGTGAGGAGGAGCGCCGGGTGAGGGAGTGGCCTATGGGTGGTGAGAGGCCGTGTGAGGTGAGAGTGTCCCGCTGTGTCAGGGCAACTCACTCCGCTCCCCCTGACTGTAGCGGCGCCGGGGGGGGGGGGGGGGAGGAAAAAAGCGCGGGAGACCCAGGGAGAGGAGGAGGTGCACGCGGGTCCTGATGAGCGGCGCGCACTAGGCTGTGATGAGTTGGATTGCAGGCTGATGTTACGGGAGGGAAGCGGCGAGCTCGGGACCGGCGGGTAGGGGTAAGAGACCGGGAGATGTGCTGCTAACATTGTGAGCCCCACCCCCCGGGTTTATACATGCTGCTAATGTATGTAACCCCACCTACCCTTAGTGTGTGTGTGTGTGTGTGTGTGTGTGTGTGTGTTTGTGTGTGTGTTGGACCTTTGGCCCGTCACTCCGCCTCAGGCCAATGAGAGGTGTGCGGGGGCGGGCGGGCCAAGGGAGCCATCTCATTGGCCTGAGGCGGAGTGACGGGCCAAAGCTCCAATGCGATTGCCGCTAGGGACAGAGGACACACAGACAGGCATACAGTGCTTTCAGAAATATATAGTAGATGCGTTTACTAGGTAATTTTTAGTAGTAGCAAGTCCCTTCATGTAGAAGGCTAAAGACAAGAGGCGAAAGCCTAGGATAGGACTTAATATATTATGTACAGGTATGCATATAGTCAGTTGCTATGAAGAGTCTCAGTGTGAATCACTCAAAATAGTGTAAACCCCAGTGTAATATCCACAGGGCATGCTGGGATAGAATCTAGCTAATATTTATCTGAAAAATAAGTCATCTATCCAAAGTGATTGATACAAAAAAACGTTCCTAAAAACTTTCCTAGAAAACAGATAAAGAAGGATATTTCCTCGAAATAAGACATGGGGGGAAACGTTTTCGAGTCTATCCAGGCCCTTCTTCTAGCCCACTCCCAACAAACAATTTGTTCCTGGTATTTCCCTGTGGAGGAAAGAAATACATCTAGTAAGTGAGTAACAGCCCACAATGCAATACAGGTATGCTGAAAAGACCTCAGGAAACCTTACACATGAGCACAAAGCCCACATTAGCTCAGATTTCTTGTTCCCTTTCTGCATGTATGTACATGGAGGTCTTTCTTAGTCCCAGCACCACTCTGAGATTATTCCAATGTTGAACAGGGCTCTGTCATTTGGAAGTGCAATTATGCTGTGTCTTACAGCCCCTTAATTACTTTACCTTCCTGTTAAAGCCCTCTGCTCATCTTCATCGTCTGCACCCAGTCTAAAATGAAACATTAAAATTGAGTTAATCTTTTTTTAGTCATTATGGGTTCCCATAATAGTTGAGGATCACTACACAGTGAAATCAATAAATACAAGCAATCACTAATTACAAAAATAAGAAAACAATCAATTTTACATTAGACCAACAACTCATTTATAGTGGATGATGTAGAGTAAGCCAAATTATTGATCTGATAGGAAATAAATTACTTTCTTATCTTTTGTAATTAGCATGTTTCTGTGTTTAATGATTTTACTGTACGTTGCTGGACCTAATGGGAGTCATTGCTTTACAGCATCGCCAGTAATGTTTATATAACTGTTGGTGAACTTTCCTCAATCAGTATAAAAATATACATACACTGTTAAATACTATGCCAGAGTTAGCACAACACATTGCGTTAACGGTGCAATAACATCTGCTACATCTGTATCTGAACTTTGATGTTTTCTCAATATTATACTGAATAGTTTCACCTATACAACTATAAACTGTATGTAAAGGTGCCCCTCCCCACCCCCACCCAATTGCAGATAGGGGCCATTACAGGGTGTGTGTGGTGCATACCTGCAGGTAACAAGAGGGCTGAGTCGTCCTCCATAACTTTGGGACACAAGAATAGGCTTCTGGGGTCCGTACCCCAGATAATACTTAGCAGTGCAGCGCCTCCATCTGCTGTAGGCTCCAGGGATGTATGAAGATGATCCCCCACAGTAGAACTTGTACTCTCCCTGTTAGATCACACACCAGGCCGGAGGTATATTGCAAACAGGAACGGTTATTACTACGATCTTTGCAGTAACACAACAGCTACGCAGCAGTCATCAGCCGGATACAGTCTCTTTACTCTCAGCTATCACTGGAGATGGTCCGTGGACCGTCACTACAGGCCAAGGGCACCCGCAGCCGTCCTAACTCTTCCCCACCTCCCTAGCAGAGACAGAGATATAATCACACTCACTCCTCCCTGCAGGGAAGAGCACATTGTTAGGCCCAGTCTCAGGCTCCCAGACGTGTGACCTTCCTTTCTCAGAGGTAAGGAACAACCTCCAAATTTAGGGCGGTCCTGCCCTTAAGTACAGCCAGAAGGTTGTCCCAGCTACAACAGGATGTACCACCCCATGCGGTCACTCAAGTGCAAAAGGTAAAATGTGCAAAGGTAAAGGGGAAAACCCCATACCAACTATTGGCAATCCTGCAATACCAGGGTTTACTGCCAGCCCATAGGGTAGGATAGTAGCCCAGGGGTACCCCACTACATATATGTATGTATGTATGTATGTATGTATGTATGTATGTATGTATGTATGTATGTATGTATGTATGTATGTATGTATGTATGTATATGTGTGTATATATATATATATTTAATATATATAATATATATATATATTTAAAACCAGAGACATAACATAAAACACAGACAAAGCTCAGTGCACATCCAGAAAAACTTATATACGGTACAGTGCCTAAATATACATGTATTAATAACTAATAAATAAAATGGTCTTTTAGTTTAACATTTTGGCCAAATTGTTGTAAGCCCTTGAGCCAAGTGCACGGCAGACCACGTTTCAAGGGTCCCTACACTGATATAGATTCTTAATAACCTGTGCATTGCCAGGAAGAATGATTTATAATAAATCTGTTAATATTAGTTGCAAAAATTCTAAGTCTGATTGAAGCTTTTATTAACCTGTACATTACCAGGTAAAGCACTCTGTAATAGATTTGTCACAATCACACTGTAAGCAGGCAAGTTCCCCTGAGAGTGGGAGATGCCATGGAGTGAGCTTTTAACCTTTAAAATGTGGGAGGGAGTGAGCTTCAATTAGGTAGGAGGTTGCCACCCTCCAATCAGCTAAGACTAGCTGAACAAGAATTATAAAACATACAGAACACCTACAAGCTCATATTGAACCACCAAAATACCCACAACCTAATTGAAGCTCACTCCCTCCCACATTTAAATGGTTAAAAGCTCACTCCATGGCATCTCCCACTCTTAGGGGAACTTGCCTGCTTACAGTGTGATTGTGACAAATCTATTACAGAGTGCTTTTCCTTGTAATGTACAGGTTAATAAAATCTTCAATCAGACTTAGAATTTTTGCAACTAATATTGACAGATTTATTATAGGCACTGTACTGTATATAAGTTTTTCTGGATGTGCACTGAGCTGGATGTGCACTGAGCTTTGTCTGTGTTTTATATTATGTCTCTGGTTTTAAATATATATATTGCCATGCTCAGTAGCACTCCTCTGTGAAACATATATGCTTATATATATGCTGTGGGTATTTTGGGGGTTCAATATGAGCTTGTAGGTGTTCTGTGTGTATATATATATATATATATATATTATATTATATAATATATATATATATATATAATATATGATACGAACCAATCCAAAGACAAGTAAAGAACAGCAGACCGCACGGGTTAATCCAAAATCTATATTCACAACATGAAATACACGTAAGCCAATGTTTGAATATAATTTTGGATATAACCCGTGCGGTCGCTGTCTCTTTACTGTCTTTGGATTGGTTCGTATCATACTTATCTCTATGGGACTAGCATCTGCTATTACAACCTTTTCTACTACAGTGTGCTGACTGACCTTTGTGTGTGTGTGTGTGTGTGTGTGTGTGTGGGTGGTGTGTTGTGTTTGTGTGGTGTGTGGTGGGTGTGTGTGTAATATGTTGTGTGTGTGTGTAATATATAATATAAAATCACCGCGTCAAGAAAATGAAAGAGGAAAAAGTATCAGCCACCCCTCCAAAACAACCAACAAATGAAGGAACTCCAGGAACACAGGTAAAATGGAGACCAGAGAAACTAAAAAGGACTAAGGGACACTCGAGTTAAGAGATGTAACGCTCTCCCCAACTGGGGAGGAAAATAAAACGAGACCGAGTGCAGTGACAAGTGAGACAAAAAGGAGAGGAAAGAGAAAAACATGAAGTGGGGGGATAGCACGCCGTTGAGGTTGCAAAGAAAGAAGGGGCGGGGAGAAAGCAAAGACTAGTGTAATACTTTCATCTGGATATGTAGAAGTGGCGGATAAAATGAAGACGGGACGACACGAACGAGGAAAAGGAGGAGTACGAGCAGGGACAGCAAATGGCCACAATGCAGGAGGGTGACGGAAATTTCCTGGAAAAGGGGAACTTAGAAAGCGGGCTCTCCCAGCGCAACTAGGGGTCGGAGAACGAGAGCAGGATACCACCCCCCCCCCCCCCCACACACACACACACACCACCATATATATATAGGATAATATAAGATATATATATATATATATACACACGGACTTGTGGTATCCACCACACACCACCACACCACACACCACACCACCACCCACAGCACAACACCCACACACAGCACACTATATATATATATATATATATATATATATATATATATAGAAACCCTGTCTTCCCATAAGAGAAGGCACAAAAGCAGCAACACTCAGATATAGCAAAAAGACATGTATTAGCAGTGACAAAACAGCACACTATAAACCCAACGTTTCGGTCCTGGTAGGACCTTCCTCAGGGGGGTGCTACCAGACAATGACACCCAGAGAACATATATACCCCATAGTTCACCATGTGAGGACAATTAGAGGCAGCTAATTGTACAATCCTGGAGCTCCACGAGTGCAATCAGTGTATGAGGTAGTACGGCGGCCATCTTGGAAATCAGGAGACAGAGCAATGTATGCTATTGCACATGTGCAGATGAGTACAGGCTCCCCCGGTGGACAAAAAAATCCTAGCGTCCAATGTTGCTAGGAAACGCATGTGTGGCGTCATAAAGTCCTTTATGCGACATGTGCGATAGCATACATTGCTCTGTCTCCTGATTTCCAAGATGGCCACCGTACTACCGCATACACTGATTGCACTCGTGGAGCTCCAGGATTGTACAATTAGCTGCCTCTACAGTAATTGTCCTCACATGGTGAACTATGGGGTATATATGTTCTCTGGGTGTCATTGTCTGGTAGCACCCCCCTGAGGAAGGTCCTGCTAGGACCGAAACATTGGGTTTATAGTGTGCTGTTTTGTCACTGCTAATACATGTCTTTTTGCTATATCTGAGTGTTGCTGCTTTTGTGCCTTCTCTTATGGGAAGACAGGGTTTCTATATTGATTTCTATGGAGCATGCACCTTGACTTTACATTTGTTGCTTGGAGTGCTGGCTGCTGCTTTTTGTTGTTATATATATATATATATATATATATATATATATATATATACACATATATATACATATATACATATTAGCTTTTGTACCCGGTATGTATCTCCTTGCCCCCCCCCCCCACCCCCACTGGTACATCTTCCCCCACTGCCGCCACTGGTACATCTCCCCACGCTGCTGCTGCATCTCCCCTCGCTGCCGGCTCACTTCCCTGCACTGCTTGTCATGGAACAGGTATACCCCTGTCTGCACTTCTGTTTCACTCCCCCTCTTTTCCTTGCAGCCCTGCTTGTCAGCTTCTTAGTGCCAGCTGTATGTGTTTGGCTCTGCACACAAACACAGTGCTTGTGTGATAAATACAGTGCCATTTCCCCTCTCCCAGCAGCTTGCTGCATTAAAGATGCAACATTATTGCTACATGTTGTAGCACCCCCAGACACTCTTGTGAGTTGCCATGGCAGCCCCAGCCTTTCTCTCTAATGGGCTAGTCTGCTTTCTCCCCCTCTGCTCTGCCCACAGATGGTCTGTCCCCAGACTATCTTACTACCCAGCATACATTGCTTTTTCCTATTCCACCATTCCTCTGGACGAGTGAGTACCTTGCTGTAACCCCTGTAAATGATGCAGGATTATCTTTTCACCTCTCTTTACTACTAAGCACACACAGAGATTTAGACCTACACCTCTACACAAGAAACTGTATTTACCTACTTTCTCCAAAATAAAGTAAGAAAAGAAACAGACCTTGTCGTGCTTGGAAAAGAGGGCGAGTTGACACTATCTGAGCTAAGTTATCCTACACGTGACCCTCTGGCTTCCAGAATACTGCTTTAGGCTGCGGCCACGCTGCCGCTGAGCTCGCTCATGCTTGAGAGTGGTGTCGTCACCAGCTCTCCAAGCATGAGCAATTGGCTGTCCTGCAATTTTTTTAGAGCAGGAGCGGGGGTGGCTATTAGGGGAAGGGGCTGTCTCTTTGTCTGTATGTATGTGTGTGTGTCTGTCTAAGTGTGTGTGTCTCTCTGTGTCTCTTTGTGTGTCACTCTGTGTCTCCATTATCCCTCTACAACCTTTCCTCCCCTCTCTCCCTTCCACTGCTCACTCTCTCTCCCCTCTCTCCCTGCCCCCTCTTCCCCCTCTCTCCTTTCTCCCCCCTCCCACTCCGTTCCCCCCCTCACTCAATTTTCTCCACTCACTTAGTTCCCCCCTCACTCCGTTTCCCCATCACTCCATTTTCTCCCCCCCTCCCTCACTTAATTTTCTCCACCTTACTCACTCCGTTTTCTCCCCCTCCCTCTGTTTTCTCCCCCCCACTCACTCAATCCGTTTTCTCCTCCCCCGCTCACTCTATTTTCTTCCCCCCTCACTCAGTCTGTTTTCTCCCCCCACTCGCTCTGTTTTCTCCCCCCCACACACTCACTCCATTTTATCCTCCCCCCCATTAACTCCGTTTTCACCCCTCCCCACTCACTCCATTTTCTTCCTCAGTCCGTTTTCTTTCCCCCTCACTCACTCAGTTTTCTTCCCCCCTCACTCACTCTTTTTTCTTCCCCCACCTCACTCCATTTTCTTTCCCCCCTCACTCTATTTTCTCCCCCCTCACTCAATCCATTTTCTCCCCCCTCACTCACTCTGTTCCCCCCCTCACTCACTCAGTTTTCTCCCCCCTCACTCCCTCCATTTTCTCCCCCCCTCACTCCGTTTTCTCCCCCACTCACTCCATTTTCTCCACCCCACTCCGTTTTCTCCCCCCACTCCGTTTTCTCCCCTCCCACTCACTCCATTTTCTCCCTCCCCACTCACTCAGTTTTCTATCTCCCCCTCACTCTGTTTACTTCCCCCACTCACTCCCTCTGTTTACTTCCCCCACTCACTCTGTTTTCTCCCCCCCCCCACTCACTCAGTTTTCTCCCCCTCCCCCTTCACACATCTCCCCTGCACATCTGACATCAGACACACACAGCACTGAAGCACTGACACTCCCCCTCTCTTAGTAACCACGCCCCCCGCCCCCTGCTCCTGCATTAAGAGATTTGCTGGACATTAGAATGTCCATAATTTGGGAGGTGAGTCACATTGGAAGCTCAAAATAGTTGCTTTGACCTACAAATCTGCCGCAGAATGTACAGTGAATGTTTCGTTGTGCTATGTGGTGCCGTTTGTGAGATATCGATTCTTCTGACATACAAACAAACAGAGAACTTAGAATTATAGTATAGATACTGTGAGGGACTGAAGGGTTAACTCACTCACTCTGCAGGCAGGCAGCTCACGCCCCACAAGTATGCTGTACTACTGTAGGATGTGGACAATTAACTCTAGAGCAGGGTTTTAAAAGTTAGGAAGTGACTCCCTGTCAGGGCTGCCTGTTCCAGAGCACCGGAGCGCTCCCTGTATACTGTCCGCACCTCTTCTGCCTAACCCGCGAGCCCGCACGCACCACAGTTCCCCGGCAACAGTGGTAAGGGAGAGCCAAGAGGGAGCCCAGAAGGGGACATGGCTATACTTTCAAAATATAGTAGATGTGGGCATCTCTTTTAACGCATTTTACTCCATTCTGTTCATACTGTAGGTGAAATTAACAAAATGCTCGATAATCTTCTAACATATTGCAGTGATCACGGTATTACTGTATAAACAGCTTTCTAAATTTACATTATGCAGATAGCAATATGTAAATAAAATAAATTACTTTTTTACATGTAGCTATATATCCTCTTGGCTACTGATCTACCCTGCCTAACACATAAGCCCTGGTACCAGTGCAGGCAGTGTTAATCCGGATTTTCCCCTGCAGTAAGCAGCTCCCTTGTGTGACAAGAGGGGGTAGGCCTAGGGTCTGTGTTCTGCCCAATAAGGGGCTCAGACCTGGGACCCTCCCCATGGGTACATAAGGGGCTGCACTGTCTAAATTTAGTAGAACAGTGTCTCTGGAGCTGATTCTCTGGTTCTGGAGCTGAGAGTGTTGGAGAGAACCTCTCCCTTAGGGGAGTGGGGCAACTACCCCTTATTCTACCAGGGAATAAGGGAGCGAGGGAGAGACCTTTGGGGTCTCAAGCTTCCTGGGTTGAGTCCAGGAACCCATCCAAGTGTACCTGTTGTATGCTGATCAGTTTGAAGAATAAAGACCATTCCTGTTTTATATACTCTTGCCTGAGAGTGCAGTTAATCAGGGGGAGTACCAGAGAGCTTTCCTGCAGGGACTGCACCCAGCTCTGTTGGGGCGTGTGGGGAATGGATGCGCTGCTCAGAGTGAAGAACTGAGAAAGAACCCTAAACCTGTCCTGCTCGTCCCCACTAAAACCGGCGGACACTCAGGGCCTTCCTGTGAACCAACAGGTAGCACCATCACAAGGTAATCGCAGTGATTCTCCCAGAGGGTGGGGGAACATGGGTTACATACATGCAGGGCTATTTTTATCTTAGATATAAACAGTATATAGACAGTATAGTGATTGTGACACATACCAAACTGGCATACCAAAGGATGAGTTAGTTAAATCAAAACCGGATCATATAGTATTTTCTACAGTCCATATAATCATGAAGTTGCCACTTTCTTCTGTGTTTCATAATTCTGTCAGTGAGCCCATATATATAATTACAAGCTTTACATTCACAGCCAGAAGATTTTGATCAGTGTTATTATAATTAGCTGGAAAGAGACCATAAAAATATGCAAATGAAATCATTCCTTGACGCTGAACCTACTGGATCTGTGCTCAATGATAAATAGCCCCTACAGATATTCAAATGTATCCAGTGTATCGGCTAACGGAAGCCAAACAAGGAACTGAATACTAACCACCTACAGTATGTGTGTAGAATCTTGGTTGCATTCTATTTACAGGCTGTAGGCATTAGAAAAGCCCATTCTTGGTCTGTATAATCATCACCTGCATTTTTTATATATGCAGACTGTATTTAAATGAATTTCCTTGTTCTATTTGCATGAGCCATGTTATTCTCTTGTACAGCTAGCACGTTAAAATTATTTTTCTGATTTGTATGGGTACATAGTTTGAAAAAAAAAACAACCTGGCACCTATGTTTTCTAATTGTCCGTATAAATTGCTTTCTATTCTGCATACAATGAATGTTTGAAACATCGCTCTCCTCCCTTTGAACACTGCCACTTTGTATTGAAGCCGGATCACGGGTTTGCTCCAAGTGAGAATTATACAGTTGCGATTGTTGAAAATGTTAAGCAGCCCTTTAACTTGTCACTAAAAGGCCAGCGCCATCAACAATGGCACAGAAAAATGCTACCTGTAATGGAAATAGGATGCAGTTACAAGAGGTGAAAAAAAAGGAAAAAAGCATAAATACATGTTTGTAACAGAAAAGGAATACTTTGTGTACAGGCTGGTGCCATTAACATAAAATACATTTTTGTTTTTATTCTAGATTAATTATAATTGGATTTTTGTTCTCTTTGCTTTTGCTTCAATGCAGGCACATATAAAATGCAGATGCTAACATCAGATTCTGGTGTCACTGAAATATGCACCATGGATTATCTGTTCTTAGCTATTACCCTTTTTACTGATTTCAATAGCTACTGTATAAAGAATTCTCCTCTTGCTTTCTGACTGTTACCAGACTGTTCTCTCCTGGATGAATACATACAAGTTTGCTGGGTCTGAAAGGATGGCTTTTTTGTGGCAAAAACCCTCTCTTGAGAGCAAAAGAATATGGTTTGAATCCTGGTATTGACGCCCCTTGTAACCATGGGTGATTCATTTTATTGAACCATCATTATTGCGGCATGAAACGTGTTAGCCCTATATGTACCACTCTCGTAATTAATAATCTTGTGTAACCCCTACTTATTTCCCTGGATGTATTAATGTGTGGGTGCTAGAGTGAGGGCCCGAGTCCACCTTCCCTTTGTATACAGTAAGATGGTCTACTCAGCCGGCAAGGGACCAGGCTGGGGCAGACAACGCAGAGAGCGAGAGACGCCTTTTTTGGATAACAATACTTTATATATTTGTAGCACCCTTTCCACCATCATATGTGAGATTGTGTCGCTACCGGTGTATTCTGGTGCTGGTGAGTACCTGTGAGGCAGAACACTAGGCAAGAGATCTCCACGATGTTGTAGGGAGGACATCAGGACAGGCTGTTTGGATAGAACATAAATGTTCCCAGCACACCAAGAAAAAAGAACTAATAAAGGATCAGCCAAAGAGTCAAATTTTATTAAACATTAACGATGCATATAACGTCAAACAGCAACAGAAGGACAACGTATATATACGGGAACAGGGACAAAGACAGGGATGGGGAAGGAAAGAGAGGAAAGGAGAGGAAGAAAAAAACACAGAAAATTAAAAAGTGCAGGGCATGGGGGGCAACGTAACGTTTCGGGGTACAGACCCCTTCTTCTGGCCCATTCCCAGGTAGACTGAAGTCACCTGGTACTTCCCTTACCCTGTGACTAGGTCCCTGAAATACAGAGTGACACACTGACACTAAATTACAAAGGTAAATGAAACAATGGAATAACAAAGATATATTTATATCGCTGTGTATTTCAGGGACCTAGTCACAGGGTAAGGGAAGTACCAGGTGACTTCAGTCACCTGGGGAATGGGCCAGAAGAAGGGGTTGTACCCCGAACGTTACGTTGCCCCCTGCCCTGCACTTTTATTTTGTGTTTTTTTCTTCCTCTCCTTTCCTCTCTTTCCTTCCCCATCCCTGCCTTTGTCCCTGTTCCCGTATATATACGTTGTCCCTCTGTTGCTGTTTCACGTTATATGCATCGTTAATGTTTAATTAAATTTGACTTTTTGGCTGATCCTTTATTACTGTAGTTCTTTTTTCTTGGTGTGCTGGGAACATTTATGTTCTATTTGATTATTTGAGAGGAACGAGGGTCCTCTCTGTTCCCGCCTGCACCCGTTATTAATACACAGACTTTCTTAGTGTGTGCTGTCTGTACTTACTTGGTTAACTAGGCTATTTGGATAGTTCATCATTAGTTGCAGCGCCTCCGGCCCAAGTGGATCCTAGTGCGGCCACGATGGAACTCAGGGGAACTTCTTCTTTAGGTGGACATGTTCAATCAGTATACCAGATTGGGTATAACTGGGGTTTATTGCTACAGCATGATGATACACAGGTTACAGTCCCTGAATGCAATACCCAGACTTGAGGCCTTGAATATCCTCGGGTTAGATACCTTACCCCTAGTGTGACAACTCCTTCTGGGGAGAGGCTCTCTGCTGCATCCTCATACTCGGGAGGGCAGCCCAGAACAACCCCTACTATAACCTATAGAGGGGAAAAAAACTCCTTCTCTGGGGAATGGCTTGTAAGATGGCCTACCTACACTCATAGACCTCCCTTACAATAACAGGCTAATCCTGAACTTTACTGGTAACACACACACACAGAACAGTATAACAGACCCTGCTGGAATTGCTCTAAACACTGCCCACTCTTTACTGGGATTTACAGTGTTAGAGGGGCCTGGAAATCTGTAGTCGAAGGGGACTTGGCTACATATACTGTATAAGAAAAACAGAAATCATATACCAAGGCCCAAAAAAACGAGGACCACACACAATACTTAGGACAAGAGTATACAGAGGATAAAAGTGTAACCCGCTGCACAATTGTCCCTCGGTATTTCTTATTCAGTCCCGGTGGCCCAGATGCTAACTAATGGGCCACTGTTGGTGCACAACTTTGAAGCTTTTGTGAAATGTAGGTGTGTTAAGAGGAGCAGGCCTGCTACTTCCCAACAAAAAATGATGGTACTGTAGATATGTATGATGAAAAGAATACTGAAAAGCTGTAATGCTGATTCCTTGTATGTGTTTCCACTTGATCTACATGCAGCTTCAGGACCTCAGCTTACATGGGTCCCCTCTATTTGACAATGTACTCACCGCTCGCTCGTAACCATTACTTCTGGTACATTCTGCTCTGCCTGTCTGTCAAGGCTCTGCCAGCGTGCTGTGTCTCTCTCCTGGCTACTCAATGCAGTTCCTTTCCTCTCTCTCTCTTCAGGTCTCCTCTCACTCACCTACTCCTCTCTTGCTATGTCTATTATCTGGCACTCCGTGTGCCCGCTACTGCTCCGGTATTATCACCTTTATTAATGCCTTGTGGCAAGTTCCAAACTGACGGGTAAGTCAGGGATAGTGTTCCCGTTACTATTTGGATACAATATAGCAAATGAAAATACCCCTTGTGAGCACATTCACATCTCAGACAGGTCTGTAACCCTGCTTTTCACCATTATCTCCTAGCACACAGTGCTTCCACTGCAGCAAGGGATTCTGGGGAAAAACATGCAGAGCATACAGTGTCACCTTTTGCTTCAAATCCATTTTAACATGGACCCCTATAAGCTTATGCCTGCTACATTACGCATCATTTCAGCACAGCCTGGGTTAAAGTGCATAGCCAGTAAAAAATCGGACACAAATCCTTGCACTTGGAATTTGCACATTGAGGAGTTTATGTGCTTTCATGCATGAGTTGTTTAAGCTCCTACATACAATTTTTAAAGTGATACCGTAGGTCCAATTTTTCACCTTGGTCTTTTTACTGTTTATTTTCAGTGCTCTTAAGTGAGCATCGTTGAACACAGCTACAAATAACAACCAGAAGTCTCCCTTTATTGAAGAGAATTCATACTATCACACATTTAAATGTTGTATTCAGTGCCAGGCATGTTTTGACCCGCTGAAAATAAAAGTAGATTTCTTTCTTTAATCACTCCCTGTGTTCACATTTCTGGAATCAACCAAAATGATGATAAAACTATCACTGACAGTGATTGGAAGAAAGCCCAGATGAGGGAACACGCAATAAGGTGAATACAGATGGAAGTGTGCATGGCCAGGACACGTATCAAAAAGAAAGCAGGGGAAAGCAGAAGGATGAAACATGCCAAGGATTCTCTGGAGAGAAGGGCTACACTAGGGTATTGAAAATAAACAAATAGACTTACCAAACAAGATTTATGTCCATAACAGTAAAATGGACTTCATTCCAGTGCTGCTTCAATAAAGCAAAAACATCCATCTTCACACAAGAGAAAAGTCAGAAATAGGGGTTTTATGCCTTTTCATATGACTTCATTAATCTTCTATAATTTTGCTTTTTATGAAATGGTAGACGCTCACCTTTATTATCACTGATTTTTTTAATTTCTTCTCTGCCTTGTAACCTTCGAGACTCCCCTCTCCTTCTCCTCCCCAGCCCCTGGACCACAAAAAAAAACAGCAACAAGCTCCATGTCTGGAGGGACCACGGCTTCTTGTTTCCAAAGGGATTTGCCTGGGAACAGCCAATCAGGTAGCTAGATCCCGTCCGGTCTAGTAAGTCTCCCAAGGAGAAGAAGGCTTTGTTTTTATGATTTATGTTTGGCTTAAATGGACGGTGTACCTAATATTTTATATTGACTGGTGTTCTGAATAAACCCCCAAGGGATTGTTTAAAAACAATTACTGCGTGTATATGTTTATCTGACCTCACCTACAGGCCAGTCCATCACAAACGTCCACAGCTTTTATTAAAAACAACGATGTATTTAAAGATTTTAACACCAACTTTAACCTGCCATCAATTCAACCAGGTAATACCCAGCACTCTGACTCCTTCAAAATTAACAAGCCTAGCTGAGGAAGCTTCCTGTAAAGACTGCCCAGCACATACAGCTCCCTCTCACCAAATGCCTATCACATGGCCATTATTGTAATGTCACCCACTCTGACAGAGCTTTATCCCACAAAATACACCAACATTGCAGCAGTTGTGAAAAATACAAAAATTCATCACCTTTTTACATATCATCCAACATATGGTAATGTTGGGAGATTTGTGCAGCCTGGTCACACATGCTGAGCGCCCTAGCCACTTTCTCTCTGTTCTGACAAGAAAATTACTTATTCAAAGATTGATTTGGGCTGTCGATCTCAGCCGTGAGTGCACACATGAATAACACCAACACGAGATGTTAATTATGAATAATATTTATTGGTTACTTAGCTTCGAGTATATTCAGCATCTTCTGACACTCGGGATATCGCTCACGATGTCAACAAGGGGACCCCCACCATTTCCATTGAAATAGAATGCCTGGTAGTTGTTATTCTGTGATCACATTTGTCCTGCGCGCGATGCTGAGAACACCTCGAGCTTAGGCTGCAATAGGCGAAGGTCTGACTCTTACATTCCGAACGAACATGTTCACAGGCATCCAGTCATTCAACCAACATCCCCATTAGGGAGGCGAGGGGCGAGCCCAGCTCTTCTAGTGGGCTTTCCATAACAACCTCTTTCGGAGCATTCCTGTTAACAGCAAAATTACTACATTTAAGCATATCTTTAAGAGACAAAAGGTAACTCATCGGGCATCTAGGCCATCAGAAACACAATACAACTCCATTCTCATTACACTCCCCATCGTATAACCCCTCCAGCCTACCCTCACCCCTGGAGTTAGCCAAACTCTCTGCCTTCAATATCTTAAACCACTCCCACCACTAAGGACCACATGAATGGGCACAAGAGGGTCAACCAGAGCAGCCAGGTATGATAATAAAATGAGGGCAAGGTGAAGTGTCCCCCAATTGGAGGGTATATGGTGGGCTCTGTATCGTGGTCTTGCCACCCTCCCCTATTTGTTAGGGCTCTCTTAATTAATTAAGCTTTGCAAAAAGACAATGGGAGAAATGCACCCACAATATTTACTGATTAGTAATTATTCAAGAATAGTACTCAGAGATTGAAGTGTAATGACACTAAGGGGAACCTGGTTCAATGCTCGGTGTCGGCTCCTTGTGACCTTGGGCAAGTCACTTTATCTCCCTGTGCCTCAGGCACCAAAATCATAGATAGTAAGCTCTACGGGCAGGGACCGTGTCTACAAAATGTCTCTGTAAAGCGCTATGTAAAACCAGCAGCGCTATACAGGAACATGCTATTATTATAATAATAATTATTATTATATATAAGTACCAATTCTTGCAAATTGAGAACAGTACTATTTTCTTATTTCATAGCTGCTGTTAAATAGCAAGACTCTTCTTTACCCCAATCATTAACATGTTGTTTTCATTTATGAAAAAGAAGAAGAATATCAAAGCATACAAAAATCGACTGATACAACCTAAAAATGCTGAAGTGATATAAGAAGATAATTTACTATTAGACAAACTGTAACAATCATCTTGCAAATATAACACATACGAGAGACATATTAGATTCATGCACTGATGAGTTCCGTGCTATTTGTCAAACTGACTTGATAAATTGCAACATTTTATGATATTAAAGCCAATCACTGTATATTACAGAATAGGTGACATTGGCCCTTATTCAATATTCTTCCAATCTGCTTCCCATGAGTGAGAAGCGTTTGTCCCATTTATTAACATGGAACTGAACACTTCTCGAGAATACAGAAGCGAGTTCACATCTCATTGAATGTTTCAATTACTAATACAATTGTAATTTTTTTTAACTCCATTTTTTTTCTATTTTTGAAGAGGGAAGGGAGGGGGGATGGAGAAATTAGAAAAGGTGTGAAGGGGAATAAATACCCAAATTACATAACAGAAATTACAGATATACAGTAAGTGGGTATGCACGATGGCTTAGAGGTCAATGGTACGTGGATATCTTGGTCTTATTGTCTGGCTTTTCCTAGGTCCCGAGCCCTACATCTAGCTGGGTTGAAGCTATGGTTCACTTATTGCAAGACGTTACATCGTTACGCTGTCATGAGCTTAGATATTCCTCTGTACTATTCTAGGTGGTTTCAGCACACACACACAGGGTACAAATGTACAAGTTTGTGCACTGTGGGATTGCCAAGGTGCTCAAATGTACGTAAATTTGGTATGCTGATTTTCATGGAGGCACATAAGCTTTTCTATGATCATTATATAAATGATTTTATTGCGGACTGCCTTAATTTGGGAGAAGCGGGGGGGGGGTTTACTTGCTTCCAGTTACTGGCAATTTTGTTTTTGGCAGCCAAGAAAATATGCTTAATCAGTGCATCTGTGTTTCTATCCATATTTTCTGTGGGCTTTTTGATCAGAACTTAATATTCCACGGTTGGGCATAGCCCCATGACTTCAAGAGTTAGTCTTTTGATTCTTTCCCAAAACACCTTGATTAAGGCGCTGTAGCAAATATGCTTTAACAAGCCTATTTTGCCACAGCTCTGCCAGCAGAGGAGAGGTCATTTGGAAGAAAATGTGAAGGCGTGCTGAAGTGTAATACCACCAGTAGTTTGAGGTTAGTCTCCCTAAATGCGGTGTACGTGGAGGATTTAGCCAGTCTCTCAAATATATAACCCCAGTCATCATCCTCCAGTTCTTGTCCAATGTCTCTCTCCCAGCTGAGTATGTTGTTGTCCTTGAGGGTGCTCGCTGAGGTGATCAGTGTTTGATATAGTAGTGCTATTGTCCCTTTATGGTATGTGGCATTCAAGTGTCCAAATGTCATTAGTGGTCTATGGATATCCTTTTTGCACACTAACAATGACAAATAATGTCTTAATTGTAAAGATGTTGCAAGATGTTGTTATGGGGTATTCTCTATTCCACCTGGATTTTGGCAAATGTCTTAGTTTTGTTCCCACTCACCAGGTTTTTTAATCTACTTATGACCATCTGTTGCCAAGCTGTGTAATTTCCTGTATGCAGGTGGGAAGTTTGAGTTATCTAACATGGGGGTTAGGGGTGACGGTAGTATATAGTCTCCCATAATTTTTTGCTCTTTGGCTGGGTGTTTGGGCCTTGGTGGTTCTCTTATGCATTTGTACTCCTAAAAGATATGCCATATCTTCAGTTTCAGCTTCCGTCTTTTCTATATCTACACACAGTTTCATTAGTTTTGCTAGGGCCCAGTAAATCAAAGGACGACTTTAAAGTAGCTTATGAGGTCTGGTTGGGCCAGTCCACCCCGAGATGGTGGGCTTAATCATTGTGCTCCTCTTAATTCTAGGCTCTCTCACATGCCAAATGAAATCTGTCACGGCTTTCTCCAGATCTCTGAAACGGTGGATAGGAACCCCCATTGGAATCACCTGGAAAAGGTACAATATGTGTTGCAGCAGATTCATCTTAACCAAAGTTATTCGGCCTGACCATGATATTTAGTATGAGTCCCATGTTTTGAGATCTTTCTTTAGGTTCTTCATAATTGATGGGTAGTTCAGCTCATAGATTTCGGTGTATTTTTTAGGTGTAGCCCTTTTACACCCAACCTAAGTGAGATTGGGGTGGGTATGCTTTCTCCAGCTACTTCTAGGTGTGTTGGGCTGGGACCTGTTGGTGAACAGGAGGGCTGAGTGCTCCGCGATGGTGTGGGGAGAGTCAGAACAGGGGTAGTAAAAACAAAAAACAAAACTGTGCGCTACTACCTAACTACCTATAAAGTTTAAATGTATAAATATATACAGTGCAGTGACTATACCATCAATTTAGTGATAATTTTTTTTTTAAAAATTAAACCACAACTCCCACAGTGAGATAATTATACATTAAATAATAAGTGCCACATAACCGTGTTGGGGATAATGGCGTCTGCAGCTGTAAACGCAGGGGTGGCTCAGCACCCCACACACACTAAGAGAATGGAAACAAAAGAAAACAGCGCACAACGCCAAATAGTGAAGCAAATTAAACAATATATTATAGAATTAAAAAGGGGGTAATATATCTGCGTACATGAAAAAAGTTGGTAAAAGGCATGTAGTGTGTATCACACTGTTTACCACTCGGCAGCTGTTAACTGTAGAATCGGGTGCTTGCTTCCCTCTGCTGATGCAGCTCAGTTGATTCTGGGGCAGGACGTCAGTCTTTCACTCCCAAGGGGATTTCCCTTCATGCAGCCAGGTTCAGCAGCTGGTACTGGGGGTCGGTGAAATCGCTCCTGCTTCCTGGCCGATATGAAGCTGCTCCTATACCTCGGCAGGTGTATCCTCTGCACAGAGGTTAAAACGCAGCTTGCTGGGGTGCCCTCAGCGTGCCACGATGCCGCTCCGTCGCGGGACGCTGTGTAATGACGTCACTGTCTACACAGTAGTGGTGGATTCAATAGGGAAGTTTGAACAGTCTTACAAAGTCTCTCACAAGTGTCCAAAACAGCACACAGGATGAAATAAAAACAGGACAGGCCAATACATAGACAAAGGCCAATGTAAGCAGATATAAGGCAATAGAATGTTACATCCAACTAGTTTCGTAGAATTAACTACTTCTTCAGGGAATAGTTAGTAGTTAATTCTACGAAACTAGTTGCCAGAGTTGTCCCAATCTTCAAAAGTGGGGACAAAAACACTGTCTCAAACTACAGGCCAATCTCACTTCTCCCAATTCTATTTTAAGTCATGGAAAAATGTGTCCACTCCCAACTAAGCGATTTCTATACCAAGACAAATTTCCCTAGCCAATTCCAAACACTCCACCGTAACTACCCTGCTAAAAGTTTGCAATGAAATCCAGTGTGGAATGGAACAGGGCCAATCACCGGTGCAGTGTTCCTAGATTTTGCAAAGGCTTTTGACACAGTTGATCATGCTATCCTGCTTAACAAACTCCAGAGCTCTGGAATAGGGAATCATGCTTTAAACTGGTTTCAGTCCTACCTATCAGGAAGATCCCAACATGTGTCCATCTCAGGCTCTAACTCCAACCCCCTGGATATCACTTGTGGTGTCCCGCAAGGCTCTGTTCTGGGGCCCCTACTCTTCTCAGTGTTCATTAATGATCTTCCCACAGCTTGTAAGGAAGCCTCAATACACATGTATGCAGACGACACAATCCTATATGCACACAGCCATAGCCTCTCCGACCTTCAACACATAATTCAGTCTGACTTTTTGAGACTCGAAAACTGGATTTCCCAAAACAAACTGTTTTTAAACACTGACAAGACTGCAACAATGGTATTCGGGACCAAGACTAAATTTTTAAAGCTTCCAGTGACTGAGCTCCTGATTAGAACCAACGCTAACACCACCCTAACCCCTGTCACTAGTTTTAAATACCTGGGCTTATGGTTTGACTCCCACTTAACATTCGGGATGCACATTGATACCCTGACAACCAAGACCTATGCCAAACTAGGGGTACTTTACAGGAACAAATCCTCCCTAAGTCTCCTGGTCAGAAAGCGTATCGCACAGCAGATGCTAATGCCAATTATTGACTATGGAAACATAGTATATGGCTCAGCACCTCAAACCCACCTTAGAAACTTGACACCCTCTACAACTCAATTTGTCGTTTTGTTCTCCAATGCAACTACAACACACATCACTGCGATATGCTCAAAGAACTAGATTGGTCATCACTAGAGTCTAGGCGCAAAGTTCACCTTTCCAGTCTTGCCTTTAAATTCTTCATGGGCAAGCTACCCAGCTATCTGAACAAGCTCCTCACCCCTACCACTTGCAGCACTTATCACCTGAGATCAGACTTCAAAAGACTGTTCATGGTCCCAAGGCTCAACAAAGTATCCGGACGTTCCTCCTTCTCCTACCGTGCGCCCCAAAACTGGAACAACCTACCAGAGACTCTCATATCCACCACCAGTTTAAGTTCTTTCAAATCTAAGGCTGTCTCACATTTTAATCTGGTCTGTAACTGTTTCATACGCCCATAATATATATTTTCTTTAACTGTGCATGCAATGTCTTGTATATAATGTATACCCTGTTCATTTATTTAACTGAATTTGTAACCATGTATTATTTGTTTTACTCTGTGCCCAGGACATACTTGAAAACGAGCGGTAACTCTCAATGTATTACTTCCTGGTAAAATATTTTATAAATAAATAAATACCCTTCTCTCCCATCCCTTTGTGGGATGGAGGAAGAGGCTCCCCACTCCACAAGTGGAGGGGATAAGGATCACACTCCAGACATAGCTTCTTAACTGAATTTAGGAGAGTGTCAGAATTTATAACCTGAGATTAGGGGTTGGAACCCTGCCCCATATCAGAACAGGTTGAATACTTATTGGCTAGCACTGCTTTTGGATGAACCAATCAGTATCCGCCTCTCAGGCTGACACTCTCTGGTGGTTGCTGGGTCGTTCCTTGGATACCTGAATTGTATCCAAGTCTGTAATACACATACAGAACCTAAAGAAGGAATTAACCCCTCCACTGCCTGCTCCTAACAGGACTGACACTGGAAGGGCCCAGGAAAAAGAAGTAGCGGCCGGGATACCACTATATTGGTATAAAAACCCTTAGATATTTTAGTTTCTCTGTTTTCCATTTTATTGGGAATAGTTGCTTGCTGGTATTAAGATTTACTGTAGAAACATGCAGGCTTAAAGCCTCAGACATTGATGGGTTGATTTTGAAATTAGAGAGCTTCCCGAATTTGTCTATTTGGATAAAGAGTTCCTGTTATAGCAAATGTAACACAGTTTGTGTTAGCAAATGCAACACAATTTCCCCCCCTATGGGAGATTTGGCTGATGCTACCTAATGTATTGCTGCTCACCTGTAGGTTCTCAGGAGCTCTGAGCGTCCGCTGGTGATATTAGGGATCAACAGGTCAGGCTTTCAGTGTTTCATCTTCTCTCTCTTTGGTGCAGCGCCTCCATCCTCCAGGGGCCTATCATAGATAGGAGTAGTCCCTGTAGGAAACTCCCTTCTGTCCCCCTGAATAACTTCATACTCAGGCTGGATAAAACAACTGGGTCTTTATTCGGTCTCGCAGCACACATAGCCTCCTAGTCCCTGGGGCAAACCCAAGGGGCTTGAGGCCCCAAGAGCCCCTCCTTACCTCCCTTACCCCCTGATGGGATAAGAGGAATCAGCTCCCACTTCCCTGAGGGAGGGAAGGGAAAAACAAGAACCAGAGACCTGGCTCAACCACACTATCATTTGAGCTGCAGACTCTTTTTATTACCAGGGGAGGGTCCCAGTTCTTATCCCCAGTAGATGGGCAGTACCTTGGCCGTGGGCCCACCCCCTTGTAACTACTAGGGAGTTACGTAAGACGTAAGAGCAATGATTATCCCTAACACTGCCTGCACTGGTACAGGTTGCGTATATGTTAGGCAGAGGATTTTAGTAGCTAGGTTTTAGATGGCTACACAAGATATCATCTGTGAACAGTAATATCTTGTGCTTGCTGTCCCCGATAACTACCCCTGTTATCTTGGTAAATAATAGGTTTTCTGCATTACTGAGTGATTATACAGTATATTAAGGTCATCATTTACTTTATTTGTAAATTAATATGTATATACAGTACAGTATGATGTTGAACATCTTAAATTCACATTTCTGCTTGCTGGTAAAAAGTGATATAACTAGATATGTGTTCAAATAAAGGTTTTTTTTATTACTGAAATTAGAAATGCCAAGACCATTGTCAAGCTTTAATGCAAGTTATAGAAGTAAAGCATCATGAATTTAATTTAATGCAGAGTTACATGCTTGTCATGGAATTATTTCAAACACTTTTTTATATAGTGGTCATCAATATTATCTGTCTCTGGTTGCTGTTCTATGGATGTAATAAAAAGCATACAAGTCCCAAGGCATATAATTATTTGTAAATATCCTCCTGTGACTGTATTAGCATACAGACATTATCAGTATAGAGGAGAACCATTAGAGCCAGTGTGTAGGAGGATGTTAAAATGACATGGTCTGGAATATACTGTAAGAGAATAAGGGGGATATGCACTAAGCAGTGATAACTGCTTTTAAGACAGATAAATGGGTTTTAAGACCGATAGAGCCTGCTGCGCGATTCACTAAGCAGTGATAACAGCGCTTTATCGGCCGTATAGGCATTTTTTCAGCCATGGAAAAAAAATACGTCCGATCAGGCAAAAAACGGCAAACGCGCCGTTTTTTGCCAGTCAGTGGGATTCACTAAGCAGTGATAAGTCAATCGTGCTTTAAAAGCACGCCAGATTTTTGCCCTAGCGAAAAGGCTGGCACAAAAGAGCTGGAGAAAGTAAAAAAATCTTTGTTTACCTTTCTGTCAGCACACCATTAATACAACAGGCTGACGGGTGTCCCCGGGTGATACCCGCGAGAGTCCGTTGGCCCTCGGGTAATCCCCACAGGAGTCCTGGGGTCCCCACTGGCCTGCGGTACCAATCATGTGCCCCCCAAAAAATAAACAGTACTTTTAAATAAATACACGCACCCTCCCACCCCCCAACACATGCAGTAAATAATGGGCAAAATGACTATTATCCAGATATGGATAATAGTGCATTTGTCCATTTAAAATACAACATTAAGCAGAATCAATAAAGTAAATAAATCTTACACTCACCCCTGCCAGGCTGCTACACTGAAGGCCGTACTCCTCCTCATCACCGTCTATGTCCACCATTGCAACAAACAATACAAAACATTACAGTAACCGCTATAGTAATTAAAGGGTTAACCCACCCTCCCTCACTACCCACCCAGTAGGCCTAAACACCCATCCTTGGGGATAATACCCCCTTCACCCACCCCAGCTACCCACAATAAAAAAAAATACACACCACAGCCCTACTACCCAACTCCTAGGCCCCCAAAAATCATTACAATATTTAATAAACAACAATACACAACCCACCCACCCCGTGCCTACACATAAAACCATTTTTTTTTTTACACACAGGATTAATACCACAGGCCAGCGGAGATCCCCGTGGGTGTCTCGGGGTTCCCAAGATGTCCCCATGGGTGTCTGGGGGCCCTCAGGTTGTCCTTGTGGGTCCCATGGGCCCACATAGCTGTGGAGCCCCCAGTTCCTCCCTGCAGGTGTCCGTGGGTCCTCAGGTGGTCCCCGTGGACATCCTGGGTTCCTCGGGCTGTCACCGGGGGCGTCCGTGGGTCCTCGGGTGGTCCCCACTGGCCTGCGGTACCATTCCTGTATTTAAAAAAATAAAACATGGCCTACATTTCAATAAATACACCTCCCCCCCCCCCCACACCCCGACCAAACACATACAGTACAGTAATGGGCAAAATAACTATTATCTATATATGGATAATAGATTATTTGCCCATTATTAAACACAATATTAGCCATGAAGCATAAATAAAGTAAATAAAAAATGTTCTACTTACCCCTGGCAATATGAAGAGCGTCCTCGTCAGCATACTGCAGGGCCATGTCCTCCGTTGCCAGAAAGCATACATAATAAATGCAATCCAATGTCCCCTAACCCCTTAATCACCTTAGCGGTTAGTAATCGCTCTAGTAAATAAGGGGTTAACCCACCCTCTGCCACTAGCCACCCAGGAGGCCGAACCACCCTCCCAGGACACTACCCCCACCCTTCACACTTCATTGGTACAGTGGATACATCATGCTCATATAATATGGGCATCATTTACTACTATAGCAAGAAATGGGGAAGGAATAAAAAAACAGGCCCAAATCAAAAACATTAAATAACTAAATAAAACACATTACCTTGCAAAATAAAACATAGCACAAAGCAAAATAAAACACAGCACATAGCAAAATAAAACACATCACATAGCCAATTAAATAGATAACAAATGTCAATAAAACAATTGAATGGCACAGTGTGCACATCATGCCCATATAATATGGACATCATTTAAAACTATTCCAGTCAATGGTCAACCTAAAAAAAGCAATCACAAACAAGATCCAATGCAATCAAAACAATGAAAAACTAAAAACAAATGAAGTAAACAGAACTAAATTACTACCAATCAATTAATCCAATCCAAAATAAATACCACAATTAACAATTTAAAAAACAAAACAAAACCCTTAATAAATACATGAAAGCTCAAAGTAAACACCATCAGACAAAATCTGACTACCAAAAAGGAGCCACTGTTAAAAAAGCAAGCAACCCCCCCCTAAAGAAACTTTTTAAAACACCACTAAAAATGACATCAGAGGGAGGCGTTGAGGAGCTAACAGTCCGCCTATGGAGTGTAGGTGGATATGGTGAGCACCCGCTGCAGACGCAAGTGGTGACTGAACAATTGAGACCTGTGGCCGAGCTGCTCCCAACTACCTCACCTGATTGTATGGCTGAACAGCTAGGCCAACGATTTAAGCTGCCAGGAGGCCTCCTGTGGCTACAATTGAATGGACAAGACTTTATGCAAGTACTGTGCCCCAAGTTTGGTTGCCCAGATGGGTATTTAAGTGCCACGTCTCGCTGTGCACTGTGCGATGTGCCCCATATACAACCGTGACTGAAGGCCTGTGACTGGCTTATGACTGCTTTTCCCCCGGAGGAGGTGCAGAGTCTTTACCAACTGGTCAGTAAACTACATGCGGTGGTGGAGAATTCCTCTGTGGATGCAGAGAGGAACTATTTGGCTGTTCTCTACGATCTATTGCACCCTGACCGAACTGCTCTGGTCAATAACCTTTGCGGGGAGTACTACAGTGTGAGTTCGGACTCAGGAGGTGAGTCACCAGGAGCTGACGCCAGGGGGAAGAGCTCCAGTTCCCCTAAGAGTGCGAGTACTGCACTGCCCTGCCAATCAATGCTGGACTTACCTATCTCAATGCTGGCCTGTGTTGGAGGCACCAAGTCCTTCTCCTCCTGCAACATGGAGTGGGAGCAATGTTCTTCAAGGCAGTCGGCTGTAGTGGTAGGGTCTGCGGTACCTGTTTCTCCCGGCATGGAGGTCAACGAGGGTGCTGCAGCCCAGCTGATCAACGCGGAGGCATTCACTACCAAGGTACTGGCCGGTACTTCCACACCTCCTGAGGACCCATCCATCGTTCCTGCTTCCAGGGATGATTTATCAGATATGATCTCACCTGGAGCCCTGTGAAGCCGGAATACCTCTTTCACGATCAACTTGGCTGTCTGGTCTGCTAAAGGGAGATTCTGTGCAGCAATGAAGTGGGACATTTTTGTAAGTCGATCCACTACTATCAGAATGGAATTATGTCCACTTGATATGGGTAGATCAACAATAAAATCCATTGATATGGAACCCCAAGGACTAGTAGGAATTGGAAGAGACTGCAGCAAACCCTCAGGGGATGCTTGAGGAGTCTTGGTCCTAGCACAGGTCACACAGGAGAAGACATAGGGGCCTATGCAGAGAGCAGCGAATTTTAAAATTGGCGAATTTATTAAAAAGTAGCTTTTTTGGAGAGTTTTAATCTCCATATGCAGAGAAGTGCGAAATCTGCTATGTTTAACATGGATGCGTGTGGCGAGTTTAAATTGGCGAGATGCGCGCTTCAGAAATGTGTTAAAACAAATTCGCGCCTTTTTTTTTCCCTTTGCAATGGCCGCGAGCGGCAGTTTTTTCTGGCGAGGCAAAACGGAGACAATCGCGCCATTTTATTGGCGCGAACAGCCGCTAGATGCCGTTCGCGCCTCTCTGCATACGGATATTTTTAAAACTGGCGAGATTGAGGTTCTCGCCAGCCGCGAGGCGAGTTTTACAAATAGAAAAGAAAAATTGGCGCGTTTTTCGGAACTCGCCATTTTCTGCTGCTTTCTGCGCGATTTTCTCCAAAAAATGGCGAATTTCGAAATAGCGCTGCTCTCTGCATAGGCCCCATAGTCTTTAACATCTTGTGATAATTTAGGCCACCAAAAAGAGCGGAACAACAGTTCCTGTGTCTTGAGGACACCTGGGTGACCAGCAGGTCGTTAGTTATGCATTAATTGGAGCACCTCTAATCTTATCTCCTTAGGGACGAACAGACGGTCCTTACAGTTCCCCCATCACATAGAAATAGTTCAGCTTCCGGTGGAGGTTTATTCAGAAACAAGTCGTTTGAGTAGGCTCCCTTAATTCATGTGAGGAAATTGGCGGAAAACGTAACGCCCAGAAACATTTTCTTTGGAAGAATAATTTCTTCTTGCTCTTTATTTATCTGGACACGGATTAGGCAATAACCGTGACAAGGCATCAGCCTTCCCATTCTGGGAGCCGGGGCGGTATGAGATGTGGAACTGAAATCTTGCGAAGTATGGAGCCCACCTGGCTTGTTGCGCAGACAGTCTCTTTGTGGATCGAATGAATTCTATGTTCCTGTGATCTGTAAAGATGATAACTGGGTGATTGGCCCCCTCAAGTAAATGTTTCCACTCTGAGAATGCGGCTTTTATAGCCAAAAGTTCCTTGTTTCCGAGACATAATTTATTTCAGCTTTTGACATTTGGTATAAATAGAAGGCGCATGATGAAGGAGCATCTTGGGTCTAATTCTTTGTCAAAGAATGGCATCAACAGCGGAGCTGGATGCGTCCACTTCCATGACAAATAGCAAAAGCCCACAAATCTCTGAATGTCCTTCTCATTTCGAGGAATTGTCCATTCCACCATGGCTTGAATCTTGCCTGGGTCCATACTCAAACCCTCAGGGGAGATGACAAAACCGAGAAATTGTATACTGGTCTTTTCAAAATCACAGTTTTCTAATTTGATGTACACTTTGTGCTTTCGGAGACGCCCTATGACAATCCGGACATGTTTCTGGTAATCCATGATGTTATCTGAGAAGACTAGGATATCCTCCTGGTATGCCACTACGAATTGGTCCAGTAACTCTCAGAGAACATCATTAATTAAATGCTGGAAAGTAGCAGGAGCATTACAAAAGGCATCACCAGATATTCATAGTGCTCATAACGGGTTCAGAAGGTTGCCTTCCACTCGTCACCGGGTCGGATGCGGACCAAATTATACGCCCCTCTGGTAAAGATCTGGGCTGACTGAATTCTTCAAATAGTTCCGGAATTAGAGGTAATGGATACCTGTTCTTCACTTTGATCTTATTTAGTTCCCGATAGTCAATGCAAGGACATAGAGAACCGTCTTTCTTTCCCACGAAGAAGAGAGCAGCACCTGCTGGGGAAGTAGAGGGTTGGATGAAGCTCTTCGACAGGTTCGCCTGTACTGTAGGTAGTCATTAAGGACTTTCAATTCTGGTTCTGAGAGTGAATACATTCTTCCGAAAGGAATGGCAGCACCCAGTAATAGTTCAATGTAGCAGTCGTAAGAACGATGTGGGGGAAGCGTATCCGCGTTCTTCTTGTCACACACATCCAAAAACTCATAGTATGGAGTTGACAGAAGATTTTCTTTGGACAAAGAAATCTTACGTATTCCCACACACTCTGGTTCGGAGTCTTATGTAGGCAGGCTAGCTGGCAGTGCTCTGAGGGAAATGTGAGTATCTTGGTCTTCCCATCAATTACTGGGTTGTGGATCATGAGCCATGGAATTCCCAGAATCACTGGAAACAAGGGTGAAGGAATAAGACTAATTAAATCTTCTCCTGATTATTGGGCTCTATGATTAGTGTTAAATTACTTGTTTCATGGGTAACAGGTCCAGAGCTCAAAGGAGAACTGTCAATGACTTCCATTCTTTCTGGCGATTCCTTGGCTATAAAAGGTACCGAATGGCTCTTGGTGAACTCTATGTCCATAAAATTCCCTGCCGCCCCTGAGTCGACCATTACTGTGGTTGAAAAATGATGTGTTCCCTCCTCAATTATAATAGAGACCAGGAGGTGTGGATGTAGAGAAGGAGGGTTACCTTTACTTTGAGAAGCTGAGAAAACAGTCTTTGCAATGGCTTGCAGCTGATTTCTCCTAGGACTCTGGAAAGAAGACCGCCTGGACTTATTTGGGCAATCGGTGAGCTAGTGTCCCTCATTTCCGCAATACAAACTGAAATCTTCTGTTCTGTGTTTATTCCTTTCTCCAGTTGAAATAGGTCACCACAATGTGTTTTCTTGCATTGGCTCCTCCTCAGTCTCCCTGGAACATCTTGGGGTGCTGACATCTCTAACCCTGGGGTTGTTTGACATGAACCCCTGTCTCTCCAATCACCTTTCAGTAAGCCGTCGATCGATTTGAATGCATAAACGGACAAATTCCTCAAACCCCTCTGGAGGCACCACCCGAGCTTCATCCTTAATTTGCTCTGAGAGACCCTGCCGAAAATGATATCTCTGAGAGGCCACATTCCCCTTAGTAGCGGTAACCCATCTGTGAAACTAGGCGGCGTACTCAGATGCTGAGCGTCTCCCTTGACGAAGATTGTTCAGAGTTGCTTCACCGTTTGCACCATGGTTTGGGTCATCAAAAATCAGACTATGGCTTCGATGAATTCCTCCAGATCCCTTAGTAGTGAGCTATCCTGTTGTAACATAGGGGAGACCCAAGCAAGGGCCTCATCCTTGAGCAGGGTGATAATTAGTCCCACCTTGACTTCGTCAGGTATTATAGATGGTGGGCTGTAGCTAAAATAGAAGTCTGCATTGGTTGAGGAAACCCCGGAATGGTTGTTTCCCCCCCCCCCCCCTAATATTTCTGGAAGGGGTACACGGGGAGCAGTTTGCATAGGCAAAGGGTTTTGAACAGGCACAGCAGTTATGGCTGCGAGTAGTTGATGTACTTCAGCTTCTGTGGTATAGCACGTTCTTCCAAGCATCCAAGATGGTTGTAAACATGTCCTTGTTGTTCCTGGAAGCTGGCCATGACATGTTGCAAAGAAGCAACGGGATCATGATAGGTCCTGTTTATTCTGTCAAGGGTTGATCTATGGATGGAGTGGATCCCACTGGGCAGAGAGTGGGGATCCCAGCAGATAGCATGGTCGGGGTCACAAGCAGAGGTCGGAGGCAGGTGGCAGATAGCATGGTCGGGATCACAAGCAGAGGTCGGCAACGAGGAGACAGGATAACAGCAATAGTAATAGCAGCAGCAAATACAAGAACCTAGCAGGAGCTGGAGGAACCAATGTAAACAGGCAAGGGAGGAACAGGAAAGGGAGGTTTAAATAGGCAGACTGAGAGGTAGGACATAGGTGCAGAGGTGTCAGGTTTCAGGGTCTGGAATAATCTTTGAGAGAGCTAGCAGAGTAGCAGCAGTCCCGGTGGATAAGCATGGGTACTGTAGGCTAAAACATGTCACACACTGTATTGCCCCTGGCTTTACTCTTTCCTTTAAACCTAACACTATAAGTCCTGATAGGAACAGTCAGTGTCGGGGTTAAACTGCTGCACAGGGCCTAGCTTGCAGTTGCAGCCTGGATAGCTACAATGTTACCATGTCTAGGTGCAGGCCTACTGGCAGTTTGGAGTGTCATGCCTGGGGATGTTACTGACTGGGTCACATGCAGATGGTGCGATTCCTGTCAGTATCAGGACATGCCCTGTTATGGGGCAGGGTTACAAACCCCTTCCCCGGGTATAAAAGCTGGCACTCCACCAAATTGTGTCTGTTTTCCCTCCCTCTGTGGAGTCGGAGTGCTTCCACCTTGCCCCATCAGGGGATAAGAGGGCTAAGGAGGGGCTCTTTGGGCTTCAAGCAGCTTGGGACCAGGAGAGAGAATGGAAGCTGCAATAAAACCTGGTTGTACCATCTCTGGACTATCTATGTCAGTGTTTGAGGAGTGTCTGTGGGGACAACCCTAGCCCTTGGCATGGGCCCTACAGATTGGAGGCACTACATCATGGAACTGAAAAAAGCCTGACCTGTTGCTGCTCCCCAATACCACCAGCGGAGACTCACACCTCCTGGAACCAGCCGGCACCAGCAGCCACCTCCTGCACCATCTCTGCACACCCTGTAACTACTAATCTCCCATAGGGGGGGGGGGGGTGTTACAGAAGTATACAAGAAAATGTGCCGAGCCAGAACAGGATATTTGAAATGATTAAGTAAATATACAACGGTGCACGTTTTCATAGAGCGAAAAATAGGAAAATAGCGTTTGGAATGTTATCTTAATAAACTGAGCTACATGTATTGTTACTGTGCTCTGGGCAGATCCCAACCAAGGGTGACCATCTCAAACATCATTTTACACTATCAGCTCTTGCGTAAGAATGCAGTCATTTCTAAAGCTTTTTTTGATCATCAAGCTTGTTACCCCCACTTGTGTCCTAAGGTACTTTCTCAATGTTGAAAGAAAGGGAATATTAAAGGCAACTATAATGTTCCTAGGGCTGGTCTCTCCTTTTAGTTATTGTTTGTTGTCTACTGTCACAATGTGCTGGTTTTCTGTCATGGGTCAGACTTCTTATATAGTGTTCATTTCAAGTAAATAGATCAAAGAAAGGAGAGCCCATATATACCTTCCATCCCCACACATTTGCAAGGCATTCACCAACTCTAATGCATTAATACATTCCGTGTGCAATTTCTGTTTAGCTCAGTGTGTTGGACTAATGGTTAAATAGGACCACATGTTGCTTTAATGTAGAAATTGCAGCCTAACCTATTGCCTGTGATCTTGAAGGAGTCTGGTAGATTGAGAGGTATATTTGGGATTGAAAAAAGAAGAAGAATGTAAGCAACACAGCAGCACAGCAAGGGCCCTGCATACTGTACGTAGGTTTGTATTGAGAGACACCTGCCTGTGTCTGCTGTGGGAGATCTCATTAAGGCTGCGCGTATAGTGCCGGCAACGGCAACGCAACGGCTCCATTGCGGCAAAACAAATGCACGCGATGGCGACAAAGCGATGGAGCGACAGTGCTACAAGAAATCTGGTAGTCACTGATATTTGATTTTTTTCGGCGACGGTCTCCCTTGCAGTCAATCGGCAGTTTCTCGTGACTCTGCCCCCCACCCTTTTATGACGTCATCCAGCAACGTCGCCTAAACTTCCAAATACAGCTCGTTGCAACGGCGACGGGTGACGTCATGGGTCACGTCGCCGTCGCCGGCTGTATAAGCGCAGCCTAAGACAATCCTTGATTTTGAGTTTTTGGTCGAAGTGAAAGAAAAGTAACAAAATGTTTAACACTAGCATATAATCTTTATGTCAAACTAAGTGCACGGTATGTGCGATGTGCGATCGCTTATCAACTTTTTTAAACTTGGTGACTTTTGCTGTTTTTTCTGTGAAAAATGTTTGTGTAAAAAGCTGCAAAATGTGCAAAAGAAACATTTGTAGCGTCATCTAACACAGAGTAAGGTCATGTGACAAATTTGCACTCATGTTACTTAGTTTATTTTAATAAAAGTGGGGGAATATTTAGGGAAAATAGCAAAATTGGACATTTTGCACTTTTTCCATTTGGGAAAAAAAAAAAGAGAAAATGTCTGTCAAATTGCTCAATATCAGCACATTTTGCAAAAATAAATTGCAAACCGAAACGGCAACCATTCACACATCTCTACATGACACAGCGTTCAAACAACTGATGTCATTGAAAGTCTATGCCAACATGTGCTCTGGTGCTGCCTGACTAGAGTTGTGCAAAACGTTGGCATGACGTCACTAACCTTACAACATTCGCCTATTTTGAGTTGTGTCAAAAGCAGGCGCTGAGTCAGAGTTCGCTGTGTTTTTCTTTTTAGAGAGCAGTGGTTTCCTCCTGGCTATCCTTCCAAGAACACCATTCTTATGTGACAATATTTGACTAATCCTCTGTATATATGGAGCATTTATAGCAGATAACTTTACTCATGCTGGTGCTTTATCCAAACCACATTGAGTAAAGTAGTTATATTGTTGGAGTTCCTGGCTCCTTGATACTATTGTCCTGTTATCGTCCAAAGTCTCTGTGCTGATCACACTGACTGGATTGTCTACTTAATTGCAGTCTCCTACACAGCTGACTCAATTTATGCTTGAACTTCACACCAAATATATCTATACTAGCAACAAGGTTGCGGTCCTGGCAATTCTATTGCTATATACAGCATTTGTGTGTACACTGATCTGCACATCAAGATCAATGCATTCACGCTATTTCCACTGTACTAACCTACTGTACTGTGTGTCATATTGAACATACAGTAGTTACTAGTATCTACACTTCATGGATACTCAATCAAGACTGTACTAATGGGGCAGGGATTTAACAGGGTATTTACTCCACTACATGGCATATCTTATACACCTATTTTAAATTATACCTCACCGTTGTGGTCACTTATTACACTCCCCTCCCCTCCTTTTTAGATCACTCACACTTGTGGGGATCAACATGGATAAACTTGTGATACACTAATATCTATCTATCCATCCAATTCTAATTGTAAATCTGGAGTTTCTATCATAGCACTCCCTACAGGATCAATTGTGCGTCTTTTCTTGTTTTTAACACCCATTATTTTATTTTCAATTTGTAAATAATAGTTTATTAAATGTATCATTAATCATCCAGATTGGTAGCAGAGTGCCCATTTGAGTTCCTTTCTTTTGTCCTGTCCCTGGCACAGGAGTGGAAAAAGAATGAAGGATAAAAACGCTTTCCTACATTTGATTGTTGCAAATTGTAATGGGTGCGCGCCACAAACAGGACAGAACTGCAAGGCCGTGGTGGGTATATTGATACACCAACCTGAAGCCGCGAATTAACGTCCGGATGCGGGACTCATCGTCGTGGGTAGCCGGGTCAGAGTAGGAGAGAGCAGAGTAGTAAGAGAGCAAGCCAAGGATGAGGAGTGGAGAGTTACGGATCGTAGGGGTCACTAGCCGAGTTCGAGGATTGGGGAAGCCAGCTGAGTCAAAGCAAGGCAAGGTGAGGCAAGGCACACGCCACAAGAGATTATGTTCAGACAACTTCCTGGTGGAAGAGGCTAAGCCTAATTAGCAGGAAGAGCCAATCAAGCGCTGAGTTGTACTGTAGACTGGAACAAGGCTGGAGCCAATCAGGTGATATGATCTTGATGGGGGCGGAGCCTGCACCTGATCCTTACACAAATCAAACAAGATAGCAGGATGCACAGAGAGACAGACCTCAAAAGGGAGGAGGAGCAGGACTTAAATTGAGTATACCAATCCAGTCACTTGGTGCCTTAGATTTGCTAATTCAATATAGTTCTTATTGAAGTCCTTTTAGGAAGTGCGGGATATGACATTTAAATATACTTTGCAGAGCCATTTGCATGTCTCCCAGGGTTCCTCAGGAGTGCTCCTCTTTCAGCAGAGGAATCTCTCCCTAATTTATTTGGAGGGAAGTTTGACGGGACATATACAGTGGCAAGAAAACGTTTGTGAACCACTTAGGATTTTCACATATTTCAAACCAAAAATGTTGTTAGATCTTAATCTACTGTAAAACCTAGGAATATATAAAGATAACCTGATCCAATAAATAACACATAAACATTAATTTATCCACAAATGATTAAACATTTAATATTCATGTGTGAAAAAGTATGTGAGTCATAAGATTCAGTACCCCTTGAGCAGCAATAACTTCAACTGTTTCCTGTAACTGCTGATCAGTTTCTCACATTGTTTCAGGAATTTTGGGCCATTTCTCCTTACAGAACTGCTTCAACTCAGTGACATTTGAGGGCTTCTCCTTGCATGGACCTCTCACTTCAGGTTCTGCCACATCATTTAGTTGGGGTTTAGGTCCAGACTTTGACTAGGCCATTCTAAAACGCGAAATTTCTTCTTCTGCAACCATTCTTTTGTATATCTACTTGTATGTTTAGGATCATTGTCTTGCTCCATGACCCACTTTTGCTTCAGCTTCAGCTCACAGACGGATGGCCAACATTCTCCTCTAGAATCTTCTGATGCAATGCCGAATTCATGGTTGTGTCAATGATGGCAACCAGGTCCTGAGACAGCAATGCAGCCCCAAACCATTACAGTCCAACCACCATGCTTGACAGTTGGGATGAAGTTCTTCTGTTCGAACACAGTTTAGGTTTTCGCCAAACATACTTGTTCGGTCTTTTCAGGAACACTGACATTAGCCAATGTGAGAGTGGTCTTCAGATCCTTGGATGTTACTCTGGAGTTCTTTGCGACTTCCTGAATGATTTACCAGTTTGTTCTTGGAGAGATTTTTGTAGGACAACCACTCCAGTGTAGAGTGACTGTGATCTTGAACTTTCTACATTTGTCTGACAGTGGATTGGTGGAGCATCAAATCATTAGAAATGGTTTTCTAACACTTTCTAGAGTGAGGAGCATCAATGACTGCTTTTCTGAGGTTCTCAGAGATTTATATTGATTCTGTTATGATGTGTTTCCACACACCTGAATGGTGAAGACCAAACTCACAAAGTTTCTGCTCTTTATATAGAGTGGGGTCTACCAAACTCACTCCTTTCTATATATATACTACCAAACTCACGCCTGAAGATCTACCTCATTCTCTCCCGTCTCGACTACTGTAACCTCCAGCTGTCTGTCTTCCTGACTCACACCTGTCTCACCTACAATTTATCCTAAACACTGCTACCAGAATCACTTGACTTTTCCGAAATCTGCCACAGTGTCTCCCCTGCTGAAATCCCTCTCCTGGCTTCCTATCAAATCCTGTATCACACACTCAAATCTCCTCCTCACTTTTAAAGCTTTACATTCTTCTGCCCATCTCTACATCTCAGCTCTAATATCTTGCTATACACCATCCTGACTGCTGTGTTCTGCTCAAGGATGTCTTCTCTCTACTCCTTTTGTGTCTAAAGTCTCTCCCACCTTAAACCATTCTCACTGACTGCCCCACACCTCTTGAATGCCCTTCCCCTCAATACCCGACCAGCACCCTCTCTATCCACCTTTTAGACCCATCTTAAAACCCACCTCCTTAACAAAGCATATGAGTAGCTCCATAGCTGATACAATACACTTCATACATGACCTTGGCCCCCTGAAGACGCAGTTACCAGAACACCTTCCTACTGTCTCTGTACGTTCTTCCTACCTACCAATTAGATAGTAAGGTCTTTGGAGCAGGGACTCGTTTTCCTAAATGTTACTTTTACAGTATGTCTGAAGCACTTCTTCCCATTATGTGTTATTTGTATTATCGGTTATTTATATGATGGTCACGTGTATTACTGCTGTGAAGCGCTATGTACATTAATGGTGCTATATAAATAAAGATATACAGTACATACATAAATACATTTAAACACTTGATTCTAATTATCCTCTTTAATTTAGCTGATAAAACTTGTGTTTCACTTAATTTTTCACATACCCTGACTCTTAATTACTCATTGTTGTCTTATTCATACATCATTTTTTTTTTTCAAAAGAGCTGGAATTGATTAATATAAAACCTATTTGATATTTAAGAAAAGACTGGTTTTGATTCAAGATGGTTATCATGGAAAAACAATGGAATTTGAGTACTTATCATTGCGGTTCACAAACTCTCGCCACTGTATACAACTGGAGACACTACTAAATTGAATGTAAGTCTCTCTCTCCCTCTCAGTCCCTCCTTAAAAGCCCAGGAAAATCCCCAGATTGGATCCAACGGGTTTGCCCTACTCTATTACTAGAATTCCAGTGAGTTTGCAAAAGGATGCGAGTTTGAGCCTTTTGGGTCATATGTACCACTCGGAGATGCCTAGCCGAAATGAAACCACTTCCTCAAAAAGTCATTTCCAGACAGTTTGGACATGCAAGAAGGGCTTAATGGCTTACAGAATGCGGAAAGGGGGCTTTCCGTACCGATATATACCGAAACTCGCAGCTACTGTACTAAAATATCCCCCAATGAGCTATGCATACATTGATGCCTCTTATAATGTAGTTATTGTGTAGTGTAAATAGATGTAACACATGGTTATACTTCACAACACTACATATTGAGTCACTGAAATAACAGATGATAATAAATGATTTGCAACATGTATTTAAATTGAACATCTGGACAAAAATGTGCTCATATGCAAAGTATAAAAAAAGGATATCACTTTTAAATCTAAATGCAGAACAGCATTGTAGCTTTTAAGATAATGTTCACATATTGTTCTAGTGTCTTTATATCTGTCTGTGGCAGTAACTGGAATATCATTTTGCGACAGTGACACCTCTTTCTAGAGAGTTTCTAAGTGGGCTATGATATTTATAATCATTCAAAGTGGTGCTTCTACGTGTCAAACCTGATGAAGCTCTAAACTTTGGGACATGTCTTAGGTCCATATTCATTCCGCAATGAAGTCAATTTCCATTATTGAAACCTCAATTCATAAAATAGGACTGAGATATTTTCCCGTCATGGTCAAGCAGCTTTAAAGTGTACTGAATAATGGTAAAAGAGGGTAAAATGCTCCAAGCTTTCAAACAAATGCAATAAAATAGCAACAGATTTATTAGATAATAGCCCCCCCCCCCCTCTGCCCCCCTCCCCCCTGCGGCTGGATATAGTGCGGGGTGAGATTTGTCTCTGTCTGTGTGTGTGTCTCCCCCCGCTGCCAGAACATGTCCCCACACACATACACTGTCACAGTCACACACCGTCACACACACACAAAGTGTGCAGCAAGCAAAAGTGTCTCTTCTCTCTCCCCCCTCACTCATATGTAAGGAAGCAGCAGGCCTCTACACTGTCACACACACACACACACACCACACACACACACCACACACCACACAACACACACACACACAACACCACACCACACACACCCACACCACACACACACACCACACTGTCACACAAGTCACCACCGGTCACACACCACAACACAAGTGTGCCAGCAAGTCAAAAGTAGCCTCTCTCCCTCCCTCAGCTCATATGTAAGGAAAGCAGCAGCCTCTACACTGTCACACACACACACACACACACACCACCACACACACACACACACACACTCTGTCACACTGTCACAACTGTCCCCAAAGTTTGCAGCAAGCAAAATACATCTATCCCTCCCTCTAGCTCACTGTAAGGAACCGCAGCCTCTACACAGACACACACACACACCACACACACACACACCACACACACACACACACACACACACACACACACCACACACACTCAACCCACACACACCACACACACAACACACCACACCACACACACACACACACACACACACACACACACACACACACTGTCACACTGTCACACACAAAGTTTGCAGCAAGCAAAAGTAGCATCTATCCCTCCCTCAGCTCACATGTAAGGAAAGCAGCAGAATCTACACTGTCACATAGTCGCACACACACACACACACACACACACACAAAGTTTGCAGCAAGCAAAAGTAGCATCTCTCCCTCCCTCAGCTCACATGTAAGAAAAGCAGCAGAATCTCCCCCCCACCTGCTCCACGGAGCCCAGGTTGAGAATCGCTGCACATGAAACACACAGCTCATCCAGGCAAGGACACGCTCCTTCCCGTACTAGCCACACACCCCGCCCCTCTGCTCCTGCACTAAGAGATTTGCTGGACATTAGAATGTCCATAATTTGGGAGGTGAGTGACATTGGAAGCTCAAAATAGTTGCATTGACCTACAAATCTGCCGCAGAATGTAAAGTGAAAGTTTTGTGGTGCCGTTTGTGAGATTTCGATGCTTCTGACATACAAACAAATGGAAAACGGAATCCAACTTAGAATTATAGTATAGATGACAAAAACAGTCTTGTGCTTTCAATGGTATTTTCTGGTATTATACAGATGTAGCGCTATTTTCTTTCAGTGCAGGCACGAGGAATAGGGCTGATGAATGGAGCCTGACCACGGCATGCACGCAGTCCCCCGTACATACAAGCCCAGTAATGCTGGGTGCCCTGAAGGTATTATCGCAGCGGGGGAGTCTGCTTCTGAATGGGACTCCCGCAACGTTAATCCTACTGGGCCACAGCCAGCCTAAGAGCTGCTCAGAGAGATCAGAGAGAAGCAGTCTCTCTCTCTGTGTCTCCACAAGCAGCTCTTACAGCAGATATCACTATTGTTATTATTATTTTTAGTACACAGTATTGAAGCAGGGGGTCTCTGAAGCTGAACCCCCGTCTTTTTGGATCAAGTTGAGGATCATTGCTTCCTGGGTCAAGTTGAGGAGATACAGTAGGTGCCGCAGTTGGCTGAGGAGGATGTAAGCCTTCATCCCGGTAAGGTTAAGGAACACATTTATTGACTAGACTGTAGGGTGTCTATTGATTGCCAATGTGAGTAGAAAGTGTGGATGATGAGGGTAGTTGCCCCAGGGAAGGTGGTTAGGGGGTAGCAAGAGGGGTTATCCCTTAATTATCTTAGTGGTTACTACCGTTAAGGTAATGAAGGGGTTTGTGGCCAGTAGATGGTATTTTAATGGTTGGCATCAGACCTTTATTGGATATTGGTGCTGCTGAGAAGGAAAAGGAGGAGGAGCAGGACAGCCTTCATCCTGGCAGGAGTAAGTGCTACTGTATTTATACAGTATATAGGGTGTTCATTGATTGCCAATTTGGGTATCAGTGCCCCCCTTGAGGGCATACAAACGAGACCATGACTATTCTAAAGCTTGCCTTAAACTAGCACGGTTACATTCTGGTATGTGCTGGGCTAGTTTAAGGCAAGTTTAAGGCATTTCTGCATTGACTAGTGACCCATAGGATCAACACAGCAGGGGTTTCAGTTTGAATGGGACTGCCAGGGACCCCCACTGTTAATCTGATGGGCCATTAATCAATGCAGAAATGCTGGGGCGGGTTTAAGGCAAGTTTAAGGCATGTATCAAGAATGTACCTGGGTGTACCTGTGTCTTTTTGTCGATTGCCACTGGTTTGTGTTAGAATAGTCGCAGTCTCTGCTGTATCTAACGACAGTGAAAATGAATGGATTTAATGGCTAGTGTTTGTTTTTATTGTAATGTGTATTTTGTCACAGTTAATGTATTTTGTATGCTTCTCAATGGGCAAAAGCCCTATTAGCCAGATTTGGCAAATAGGACTATTACCCATTACTGTTTCATGTTTAAAATGTATTTTATTTTTGGGGGTAAATACTGTAGGTGTATTTTATTTTGGTTAATGCCCAAAACCTCTATTAGACACATTTGTCAAAGAGGGATATTAGGCATTAGTCTTGATGGGGTAGTGGTTTAAGCCTTCCGGTGTGGTGGGTGAGTTTAACCCCTTCATTACCTTAGCAGTTAGCAACTAAGGTAATGAAACTCTGCTTTTACTTCTATTTTTAGTGCATAGTATTGAAGAAGGTGGTCTCCGGAGCTGAACGGCATTATTTCAGGTCTGGGGTGTAAGTATTCTGCCCGATCCATGTCGGGGTTTGCTGCAGTTTCGGTTTTCCAGTTTGCCTGCCCTTTTGCCTCAGTTCGGCCATTTTGGTTACTGGCAGTCAGCTACTTAAGGCTGCAGTTCCAGGTGGGAGTCGCTGAGCAAAGTTCTGTTTGCTACAGCTCTGTTTGATCTTCCCTTTTGCCTATTTGGAATCCCTGTTGCTGACTCTGGACCGTAACCCCGACCTTGCTGCCTTCCGTTTGCCCTGACCTTTGCCTGTTGCCTGGACTCTGCACCACTGCCACCAGCCCTGACCCTTGCCTGCTTACCAACTACGGATAATCTAACGTGTCTCTGTCCCAGGGCTCTGGTCTGTTATTCTGCATTCCTACCTCAGCCCTGCGGGTCTGCTTCCTGATTTGAGATGAGCACCGACACATGGGGACCCCCTGCTTCCCGAGATACAGACCTCTGTAGTGGGTGCCGGTATCTTGGGACTTTTTAAATGTCACTCACGTGGGCCTTTATGCAGGAGATTTAAACTTGCAGGAGATACCAGCACCTCGGAGGTCTGACCCTCAAATTAATTTAATAACCCACTCCAAGTGCCAAACAGCAAAAGAAATAGCTTATCTGTATTTTGCTCTTCAGTTTTCCTATGATTATTTGCATTTTGGGGAGGATTTAAACAGATAAATTCTCCTTTGCAACCCAGACTTGCCCGGTTGATGTGACAAGGAGAGGTCTGGGAGCTGTGATCTGATTTTGGCCAGCTTGCCTTCCCCTTTTAAGAAACCCAGAGAGGATCTAGAACAGAGATGGGATTGGAGACATTGCTTCATGGATCGTCTGCTGTGGGAGGCCCAGTGGTCAAGCGACATTGGTTATCTCGGGAGGCACTGGAGAAGTGAAACAAGGACCATTCTGGGTCATATATCGTCAGGCGGAGGTAGTGTATGAACTTGAGTGACTTGGAGAATAAATCAACACCATTAGCTGTTTTAGCCTAAACAGCATAGACAAATTCTGAGAATGTAATAGCTTGTGAAAAAAAAATGGATTACACGTTTACAAAGTTACAATGTTACATAAAATAATTCAAAATAAAACTGGTATGAATTACAATGTTACATTAAATAATTCAAGGTAAAACTGGGATGACTTAGATTGGGATTAGTTTATTACTAATGGTGGGCAACTTTTTTCATTCTGTGTCTTGCCAAAACTCAATTTGTTTGGTTTTGAATTTTTACCAAACTATGTAAAACACTGAAAAGGGGTAGGAAATGTTAAAATAGCCCGACAAAGCATAACACATGCTTAAAATAAGTACCAGACACAAAAACTATTTGTAAACTGAAATAATATAATAACTTACAATAATGTAAAAAGGTATGTTGAGAAACAACTACAAGTGTGTAGTTGGCCCTGTGTTCTGGTTTTGGTTTTAATCCTAAATATTTTTTTGGTTTTGGCCATAAACATTTTAAGGGGTTTGATTTTAGTTTTGTATTTGGTTTTGGGACTGTACGGTTCTGATTTCACAGAGTTTTGCCCATCTCGATTTATCATCTTTATAATGCTGCAAGAAAACATTTTGTGTTTATACTGTGAAAATACTACATGCTACCACAGTTCATGATTTATGTACCATAATCTATGCTGCACAATGTACATATGTTCAAAATAGATACACTAGGTTCATCTATACTAAGACATCATTTAAAAAAATGAACTATAATCATTTGCATTTGATGGACGGAATGTGCCAAAGCCTGATGACAAAATTAGAGTGAACTTTTAATTCCACATCATTGACTCACTGGATGAAGCACTTTACAAGATGCTGATCACATTTCCATAATTCCTTATATTACTCCATATAACTACTCATATCATTTGTTGACACAAACTGGAGAAAACTAAATCAAGACCTGTATCTTAATTAATGTTGATAGCCACATACTAAAAAGGTTTCTGGACATCATTTTAAAGAGGGAAAATCTAGATTGTTAAATACCTTTTGCTTACAGTAGATAGCTTAGAATGTAAATTGTTTTTAATGTACTCACTATAAACCTCATACATAAACCTTGACCCCTTGCAGATGCACTTACAGGAACACCTTCCTACTGTCTCTGTACAGTACATTCCTCCTACTTACCTATTAGATTTTAAGCTCTTCAGGGCAGGGACTCCTTTTCCTAAATGTCACTTTTATGTCTGATACCCTCTTCCCATAGCCACCGTTGGATGTGCCTTGTTATGAATTCCTTCTTGTACATGTGCCTTAGCGCAATGCAGGTCTGTTTGTTAAATATTTTGGTCATGGCTGTTATTCAGAATGTCAGGACCCACACACAGGGACTGTTTCATTCAGGCAGCTCTTTAGCAGTCAACTGTGTTGATTGCAACACCTGACATCATTGGCCTATCAGAAGGCAGATCCCACAGAACTCTTGGCTTCTCATCAAACTTTCTACTGTACCTGGCTGAAGCAGGTTGCGTTGCCACAGTTACTAGTTATTGTGCCCCTATTTATGTCAATGTTCTGCCCCTATTTGCTACCCCCTGTCTTTGTTTTATTAGTGTTTTTCCTTAATGAATAAACAAGTTATTTCCTTTCATTTGCCTTTCTCCCCCCATTACTTAAATCCTGCTCCAGACCGGCTTTACCCTTTTCCTAGTCCTGTATCCAGTGTCCACTTATACCCGGTGTCCTGTATCCAGTGTCATGTCATATTCTGTGTTCTGCATCATGTGGCCTCTATCCAGCTTCCTCCTCTGTTCCTGCCTGTTTTCAAATCCAGACTCCTGCTTCTGACTCTCTCCATGATTTTCCCCTGGCTGATCTGATACTGAACCACTAATGAATGTTTATTCAATGCGAATTGGATCTTCGTTGTTCTGTACTGCACAGGTAAAGCAACAGGTACAGGTAAATGCCTACTTTTGATACCTTGCAACATTAGACAACTAATCACAAACTTAGCCCCGCCCAACAATGAATGCTGATGCAGTACTGTACATAACTTCTCACAGAAATGTTATTGCCACTCTCACTGATCTCGATCAGAACTTGGGATTTTAGATAACTTGTGCTTGAACGAAGGATCAATTCAGGTTCTACAGATGCAAAAACCTGATTACTGCTGCTCTACCAGCGATGAGCCTAAGAAAGCGGAAGATGCCAGCTGACCCAATTCTACCTGAGACCACCAAAAACAAAAAGGCTAAAGTGGGGAAAGAAAACAAAGCAGCATCCAAAACTGCTAAGGTGAAAAAAACTGGGGCTGACATGGAGACAGAAGAAGATCGCCAAAACCCTTAACGACAGATTCATCGTTTTTTTTATACTTCTTTTTAACAAATTCATCGGTCATTCTGTACTTTATTCTTATGTAACAACGACAGATTAGAAATAGACACAATAAGTGGAATGGACGTACTCTAGGTTAATCCAGCCGGGAGGGTTATTTTAAAGCCACTCAACCGAGCCACAAAAGAAGATTGTAACTAATCCGCATGGCTTTGATGTGGGAACAATCTCTCTGCACATTTTACTCCGGGAAACAGATTTTGAAGGGAAAGCCGGGAAACGGATTTGGTCAAGTCCTGGAACATATTGATCTACAATACATCCACTGGCCTATTTTGGGGGTTTGAAGCAGCAGTTCAGGCGGTCAGTGCAGCAGGAGAGGACCCATGATGCCAAGTTCTGTGGGGAAGATCATGTGACCAGGCAGTCACTACATACAATTGGTTCACTGCTAGAGAGAGGGCAGGGCTCAGAAAGGGTTGTGCCAGAGCCTGTTCCAGAAGAGGAAGGGGATGTGACTTTGTAAATGGTTGTTACAGAAACAAAAACATTTTTTTAATGCTACAAGTATTTTCTCATAGTACAGAACTGATTAACTTTTTTTTTTTTTTTTTAAACACGTAAGATATTGCTCGAACTGCAGCTTTAAGGGAAGATGTTCTGATAAGAACAAATTCTTCTTTTGTGAACCTGAGAAACAACAAATTATTTAGATTTGTAGAAGACTGTATATACATCATGTGGCTCTTAATCATCCCAAAAATAAGCATTCTCTTTTATATTTCTTACAAATTTGGAGATTATTTCCATGAAACATGGGTCCTGTGCAGCAGAAAATTGGTAGAAGGTTCAAGGTACCTACCAAAGATGTAATTTTACCCATAATATAGCGTGCAAAATGCATCACTTAATAGGTGTCAGCTTTGAATAATTGGGTTGTTGTTCTCGTTCCACTCTCTTGTGCTGTACAATGGCAGTGGCCAGAGCCTCTCTGTTGTCAGCAATATAACGGATGTTCTGTAGAGCACTTGCTTTCCTTTCCAGCAATGGTCTACTTTGCCAGGATTTCTCATTCAGCTGTACAGGCTCCATTAATTTACAGCAAACAACTTGCTACGGACAGCAGGGAATTGTACTGATGATCACCAGGAAACTAAATAAAGGATAATATTGTTTTGCCTGGACTTGACCTTGGCTTCAAACTATGGCTAGATCTGTTTCTCACAACCTCGCTATTCATAAAACTGATCTGTTGAATCACCACCCAACATGCATACAATTTAACAGACTGCTGCTGGCAATATTAGAAAGGCTTCACATGGAGATTTGTGAAGGGCGAACCTGCAAACTCTGTTTAAACCCTTGGTATTACAAAGGAAAGAGAGAAATTGATTTAACATGTTATTTATCCTCTTGCATAAAATGCAAAAAAAAAAAATGGTGCCATTTTACATGTTCCAGCCCGAAAAGTGGACAGAATGCATACACTATTGCCAGGGACACCATGGTGCCAGTTTATTAAGCATCACTAAATTAATGTTGTTGAGTTGCTGCGGCAGTGCATAAAACTGATTTTGTTGCACAGCATGTGTCAGCTTTTTTTTACGACGGAAAAATGATGCTCTAGGGTCTAGTTAAAGGCAGAGTTTGGGGGTTGTCAGTTGCACACTTGAGCTAAAGATATGTGTTGAAAAATTGCAAGCATGCGCCCTTTCTGTGCCACAGAAGCATCAAAATCATACCGTCAACTCTTTCTTGGAGTAAAAGACAGGGAAGTGGACGCAAACGATTCTTAACGCATTCATTTGTTTGAACAGGATGCAGGCCATAGAAAGAAAATGTGCACCAAATGTAAGGACAGGAAGAATGACATAAACAAACATAATCTGTGCTCAACTCAAGTTAATAGTTCTAGGTAGAAAATGATATTAAAAAGTCTTGAAGTCCATAGAAAAAGGTTGTTGCTCCATCCTCTAAGGCTGGTTCCTCAGCTGTTCAGGGCCCTGTCAGACACCCCTACATAAACTGAAAAGACAGAGAGGACAAGGGCTAACTTTTCTTAGTCAAAAATATATGTATTAAGAGCCACAAAAACTAGGACGTTCGGTCGTGGACATTTTGCCACGACCACATCGCCGCCGGGGTTTAGCTGCCACTCGCCGCTGGGACATCTTGCCGCTGGCCGCTTCACCGCCAAGGTAAGCACCTAACCTTACAAAGCCGGCCAATCAGAGGAACAAGCGTACTCGTTGGTGTTAACCAATGAGCAAAAGAAAAACCAGAGAAACAAATATATAAAAATAAACCAGGTTATAGTGCACTGTAAAATAAAATAAGTTGCACTAAATAAGGGAGGGGAGTTTAAAAGAATCCATACTGTTGGCAAATTCTGACACCGTCCCAGTGGACTCGGCTTGGGTGTACTCTACCCGGATACAGGAGTGCACCTGTGCCCGGTACATCTCCATGATGTTCATTGGGACCTCCCCTTCCAAACACTGCATCCTGGTCTTATATATGGCCAGCTTGGCCAAGGCCAGGAGCAGGTTGGTGAGGAGGCTCCTAGGCTTATTGCCTCGGGACACTGGGCACCTAAACCTAAAGAAGAATGAGGAAACGTGTAGCCAGAACTGCAGGAGAAGGCCCCTCAAGGTGGATAAGAGGGGCTGCAGTCTGGCACAAATAAGATAAATATGATACACCGACTCCCGTTCACCACAAAAGGGGCATGTAGCGGGGGAGTCGGTGAAGTTGGCTACATACTCTCCCGTGCCCAGTGAACTGTGGAGGATTCTACAACCTAGATCCCCGGCGGGATGGGGGACTAACTCTGAGTAGAGTTCCCTCCACCGGGGTCTCTCGCCCTCACATACATCCCACATAACATATAGAGACATATGCAACGTGTAATGATGTTTACCAGTAAGAAAAAGGACATATATGCATATTATACTAAAAGGACATATACAATTAGATGTGTAGGCCAACGATCATCATTTTCTATACTTTCCGGATACAGACATATTGTCTAGATGCTGCAATATGACAGAAGTTATAGGAGAAAGGGGGGGAAAGTTATTTAGTGGTTTGCTATTTGGTTATATTTCCATATATAAATATTTACAATTTTTATTATTAAACAACTACACATTAAATGAATAGGATAATAGGTGCTTTACAGTAGTGTGCAAATCATAAATCCATAGCTATTCCCTCAGTAATAGTATATTATTACGATCTCCACCTCTAATGTTAGGTGCTACATGTTCTAGACCCACAAATTAAAAGTGAGTCAAGTCCCAATCATGATGCAAGAGAAAATGTTGTGGAGAATTATGCAACTTCTTATTAATTTAAGTATTTTATTTTTTACATTTTTGATGTTATTAACATTTGTATTCTGATATCTTATTCACGTTTAGTTTTTCCTATATATTCTAAACCATATTCACAGGTTATTTTGTACCCTATGAATTTCGATTTACAGTTAATACAATTATTGACCATATTGTCCTAGCCTGATGATCCATATACTTGCACACTACAGTACACATTTATTACACCTAAAGTTACCCCAAGGTTTAGTGGGCAACAAAATATTGTTTTCTCCTTTTCAACTTCTTTCAGTAAACTTGGATTTCAACAATTTTTTACGGCTGTTCCTATCCTTTAATTCATATTAGATTTATTTTCTAGGAAACCACCTAGAACTGGATCTGTAATTATTTTCCAGTGTTTATCTAACACTTTCTGAACTGTATAATACACGATATTATATCTTGCAACAAAGAGAGGATTAGTGTTATCAAAATCATTTTTCTTCTTACATTTTGGTTTCTTATCCCCATTCAACAATGTTGCTCTACACACATTCTCTCCAATACTTTCCAAATTACATATTAACATATATCGCTAATGATTTTAGGTGAGAAATTGTTTTTTTTTTTTTTAACACAAGACACTCATTGAATTTGTTTAAAAAGGCAATGTTGTATGCATAGTCTCCGCTGTTTAATTTGAGAATGTCTGGAAGTACTGTAAGTGCAGTCCAGCAGCTGCCCTCCATATAATTCACTGTAGGGCTGAAGATTATTACTATTATAAGTATTCTGTCATTTTTCTTTTTTCTCCATATTGCTGCAGATTTTCTCTGGCTGTCTGTGTGTGGCCTTTTCTATTTCTCTTTGTATTTGATGGTCAGAGTGCCTTATTCACTAAAGTCATGAAATACAGCTGCAGCGGCCGTTATTCGAACAAATCACAGCGCCATTTTCGTGAGCGCTGCTTTACTCCATGCGGCATGAATGCCCCAGGCACATCGCGGTTGCTTTGTTTGAATTTCATGGATTGTGTGCAATGAAATGCAATGAAATGAATGAATTGTAATGTGTACAGTACTGTGCTACTGTGTCAATTTCAGGTGTTTAAAAACCAGAACACTAAAATGCCATTTTCTGCATTCGCCTGCACTCACGTCTTAAGGCGGTATGGTTGGAAGAAATCCCGCGCCATGACATCGGTACTCTGAGGTATACACCGTGTGAAGTGTTCGAATAACAACCGCTGCATCTGTAGGAACAGACATAGGAAAATGACAGCGCCGCTCTCCCCGTAATGCCTTCATTGAAATAGGCTACTCCATCTGCCAAATACAAAGAGAAGTACTGTACACAGAGAATTGAGCCACTTTGAGAACCAGAACACAATGTGCTGCAATATGGAGGCACAAGAAGACTGATAATACACCATGTTCATTAACTCCATACTAAGAAGTGCAATGGGGCTTAGACTTTTGAAGATATACTATAATACTGGAATCTTTCTTCCCATACTGTAGCTTACAAACATCTTCTCCGACATACAGTACTTGTTAGAAACAAGCTGAGATACAAAAGAAAATGCTGTACAGTACACTACAGATGTAGTCAGATTCTCCTTCCCCGACACAGCATAAAAAATGCATTTCCCATAGCGCCAGAGAAGGTACCAGTGACAGGCAGCCGCAGCGGTTGTGTGTTAGTAATATTGCCATGGCTGGCCAGCTATCTTTCTGCCTTCCCTGTCATGTAAGTTCTAGTGAGATCCAGACAGTGACAGGCTATCCTGTGGGGTTTTCCCCCCTCCTGCAGCCTATGTGAGTGACAGAAGTGGAGCTGACATGGGAGACTGCGTCTGTCCAATAAGAATGCAGAGCCTGTGCCCTCCCCTTTTGCACCAAGGAGGAGGTGTCATAAATTATAGAGATGAACCCAGCCCTCAAAGGGTGGGGTTTTGGCAGTCCTCTTCCCCTTCAAGGGATGAGGATGTAAGCCAAGTCTTCTCCCAGCTGGGAGGAAGACATGTGCTCAGTCCCTCACGGACTGGGTGAATTCCACTACTTTAGTTAGGCCTCATCATTACCAGCAGGCCTGTACCATCCAGGAGCCTGGAAGCTATCCTGACAACTGATTGCAATCGCTGTAAGAACATCATGCAGTGGCTGCAGAATAAAGACCATCTCTTTTTATATATCTGGCTGAGACGCAATCTGTTGGCTGGTGTGTGTATGGGGATAAAAGACTGTCATGGTGGGATTCCCTCATTTTTATTGGAGCCCACTATGGCTGGAGGCGCTGACACCAATGAAGAACATCCAGGATCATCGTGATCCTGTCCTGTTTCCCCATGTCATCGCGGAACACTAAGCGTCTCCTGAGCCAAACAGGTACCAAGCACCACACAGAACTGTAGCCAGGGTAAATCTCCTAGAGAGGGTGGGGAAGCAGTGCTACAGCAAGAAAAGTTTCCCAAGGGTGGTCGCGTACCCCTTACAATCCCAGAAAATAGGAATATAAATCTACCTACTGTACGTGTATAATTACCTTTAGGAAAATGTATATTGTCGTGTACAGTACACAGGTAACAAATTAGTCATTTACTGTATTGAATTGAGAACTTTGCTACGCTGATGTAGAAGGTGTAGGGTAAATGGTAAGAAAGGAGAAGAAAGAAAGTATGAACCAGAGGTTGAGGTGTGGATGGTGGATTCTGATATTGCAGCTACGGTAGCAAAGGAGACTGGGACATGTCTGATATATAAAGGAAAAGCTCTGCTGATATTAGTTCCTTACCCTGGTGCAGCGAGGTGGGCTGAATGCCTAGACGGGAGTTGGTACTCCCCACACAATCATAGGCATAGCTTTCTAACTGTTGTGTATGTTTATAAGTAACGAATTGTCAACAGTGGTAATGAATTGGTAACAATCTATTGAATTGAGAGCTTTGGCTTTACTACAATGATGTAGAATATGTAGGCAGAGGGTAACAGGCCAAAAATATTGTTACAACCTCAAACTCACAAAGAGATATGAAAAAACCTATGGAAGAAACCTAGGATAAACCATGGCTGAACCACTGACATTCCTTTGGGCATACTAAAGTACAGTATATAACACAATTCCTGTATACTGTACTGTACTTAGGGGATATAAATGTAAGATGCCCAAAATAAGGACCATGTCTGGACAGTAATTCACACCTGCAGGGGTGACCAGTTGTAAGAGAGAAGATGGGTAGCTAGGAGGTGGGGGAAGGGTAAACCAACTGGATGCAGGTGATCTAACTCAGGAACGGGAGAGAACTGACTGGGCATATAAGCATAGCTTCTTGGGGGTGGCAGAATTTCCGGGGATGTGTCATGCTTAGGTAAAGGAGGACAGCTAGGGGCATAGCCTGCACAGAGAAGAAAACAGCCAGGGGCGTAACCTGATTGAGGAGAGAGGATGGCCAATGGCATAGAATGTCAAGTAGATGATAGTCAGGCACTACCCGGGGGAGAGTAGATGGTGAAGAAATTTTCAGCATGGGGGATGGGGTGGCAGGCAGCATGCTGATTACACCAAGCCTAGGGCAACACAGATTTATACCGGGGTTCTGGACTGAGCAATACAAGCCAGGTAAAATAAATTGAAATGTATTTCCTTTTAAGAAAAACACACAATACTTCACAATTACAGTCAATAAACACTTACTGGGATGGGGAAACTAAATAAATTGTCCACGGAATGAAACAAAGTCTCTGAGCACCCCTGCACGCATGCAAGTGGGTGCGTGATGTGAGCCGTGTGACAGTCCTTGGCTAGGGGCGCAACTTGCCAGCCCTATATCTCCGCCAAAAGGAATTATTTTGTATAGTCCTTACAGGATTCGTTCAGGAATCCTTAGCTCAAACGAATTCTGGAAGAGGGGTACGATCCTTGGCTACGATGTAGTTAACCCCTCACACTCCGGAACCGCTGACGCAGTAGTTTGGATGTATCTTGATAAAGCTGAGATGAATCTGACTGGGACTGTGCTGCATGCACCTTTATAGGGTTAAGGGTCTTATACCTAACATACACACCCAATCCTCTCGTGGGAACAACTTTTCCCACCTATCCCAGACTTGCCAGGAGTTCGTAGAACGGGCAGAAGTTGCTTCCCGGTCTGCTATGATCATGCGTGAATCTCACACCTGAGCTGCTTAGCATACCGGGCCCAACCCCGTACCTGTCAACAGTAAGTCTGGGGTTTGGCTACCAAGAGTGAAGTGCCCATACTTTGCACCATTATCTGATACTTACAAATATTCCGGCCACCCTAACACCTAGGCTCTCTGAGGCTTTTCCGTTCCAGACTTCTCTAGACTCTGGGAGACCAACTTAGCAGGGTACCCTTTGAAGTGCGGAGATGAACAATTCCTCAGCTCATTCATCCATAACATATGGGCATGTCATTGGATTCATTGCCGGACCGGCAGAAAAGGGTTTCCTGCCTTTGCATTTAAAACACCATTGAAATTCAGTATGTTTATAAATGTATGTTCTGCATATGTAACAAATATTTATGCTCACATTAGACTACATGAAGAGAAAAAAGAACTTTCATAATACATAACGGAATGTGTTTGTGAAAATTATTCATGTTCGCTTTTCAATTGACAATATTCCATGCCAGACTTTATACAGTAAGGGCCTGTTTAGAGGTGTAACATAGATTATCACAAATATATATATATTATATGTATATATGGATGGACACATACATGAAAGAGTGAATTAAGCATTTGTGTGCACAGACACAGTATAACGAAGAACACAGGGATGTTAAACATTACTGTGACAAAGGATGACTGCGGGTGTGCTTTGTGGTTATGCATGTTAACCCATTGTTTGAAAAAAGATTCGAACATACATTCAGCTTTCAACTATAGGGGAAAGATGTTGAATACTTTGTAAAGTAGAAGGTTGCAGTGTGTGCTATTTGGAAGATCATTACACATAATCCCTTCATGCAGGTCAAGTTGTGTATGTTGACTCATAATGATGTAAGCCACGATAGCTGAGCCAATACATGTTTCCAAACACACATAGATATAATATATATATATATATATTTTTTTTGACAACTATATATATATATATATATATATAGATATATATATATATAGATAGATATATATATATACATAGATATACATATAGATAGATATATATATATATACATATTTATTTATTTTTTATTTATTTATTTATAAAATATTTTACCAGGAAGTAATACATTGAGAGTTACCTCTCGTTTTCAAGTATGTCCTGGGCACAGAGTAAAACAAAATAATACATGGTTACAAATACAGTTACATAAATGAACAAGGTATACATTATATACAAGACATTGCATGCACAGTTAAAGAAAATATATATTATGAGCGTATGAAACAGTTACAGACCAGATTAAAGTGTGAGACAGCCTTAGATTTGAAAGAACTTAAGCTGGTGGTGGATATGAGAGTCTCTGGTAGGTTGTTCCAGTTTTGGGGTGCACGGAAGGAGAAGGAGGAACGTCCGGATACTTTGTTGAGTCTTGGGACCATGAATAGTCTTTTGGAGTCTGGTCTCAGGTGATAGGTACTGCATGTGGTAGGGGTGAGGAGCTTGTTCAGGTAGCTGGGTAGCTTGCCCAGAAAGTATTTGAGGGTGAGACAGGAAAGGTGAACTTTGCGCCTAGACTCTAGTGATGACCAATCTAGTTCTTTGAGCATTTCGCAGTGATGTGTGTTGTAGTTGCATTCCTGTGGTGCGGGTTGCTGTGTGGAGATGCTACATAGACGACATCCTGTGTGTGTGGGATGGTGATTGTGTTTCGGCCAGTGCATTTGTGGCTGATTTGAATAAAAATGATTTTAATCTCGAGTTTACACACAGAATGGATGCCACACAGATAGACTTTTTAGATTTAAGACTTACTTCTCGAGTGGATGGCACTGTGGAAACCGAGACCTTCTTTAAGGAGGTGGATACCAGCAATTTGCTGATGGCAAATAGCAGTCACAGGAGCACATGGATCAAAAACATACCAGGAGGGCAATTTGTCAGACTCAGACGTAACTGCAGTAATGTAGAAGTTTTTAACCAACAGGCAAACAAATTATTTTTAAGGTTTAGAGAGATGGGGGTATCATGAAGCAACTTTTAGAAAGAGACTATAAAAAGAGTAATGTTAAGTGATTGGAGAGGGAAAGAAATGGGGATAAAAAAGAAAAAAGAAAGAATGAAAGAAAAGAAAAAATAAGGGGGGAGGGGCGAGAGGGGGGAGGGAAGAACTTAGGGAGTGTAGAGGGAGGGATAAGAGGTCACCGACTCTTCTCTGATATTTTCCCTTTTTTCAACTTTGATCTTTTCATTGTCTCTCTTTTTTCTGATTTTTGTCTTTTTTCACTAAAATATAATTCTGTATATGGGATATTGAGAAGGTTTTCAGTAAACACTGGGGCATACTTGTTAAAGATTCCCATTTGGGATTCATCTCAGACACTAACCACGGTTCATATAGAGAAAGCTAAAAATATTAGAAACTACTAGCACTAGTGATGTGTGTTGTAGTTGTAATACTACTACGTCTAACACATGGCTTGGAACCAAACCAAAAGGTAATTTTACTGTGGTAAATGCAGTATTGCAAGTATTTACACCCTGCTAAAACAAACGTTTAAATCTAATAACACACTAGAGGTTTTTTAGTATTGATGACTTCATTTTATGTACTTCCACACACATTGTATACTTGTTGGAATGTGCATGTGGATACCAATATGTCGGCAGAACCAAACGGTGCCTTAAAATCCGTATCCAGGAACATGTCAGGAACATCAAAATTGGGTTTGAGAAACATAGTGTTTCGAGACACTTTTTATTACACCATGGTAAAGACCCTTCCAGTCTTACTTTTAAGGGGATTCAGTTTATTCCAGTAAATAGAAGAGAGGGGGATAGAGTTAAAACATTATCCTCTAAGGAGACTTATTGGATACATAAATTAGATACCATGTCCCCTAAGGGGCTTAATGAGGATGTGGATATTTGGGCATTGTATTAAATTATAATCATTAGCCCATATCCGCAATAGACCCTTGGGACATGCTATTACTCTCCTTACTCTGCTTCTCCTTCTCCCTGTTGTACTATATCCTTTATTACTCTTAGTTAATCATTATATATATATATATATATATATATTTAAAGGATTAATAGATGTCTATTTTAATATTTTAAATTTCTGATAAACTAACATTGTGTTTCTTTTTATTCCAGCATGGTTTTTTTTTATATATTTATGTTATATTTATGGTAGGCTAGATTATAGGTTAGTTAACTGTTTATTTGTGTTTTTAAATTCTGCTAATAAAGTTGTTGTTTTAAAAGTAATAGTATATCTTCCCTATCACTTTAACCATGGCTCAGATGATTGGTCTAACTTTAATAGTCTGACCAATGAGATATCTCTGAGAGGTATTTAAGACCTCTGGGTAAAGGCCAAAATTATTCCCTGAAGAAGTACTTAGATGTACGAAACGCGTTGGATGTATTTAACCTATGCAATTACATTGTTTTTTATTATCCCCTGGATCTGCATTTAATCCACTATCTTTTGGTGTTATTGTGCTGACTGAGCGGTTTATGCACCGCTATAGAGACTCTAAGGGACTTTCTCCTGCTCCTTCACCACTGCCACGGGAATTGTGACGTCACTCCGCTACACCACGTGACGGAGCGGCATCGTGGCACGCTGTGCAGGCGCATGCAATTGCGGAAGTGTTTGCTGAGCCTTTCCATCGGCTCTGAACTGCCCTGCCATTGCAGCAGCTGATAAAACGGTGAAATCTCCAAAGGAGAAACGAAGGACTGTAAGGAAAAACCCCCCTGGAAGAGGCATATTGCCGCTTGAGACTCGGTTCCACTGAGTGCCTGAACCTGCAGTGGAGCCAGACTGCTGTTAAGGAACTCCCTTGAAAGCAGCATCCTGCTGGATGAAAAGTGTATGAGGGATCCTGTGCCCCACAACCACCACAGAGGCTCCTGTAGAGAAAGCTGAGTACCAGATTCCCCTGTCTACAACCATGGAGTGGTAATCAAGTGTGATATACACTAAATGCTTATGAATTTTCTATTAGAAGTACGTAGATTTTATACCCCTTTAATATTGTAATACATTTTTTATTACTTGCTTCACTATTTGGCGTTGTGCGCTGTTTTCTTTTTGTTTCCATCTCATGTATCAGCAAAGTTTTAGTGGTTTATTACACTTGATTTTATTCAACTTAATTCCAATAAGCACTTGATGATGGGAAATCAGCACTCCAAGACGAAGCGCTTTACAGCGTGAAACGCATAGAGGAGGAGGAGGTGATGTTAGCCTGCTGTTTAGTGTGTGCCATGTATCAATAAAGCTTTTTCATTACCGGAACTACAGTGAACTCTGACTTACTTACTGCTGTGGCACCGATTCATCTTCATCTATCCTTATGAAGAGGTATAAGAAGCGCGCCTTATCCACGATCCCACAGGAACCTGACAAAGTATTGGGTAATACGAAACGCGTTGTTCCAAGTCAGGACGTGGAGCACGTTTGCCCGTCCTCGGCCACTGTAGTTCTCCGGAGTGTCCTTGCTACAGTCCCACGAATCGGACGCGGGAGTTCACTTCATCAAGAAGCCACTAGTGACTGCACAGAGCTGGGACGAGTTTTTTTAATGTGAGTCACTTGTTACTATATTTTTATGCATAAATAGCCTTTTTTCACATCTATGGCTATTTGACGTCCAAATCATGTATACTGAGAAGATGCTGTATGTCTGCACACACAACCCATTGAGACGCAGAGAATCAGAGGTGCACTTAGCGTGACAACAGAGACGACTTCATTAAAGTGAACCAAACTCAGACATGGCCGTGTGAGTGAATTATTGATTTATTTATATATATCAATCACCTATACCTCTCTACCTCCCCTTTCCCTCCCCCCCACCCTTCCATACTCCCCTGTGAGTGCAGATTTACTGTGATTAATTGCATGAAAAATATGTGTTCAAACACCCATTGTGTATATCACTTTTTATCTTTAATTTGCGCCCTCCACAACTTACCACATCCACTACATGAGGATCAAGGGAAGATCCTTGTCCGGTTTAGCAGCATCTACGATTTGGGCCAGTAGTTTTACCATTCTATTTGTCCTGCTATGGTTTTTTTATATAGATTTATTGTGCATTTAGTTGTAAAGGGAGCGCCCCAGATTTTTCTTCACATATAATTAATAGACAGAAGGACTCTACACTTATTACAGCATGTGTCGGTTACAATCTAAACACGTAGGGTATCTTTAATGTGCACCGTATTTACAGGAAAACTCACTGATCTTTTTCCGTCCTTTCCACTCTCTGTAAAATACATCCAATCATCACAAACGTCATGTAATCTCTTAGAGCACAAAGCACATTTACTTATCGCCTGGACACTTTTTTACTCTCTCATCAACATCCATATTCTTTTTTTTTATATAGACGTCTTCCTTTTTTTCATTGCCAGGAAATGTGCAGTACATAAACGCTGGAACAGAAATCTTAAGGAACAATCGGAGGAACACAAGCAGCACACAGTACCTGCATCATGAACCCTGAAGAAAAAAAGACTCAAAAGATGATTCCCCCAAGGGAACATGTTGCAGGCAAACTCATGCATCAATGTGTCTCTTTTGAAGAACGTTAGAACATTTGCGGTTCTTCTGAAAAGGGCAATTTAAATATTGAAGAGGCAGGCTGTATTTTTTTTTTTTATTTATATTGCTTTTTCTCGTTTTCATTTGCTCTTGACTGTTTTGCTGACACTGTAACGGCTGCGTGCAATTCGGAGAATTGCAGGAGCTGGCAAAGAGCAAGTGCAGCTGGTGAGAAAGAAATAAGAATGCAAAGGAAATGATGAAAAGGTTTCCCTTTCACACGCTTCACACGCTTGAAATGTGAAATGACCCATAACCTTAAAAGAAAAGATTGGGTGGTTTAAATGGGTATCACATACTGAATGTACAATACAACATTTATTTTTGGGTATATAATATATATCGGTGTTTCTCCCACTCGATCGCAGATAGGTGCCATTACAGGGTGTATGGTGCATATACCTGCTGGCAACAGGAGGGATGAGTCATCCACCGATGGTATTGGGGACACAGGAACAGGCCCTAGTGTTGGCGATTTGGTTACTGGATCTGATCCCATAGAGAAATATACTATCTCTAAAACCTGGTTGGCCAAGAAACCCGGCTCGTATCGGTGTCACAGCTGCATGAATTGCCAGTTCATGCAGCAGGGCCCGAGTTATAATCACCCGCACACGGGCATACCTATTAAAATCAAGTTCAAACCAGAGACAGAACATAAAACACAGACAGAGCTCAGTGCACGTCCACGGTACAGTGCCTAAATATATATGTATAAATATCTATTAAATAAAATGGTCTTTTAGTTTAACATTTTGGCCAAATTGTTGTAAGCCCCTGAGCCACTGCACGGCAGCCCACATTCTTCAGGGGTCCTTAACACTAATATAAATTCTTAATAACCTGTGCAATACCAGGAAGAATGATACTCAATAGCATCTCCCACTCTCAGGGGAACTTGCTTGCTTGCAGTATGATTGTGACAAATCGAATACAGAGTGATGTTCCTGGTAATGTACAGGTTAATAAAAGCTTCAATCAGACTTAGAACTTTGCAACTAATATTGACAGATTTATTATAAATCATTCTTCCTGGTATTGCACAGGTTATTACGAATTTATATTAGTGTTACGGACCCCTGAAGAATGTGGTCTGCCGTGCAGTGGCTCAGGGGCTTACAACACTTTGGCCGACATGTTAAACTAAAATACCATTTTATTTAATAGATATTTATACATATACATTTAGGCACTGTACCATGTATGAGTTTCACTGGACGTGCACTGAGCTCTGTCTGTGTTTTATGTTCTGTCTCTGGTTTTAAATATATATTGCCATGCTCAGTAGTACTCCTCTGTGACACTCATATGCTCATATATATGTTGTGGTTATTTTGGGGGTTCAATAGGAGCTTGTTAGGTGTCCAGTATGTTTTGCAATTCTTGTTCAGCTAGTCTTAGCTGATTGGAGGGTGGCAACCTCCTACCTAATTGAAGCTTACCCCCTCCCACATTTAAATGGTTAAAAGCTCACTCCATAGCATCTCCCACTCTCAGGGGAACTTGCTTGCTTGCAGTATGATTGTGACAAATATAATACAGAGTGCTTTTCCTGGTAATGTACAGGTTAATAAAAGCTTCAATCAGACTTAGAACTTTGCAACTAATATTGACAGATTTATTATAAATCATTCTTCCTGGTATTGCACAGGTTATTAAGAATTTATATTAGTGTTAGGGACCCCTGAAGAATGTGGTCTGCCATGCAGTGGCTCAGGGGCTTACAACAATTTGGCCAAAATGTTAAACTAAAAGACCATTTTATTTAATAGATATTTATACATATATATTTAAGCACTGTACCGTGTATGAGTTTCACTGAACGTGCACTGAGCTCTGTCTGTGTTTTATGTTCTGTCTCTGGTTTTAAATATATATTGCGATGCTCAGTAGCACTCCTCTGTGACACTCATATGCTTATATATATGTTGTGGTTATTTTGGGGGTTCAATAGGAGCTTGTTAGGTGTCCAGTATGTCTATTAAAATCAAGCAAGTACTCAATTGCGAATCTAAATTCGTGGTTTAATACATCAGATGTCCCTGTGGACTCCGGTATATTGGTAAGACTGTGAGGAGGCTAAAATAGCGGATGGCCATGCACCGCACTAGAATCAGGAAAGCTCTATTGAGTGGTGTCGATGATATGGACCTTAAATGTCTCCCCGTTGCCAGACACTTTAAAGAACAGAGACATTCCTTGGCCACGCTTAGATGCATGCCTATTTTTCAGGTCCCTGTACCCACGCATGGTGGTGACAGGAACAAGATCTTGTTACAACAGGAGGCCAGACTTATTTATGAACTACATACCCTGGCACCTGGTGGCCTGAACGAGGAGTTAAAATTGGGCTGCTTTTTGTGAATGCACTAGATGCATACCTTTATTGCTGAATATGCTTGTGTGTGTTTTAATTTTTATGATCAATTTTCTATTATCTGTGATTTCATGTTCACTATAGCTTCACTTCCCTTGTTTTTTATGTGTCAATATGTTCATAACCCACATATCTCCTTAGCAGTGCAGTGCCTCCATCTGCCGTAGGCTCCAGGCACTGAAGGTGATCTCCCACGGTAGAACTTATTACCTCTCCCCCCAGTAAGGTTACATACCAGGCAGGAGGTATATTGCAAAATAGGAACAGCTTTATTACTACACTCTGCAGTAACAGTTACACGGCAGTCTTCTGCCAGATACAGTCTCTCAGTATTCACTGGATGATGGTCCCTGGACCGCCACTACGGGACAAGGGCACCCGCAGCTGTCCTAGCTCTTCCCCACCTCCCTAGCGGAGGCAGAGGTATGGTCCACATTCACTCTCCCCTGGAGGGAAGAGCAAATGGGAAGGCTTCAATCTCAGGCTCCCAGTTGTGTGACCTGCCTTCCTCAGAGGGAAGGAAGAACCCTAACTTTAGGGCGGTCCTGCCCTTAAATACAGCCAGAAGGCGGGCAGCCCGTTGTCCCAGCTACAACAGGATGTACCACCCCCTGCTGTCATTCAAGTGCAGTACCAAAGGTGAGGGGGAAAACCCCATACCAACTACTAGCAACCTGATAGACCAGGGTACTGCCAGCCCATTGGGCAGAATAGTAGTCAGGGGGGGTACCCTTATATATATACATATATGTTTATATATCAAAACAAAACAGAAATAATAAAGGAGCGCCTAATGCAACAACCTGTATATGCACACACACACACACACACACACACACACACACACACACATACACACACACACATCTCCGGTGGGAGATTTGGCCATTACCTCGTGTGTGGTGCATTAAACCTGTTGGTAAGCAGGAGGGCTGAGTCATCCGCCGATGTTGGTGGGGACACAGGACAGGTTTCTGGGGTACATAACCCATGTGGTTCTCTAGTAGTGCAGCGCCTCCATCTGCCGCAGGCTCCAGATGCATGGAGATGATCTCCTATGGCAGAAAAAACCCTCTCCTTCCCAGTAAGATCACACTCCAGACATGGCAGGTTTATGAAGCAGGAACAGCTTTATTCTGTTCAGTACAATGCAATCACAGCAGGCCTCTGCCCTATGCATTCTCTGGTGGTCTATCCAGCTGTAAGATGGTCCCTGGACATCCACTACGGGTTAAGGGCCCCCACAGCTGTCCTTGCTCTTCCCTGCCCCTCTAGCAGGAGCAGAGGAAAGGTGCACACTCACTCTCCCCCAAGGGAAAGAGGAACATAGAAGGCCCAATTCTCAGGCACTCTGCTGTGTGACCTGCCTCTCAAGTGGGGAGAGGCACTAATGAAATTGGGCGGCAATCCCCTTAAGTAAAGCCAGGAGGAGGGCACTAGGTCTGACCCAGGATTGGGTATGCTCAGGCCATGGTTCCACCTCCTCCCCCTGTCACTTAAGGGTACTGCAATGAGTGGAAAAAACCCATGACTACTACTGGCAGGCCTGCTCTTACCAGGGCTTACTGCCAGAGATGGCAGGCTGGTAGCCAGCCCTGGCTGTAAATGACTAGATACACACAAACACACACACACCACACACACCAAACACACACACACCACACCACCACAACACCACAGCACACACACACACACAACACACCCACACACACACACACACCATAGATAATATAAGTATAGTATAGAATATATATATATATATGACACACACACACACCGTACATAATACATATTATATAGATATTATATATATATATATTGGTATATATATATATATTATATATATAATATATATATACATACACTCACTGGGTCGACAAATCACCCAAAAATCTACTCGCTCCGAACAAAAAATCTACTCGCACCACCCCGCCCCCAACCTCCGCCCTAGTCCCGTCCCCAACCCTGCCCTCCAGTAGTCCCCTCCCCACACCCTGCTCTAGTCCTGCCCCAACCCCGCCACGCTTTAAAAATAAATAACAAAAAAAATTGATACATTCCTGTAAGAACAACATTCGTTTTTTGACCATAAGTTATTATTGGTATGTAATACTACAATTAGTCCTTGTTACGTGGTTTTTGTAGTGTGTATCTTAACTGATCCGCCAGTCTCAGGTAACCCCAGCATTCCGCAAGTGTTACAGTTATGTGGAGGAGAGGTGTGTCTTACCTGTCTTTCTGGGTTAGGGGGGGGCATTCCGTGTCCTGCCTGTAAAGCTGAGGTCAGATCTGGAAGTAAGCAGTAGTATAGGTTATTCGGTGTAGGGGACTTAGAGGCAGTAAAGATAATATGGTTAAGTATGATATCAGGTCCAGAGTGTGAGACAGTGTGAGCGAGAGAGAGAAAGAGAGTGGGTTGTTGAGAGAGGAGGAGAGAGTGACACCACAGAGAGAGAAAGCGACACAGAGAGAGACACAGGACGAGAGGAGCGACACACGGAAGAGAGAGCGAGATGAAGAGAGCGACACCAGAGAGAGAGCGCCACATAGAGAAGAGAGGGAGCGCACACAACAACGGAGACCGCTCGACACACACCGAGGAAGCACACCCACAGAGCATTGGATAGAGCGACACAACAGGTAGCATTGATCCCTCTCCTTCACTCGTTGCAACTACTCTTGAGCAGACAAGTAACCTTCTCTCCCCTTCTGCAATGCTATCTCATCGTCTGTTTTGACAACTGAAAGATGTCAGTGTTGGATTGCGAAGAGGTACCGCAGTTGTTCCTTTCGCCTCTTTGTCGGATGCCCCACCGGAGATCGATTTGAGCCGAACAAATATACCAGACAAAGCGTGTGAGAGAGAGAGGGCCGTCCCGAGCAATCAACGGAACCGTTGCCCAGCCTTGACTGTACCCCCCTACACAACATTTCGTAAACCACATAACTCTCCGTCACACACTCATCACCTCTAACAGTCAAACCATATAGACCAACCACAACTGACACACACACACACACTCTCACACACACACACACTGGCACACACACTGACAGGCACACAAACACACTCACACACTCTCTCTGACAGACAGACACACAACATCCACCACACACACCTCTGACAGACACACCATACACACACTCTGGCAGGACATTACATATTCTACACACTCTGACAAGACCACACAACAACACCTGACCACACACTCTGAACACACACACACCGCACGCACACACACACAACACACACACACACACACACGCCACGCTCGAGCACGGCAACGCGCACACCCACAAACACATGACACACACACACCACACAACACCACACAAACCAAACACTCTGACACTAGACACATACAGTACACACACTCTGACAGCGACAACATAACACACTCTGATTAGACACATTAACAACACTCTATGACAGACACACACATGAGAGAACGGGAGAGGAGAGAGGGACACAAACAAGAGAGGAGAGAGAGAGAGAGAGACGGTGAGAAGCAGAGAGAGAGGGGACGGAACACCACAACAGAAAGGGGAGAGAGAGACCTAAGCAGTATCCTACACACACAACACACCACCACCCCACACACACCACACACACACACACACACCAACACACACACACACACACACACCACGACACAACCACAACACAAACACACTCGGAACACGCCACACACAAAACACTGACACGCAACTACACGCAGCACACACTGACACACACACACACACACACACACAACACTCTGACAGACACACACCCACACGCGGACAGACACAGTACACGACCACACTGACAGGGAACACAACTAAAAACAAACTACAATAAACCACACACACACACACACACACACACACACACACACACTTAACACACCACACACAACCACCCCCACCACACACCACACACACACAACACACACACACACACACACAACAACACACACACACACACACCACACCTGACAGACACATACCACACACTACTGCAGACAGACACACACACCACACACAACACTGACAGACACATACCACACACTCTGGAGACAGACACATACCACCACACTCTGACAGACAGAAACACACAAACACACTCTGATGGACACACACACACAAACACCACTCTGTGGAAAACCACCACCACTGGAAGCACACACACACACACACACAACACCACTGACAGGTTTTCCCGCACGCTTTTCACCCACGCCCCCCACCACAAACCCCCACACCCCGTTTTGTTGACTATGCCACCACACACACAAAACTCTTACACACCACACACTACAGGACACACACACAGATCTCGGACAGACAACTAGTGAAAACTTACACACCCCACACACACCAACCACACTCTGACAGACACATATTTACCACACTTACAAAATCTACACACACACTTCTCGGCAAGACACACACACCACTATGACAGACCACACACAGAGAGGAGGGGGACGTAGAGAAAGACCACCCACAGGATGAGAGACAGAAGAGAGAGGACACCATCCAAAGATAAAAAAGACGACCTTTGACGCCTGAAACGCCCAAGACAACACCCGACCACAAAAGAAAGAGTCCTCCCTCCCCCCTCCGTTTGTCACGAGATAGGAGAGAAAAAAAGCATGAGACGACCGAGCTGGCGTAGACTGATCTTCCTCCAGAGAGACGGCCCCCGACGGTTAGCGAGACTCGCCCCTGTACCGAGACGCCTACTCCTTCTGATTGTCTTTTTTCCTCTCACCCCACACAAAAACAAAGCAGCCTTTGCCTCCTCTCTTCCCCTCTTTTCCCCTAGAAGTGCCGAGCACCTCCACCCGGCCCCGCACCCCCCTATCTCTCACCCCCCCCCCCCCCCTCGCCCTTGAAGACCTGACCCCCCCCCCCCCCTTCCGCACTTGATTATGGACTGCGGAATTTGTTTCACTCTAGTAGTTTAACATGAAAAATTCTGAGGCTTCGATCCCCGCCCCCTCCTACCCTAGCCCTACTCCCTTAATCTATTTGACTCTGATGGCCTGGACGCCCATTTCTCTAGCCTCTACCTCCTGACGCCTCGCCCCGCACAATCGATCGCTCATTTTGGCCTGAACCGTCAGGGAGAGAGCCTGAGATGCCCGACGAACGCCGTCCTTCTGCAGATTATACCGAACGACAGCCCCTCTTGAGAGACGAAAAAAGACGGATTTCCGAGACAGAGACCCAGCCGATCTGATTTGATGACACGATAGAGGGTGGGTGAGGACAGAAGCCCAGCCGAAAAAAGGGAGTATGTAGAACGGAGAGAGCGGCCAGAGAGGAGAGGGATCCCACCGCATGAGAGACCGATGAACGCGACCAAACGGTAGTCCGCTAGACGACCATCTCCTTTTTTTTTTTTTTTTTTTTCTCCCCGACTGACTTGCCGATTGGTATCCCTTCCCCTTTGTGCTTTTGAGAGCGACCCACACACAGAGACCCCTCTTCCCCCCCCTTTTTTTCTCCCCCCCCCTTATTTTCGAGGTACTCAACCCCCTTTTTTTTCGTCTTTGACCTCTCCTCTTGTCTTCGACTGTTTTTTTTTCCCCCCCCCCGACCCGACGCGTTTTTATCCCTCTCCCTTTGTCCCTTTCTTTGACGCCTTTGTCGATTCCGACCCACCTTAACTTCTGTCCAATTTGTGCATTTTCCTCTACTTAGTCCCGACCCCCCACGCCCTACTTTCTCGACCGCTTTTTCGAGTTTATATGTAGCTCAAAAAAAAAAAAAGCCTCTATCCTTTTCTGTCCCCATTGGCAGCCATTTTTTATACCGTTCTAGAGTGATGACCTTGTAGAGCCCCTTTTTGATTGAGAGACCCGCCTTTTCATTTACCTCTTAATTCCCCTCTCATCCGTTTTCAATCTCCCCCCCACCCCCCCTTTTTTTCGTTCTTCCCCCCTCCCTTTTTTCTCCGCCCCACCCCCCCCCCCCCTGCCCCCCCCCTTCCGCCCAAGCCCATCATTCGAGAGACTCACCCCCCCTTTACACACGTGGAGGCCCCGTGATGTATTTTTCATTTCTGTCAAGAGCCTTTTTTGAGACTAGAGAGTTGTTTTTTTTTTTTGGATTCGGAGTCCCCCCGCGTACGCTTTTCCGAGATCAATCTCACCCTTTCGATTTTGAGGAAAGACGTCCGCTCCGTAGCGGTCTTAGACCTCGATTTGATCCTTCCGCCCCCGTAGCCATGTCCGATCGAGACGACCCCGCAGTTATCCGCGACCCCACCCCCCCCCTTTTTTTTTGCCGTCCGCCCCCGTCCCCTCCCCCTTTCGCAGTTCGCACCCTTTTTTTTTTTTCTCCCCCCGAGCTTGATGTATTGATGGAGACCCGCGCACCTCCTTCGGAGAGGATTCCCCGGAGAGAGATTTGCGACCCTTCCCCTGAGATCGTTGCACGCCACTTTCCCTTTGCCTTTTTACCGCCCATCGTTTCTTGTATGTGACCCGTACGAGTTTCGACTTTTTTTGATGAGATTTTTTTTTGCCCCCCTCTTGTAGGAGGAACACATTCCACGAGACGGACACACACACAGTTCCCTAGAACGAGAGAGCGCGCATTGTGACAGGTGACCCCCGACGATTTTTCCCTTCTCCCTTTTTTCACCTTTTTTTCGCCTTTTTCGGGTTTTTCCCCCCTTGCTTCGTGTCTTGCTCCCGATGAGCTCCTGAGATCCTCTGCGGGGTAGCGACCCCCGCCACTACATTTTTCATCCCCGTAGTTCACCCCCGGCTAGGACATCCAAATAGAGACGAGCCCCTTCTTTTTTCTCTCCTCTACCTGACACTCACCCCTTAGATCTGCAGATGTTCAGAGAGACTCTCTTCCCTCCCCTTTTGTCCCCAGTTAGAAGAGATGAGACCACACCTTTGTCCCGCCACTGCCGACCTTGTGTCCACGCGGGTAGCGTATCGAGCGACCTCCCACCCCATCGCGGGGAGCGAGCGTATGCTACATGATGAGCTGTATAGCAGCCCTCCCGCGGAGAACTACCCCTTAACGCTAGTACCACCCACGTTCCGCGGCACGCGTACTTCTAATTCGTACTCCCATGGAACTAACCTGTTACGATTTACCGACAACGTCGACGCACCACGTTTATCACGGCGACGCGCCGCCCAATCATCCCGACACCCTTGGTGCGCTTAGGCAATTATTTCCCGGTATCTCATCAGCAATCAGCCAGGAACCAGATCCTTAAACACAATCGGCCCCGACCATCTCTTTTCCCGCCATCGGACTCCCCACTAAACCGACAGCACTACACTTGACAGCATCACCGCCCCACCACACACACCCACACTTAGTACAAAAGTAGAGCCCAACAAACAAAAAAACGCCTACAACCAGCCAATCTTTCTTAACAATCCTACGATAATACTCTACCACCAACCCAGGGTAGACGGTTACCCCCCCACATCAAATCCCCAAGCATACCAGGCGCAGGCACCATAAGAAGATGATGTTACCGCCTACCAATAGTGATAGCGCTATTTGGAGTAGGGGGCGCCGCGAGACATGGCCAGGACAATCCGAGGCGAGGGCGCGGGAGAAAAGCGACACCGAAGCATTTTCGAGGAGTGCTGCGGGACGTTTGCCGGCAGGATGCGGGAGACATCGAGGTTTGAGGATGCCTGGGGGCGCACAACACAATAACGCGCGGGCAATAGGGGTCTGCGAGGAAGCGACACCTGACAGGCAAGGCAAAATTTGATAAACCGGAAAAATGACACGAGAAACAAGAACCATGGGGGTTAATGTGGCGGCTTGACGCGGACGAACAAAGTGCGGAGACACCGGTAAGGGCACGGGGAAATTGGGCACAAGCGTAGTGGGGCCCTTGCGGCAAAAATATGCCGGAAGGAAACCCATTGGGCATAGCGCTGGCTGCGGAGACAATCTCTGTGTTACGGGAGGAGAAACGTCAATGCTCCAAGAACAAGCGGGAACGGAGGCCAAAGGGCGGGCCACCAATACAGCAGAGGCCGGCGGCACAAGGAACAAGATCCTGCAAAAAACAGCACATGTGCAACCCGACATCACACAGCAGCTTACCTGTTTACTTTTTTTTCATCCCACACGACAGAACACACGACAGCGCGGAAAAAGTAAAACCAACCCGCAGCAACGCGAGCAGGGAAAATAATTATGCTAAAAAATAAAAACAACGCTGACTAAGACAATAGTTCGGGACAACTAGGAGCTCGCAAACACAAGGGTCATGTATAAATCTCCACACTACGCCCGGAAACCAAAGAGTGTTGCAGATGTATAGGTTTGTCGACACACAAATAATACTAAAACTAAAAATCACTATATATATAATAATATATATATATACAAAATATAAACTAGCTATCGCTATGATGGTCTTAGGCAGGTCTGCAACCCCGCCTTTCCCCAATTATCACCCAGCAAAGACTACAAACATAATCCCTGCAGCAAGGGATTCTGGGAAATGAACATGCAAATGAGCACACAGGTCCTTTTTGCCTCAATAACCATTTTTAAACATATGGCTCCCTATAGGCTTAAGCTTGCTGCATGGGTCACAGCGTTTGAGCACAAGCACAGATGGTTAAGGTGCATACCAGAAAACACCCACAGACAGCTGTTTCGACCTTGAGTGGTCTCATCAGTGTGGGGTGATTTTACTAGGGAATGCAAAGAGAGGCTATCGGATAGGCTAAACCAAATATACTGAGTTAAGTATGGTGAGTAAAAAAAGTGAGAAAAACCCTCCACAGGAAAGCAAATTGAATATAACTGTATGCTCTTGCAGTGTCTAGGCAGGTCTGCAACCCCCCTTTCCCCATGATCACCCAGACATACAGCACTTCCACTGCAGCAAGGGATTCTGGGAAATGACATGCAAAGAGCACACAGTGTCACTTTTTGCCTCAATAACCTTTTTTAACCATGGTTCCCATAGGCTTAAGCTTGTGCATGGTAACAGCTTTGAGCTTTAGCTGGCTGTGCTCAAAAAGCTGTGTATGTGGTGATATATATCTACGTATAATAATTAATATCGAGATAATATATATATATAATAGATATAATATATATAATATAGATACAGTATAGATAGAGATATAGAGGAGAGATGATATAGACTGTATATAGAGTAGAATGTATATATATACACACACATACATACACACACACATATACACAGGTGGTCCTTGCTATCCAACGTTTCAATTTACAACGAATGGCATATCCAACGCTTTACAGTGCAACCCTGAGGGACGTTTTTCGACGCCTGAATGCGTTATCCAATGCCTGAATGCGTTATCCAATGCTCACCGCCACTGATTAACATGGGACTCACTTTACAACGGTTTCACTATCCAGCGCTACTTCCAAAACGGATTCCGTTGGATAACCGAGGACTGCATATTATTTAAAAAAATATATAGATACAGTATATATATTTTTTTTTCACAAAAATCACCCCATGCACAAGTAGAAATTGCACATAAAAAATCATCACTTATTATACTCATTGCAGTTCATAAATCAAGAACAGCAAACAAAAAAAGTAAAAAAAAAAAAAAAACAAACAAAAAACGAAAGTTGCAAAATGAAAAGCATACCACATAGTAATAATGTATGTGTTGATGCAGGCCACTCTCTCCCAGGGAAAAATCCATGAATTATTCCATTAGCAATTGGTAGTATAGTGGTCGTCCATCAGTAGGGACGTTTCAGGTCAAAGATGTGACCCTTCGTCAGCATGAGGCAATGTTACTATGCTGTATGCTTTATATTTTGACATTTTTTTTTTTTTGCAACTCTTGAGCTATGGACTTTGCAACGGCTATAATAAATGGTGATTTGTTTTAAGTGCAATTTCTAAAGATGTAGTACGCCGAACTGTCCTCGGTGCTGCTGCCACGTGTGGTCACATGACCACGGTGAGGGGTCCCATTCAGCAGATGCTTTGACCCCATGCAGGTCCATCAAGCCAGACACTGTCCCCTGTGCCACGGACACCTGTAGGTGTGCATGACAGGACTTTCCTGGTAGCTGACACTGTATATAGGTTTTGATGGACTCGTTTATTTCATTTCACTCTGCTGGTTATTATTAAGATGTATTCTATTTTTTTTGTTCTCTACGCTGTTTTGTAGTTTAGCATATACAGTACTCACATATCAATTCTATATTTCTATGACTGCCACCCATAGTATAATGTTTTTATTTAATGTTGACTTTAAAACACCCCCAACTAATTTGCTAATTTATTGGGAATTACATGGCAGCAAAAATGTAGGAGATTTTTTTCCCCGAAGAGTTACCTGAGCATAATGTACTTTACATTATTATTATTTTAAATTTTTTTTAACAAATAATATTTTGGTGTAAATATTAAATTTTGCTAAGAACATTGGCTAAATATTACGTTAACATTCCTATAAATACATATTACTGTACCTGTAGGGTAGTAAGTCTAGAGGTTATTATTTATTTCTGTGTATATAATGTGGCCCCCTTTCCCTCCTTGTCTAGGGTGACAACGTGTGCTGCTATTACCTGAGTGGCAAAAAGAATTACCGTTGGATGGTATCACCATAAAGAGTCTATTAAAATGAAGGTGTTCTGGTCCCAGACCACAGGCCGTGAGTCACCGGAGCATAAGAGCAGCTCCCTTCCTACTCCCGGTGGGTCTTTCTACCCTCCCGACAGCACCCGCACACACCGCGCTGTCGCCACAGCTCCCACCAGAGGCATCCCGATAGCCGTCCCCCTCCCGCAGCCCAGAGGTAAGAGGGGACCTCGCTATATCATCCCCCTGGTGGAAACCACAATGTTCCCGCTCGGGACAACGTAACACAGACTTTTATATAATGAAAAATGCAAGGTCATATGTAAAACTTAACACAGGCAGGTTCTACACAATATTATACATCACCACAAACATGTTTAGAACAAAGGCTATCTTACTCTTAGCTGGCTGCTGAGACTCATAATGGGTGCCACTCTAGCGAATCGGATACCACTCTAGTGGGAGGGTGTCTTTTTCGCTGGCTCCTGCGAGTCTCATCTTCAGGGTTTCCCACTTAAGAGATTCTATCATAGTCCTGGGGCCTAAACCCCTCTCTAAGAGGCAAATCAGTTTCAGCAAAGTCTCTTTGAGGAACAAAACTTGGACTTCTGTGATCCAAGGGATGGCTTGTTGAAGCCACTGGTGAGAGTACTTGATGCATAGGCCCATTACCCGTGCTCCTTCTGGAGGTGCCCCCCAGTCTACATTAGAGTTGGCAAAGGTGCCTTCCTAAGGATCTTGTGTAGATTCGGTTGCCGAAACGGGAGTGTCGGCGAACTCTTCTGGCTCAGGGGCCGTTACTGTGGTCTCTCGCCACTTAGACTTCACTTGATAAAGATCGTTAAAGTCGAAACGTTGTGTTTGGCTCAAAAAATTAATTTGAATTACTTCAAATCCGTGTGCCCTGTCTTCCTTCAGCTACTGCATGTATTGGATTGGATACAGCATATCGTTCAAAGACGGGAGCACCAGTAACTATATCTTTTGTTATATTGCATTTGGTTTTGGTGTGCAGCACTTACCCTTATTTGTATTGGTCTCTGTTTCACAGCCATTTTCTTCCACTTGTGGGATGGGAAGTAAGTGATTACCTTGCCAGACCTACACCCGGCCATCCAAGTCTCGTATGCGATATACCGGGAGGCTTGGCATTTGAGACTCACCCTCAAAGACCCATTGCGCCAGCGATCGTCCAGCTTGTGTTTGCCAGGGATCCCTAAATTACGTAGAAGAACAGCATCTCCAGGATGGAGTTCCCGATATTGGACCTTGTGGTCATACCTTCACTTGTTGTTAGCATTTAGATGGGCTGAAGCCTTTTCTGCCAGCTGATAGGCTGCAGGCTATCATGAAGTCGCTCCACATACTTGTAATGCGTCGTGTTGGGTACCCCATCATTAGATACCCTCATACGTATGTCCACAGGCAATCGTGCCTCTCGCCCGAACATCATAAAATACGGTGCGAAACCCGTGGATTTGTGTCTGGTGCAATTGTATGCGTGCACTAGTGTCTCCACTCTGCTTTCTGGGAGCCCTTTAGGGTGCCGATCATGTTGAGTAATGTTTGGTTGAACCTCTCCGGCAGAGCATCTCCCTCTGGATGGTATGGAGTGGTTCGAGACTTCTGTGTGTTGAGCAAGTTGAGGGGTTCTTTAATCAGCTTGCTCTCGAAATCTTTCCCTTTATCGGGATGCATCCAGTTTGGCAACCCATAGTGGATGAAATACTTCTCCCACAGTACTTTGGCGACTGCGAGAGCTTTCTGATCTTTCGTCGGAAACGCTTGGGCATACCGGGTGTAATGATCAGTCATTACTAGGACATTCCTGAAGCCCTTTGAGTCTGCTACATAGAAAGTCCATGCAGACTAGGTCCATAGGGCCAGAATTCTTTAGGTGGCCCATTGGGGCTGCTCGTGTGGGCAGGGTCTTTCACTGAATACACCGCAAGCACTTGCAGCAATGGTGCTCAACAGACTGTCACATCTTAAGCCAGAAGAAGCGGTCCCTCACTAGTCTGAAAGTCTTGTCCACACCCAGGTATCCATGGTCGTCGTGCAGGGATCGGAGGACAGGGTACTGTAGGCTTCTGGGCAGAACTAATTGTCACCTGTCGGGGTGGTTGTGATAGGGGACAATTCTGTATAGGAGCCCGCATTCTATGCAGAACTTGTCCCATTCCCTTATTATGACGGCCACTGTGTCAGTGGGGGCACTCTTCACCAATGCGGGTTTGTTTTGTTGGATGGCTATGCAGATAGCTCTAGTCACTGGGTCACGCACCTGATGCCCTATCAATTCCTTTAGTGTTTCGGGTAGTGTCCGTGCCGTCTGGGTGGCAGTAGGGGCGGGCAGCACCTTGGACTGGCATCCTAGTGAGTCGACTACTTTTAGCTCGGAGAATGCCACCTTGACTTCCATTATGTCGACTGTTGAGCACATGGCTCGAATGCCAGGTCCTGGAATTTCTTCCCATGAGCCGCCATCCGGCATGACACTCAGCCCGGCTCTTCGGGACAAGGCATCGGCTCCGATGTTTAAAGGCCCCGGCTTGTACTTGAGGGTAAACTGGTAGTTCGACAGTACCGTTAGCCACCTGTGGCCGGTGGCATCCACCTTGGTGGATGTCAGAAAGTAGGTCAGCAGATTGTTGTCGGTCCGGACCTCAAAGGACACTCCGTATAAATAATCGTGAAGCTTGACGATGACCGCCCATTTGAGTGCGAGGAACTCCAGTTTGTGGACTGGATAGTACTGCTCCGAGGGTGTCAAGCTTTGGCTTACATAGGCCACTGGATGGAGGCCAGTGGGGTACTTCTAATGCAGTACCGCTCCTAGTCCGCTGAAGCTGGCATCGATATGCAGAATGGACGGCTTTTCAGGATCGGCATAAGCCAACACAGGTCCTTCCGTGAGGCTTTTCTTGAGCCCGATGAATTCCTGCTCGCATGTCGAAGTCCTTTTATCCCCAAATGGCATCCGCACGGTCGCAGCTCTCTGCTTCGGTTCTTCTTGATAATTCTTCAAGAGATTATCAAGAGCCTTAGCTCTGCTGGAATAGCCTTTTGACAAAACAGCGGTAATATCCGCAGAATCCCAGGACGGACCGCAGCTCCTTCAAATTGTTGGGCTGGGACCAGTTCACCACGGCTTCAACTTTAGCTGGGTCAGTGGCTATTCTGTCGGCAGACACAATGTGACCATATAGGTGACTGATGTGCGGCAGAAACGGCATTTGTCCAGTGACAACTTCAACCCTTCCTTGCCTAGGCTGTCCAATATCTTCATGAGACATTCTTCATGCTCCTCTAGAGTCTTCCTGAATACAATGATGTCATCCAGGTAGACTAAGCATTCTCGTGGATTCAAATCCCCAATGGTCTTCTCCATCATTCATTGTAAGGTGGCAGGAGCACCGCAGATGGGTTGGGGCAGCCAGGTGAACTGATCGAACCCCAGTAGACAAACACCGTTTTCTACTGATCCTCTGTGCTCATGGGTACTTGATAGTACCCGACCTCAGGTCCAGTACGCATACCATCTGTGGTAACGTGTACTGATCGGGTACTGTGTGTCGGTTCAGAGTCGGTAGTCTATGCACAGGTGGACGGACCCATTCTTCTTGTGTACCACCACGAGTGGAGAGGCATACAGGCTGCAGAACTCCATTACAATGCCCTCCATCTCCATTTCATATATATATACCCGGTGCCCTGCCACTACCCCCACCAGTTCCCAAAGGAATGCTAATTGTTAAAGCAGCGATCACGCCCAGATTTTAAATGTATTTTTTACAGTGTTTGAATCAGGGGGGTGCCTGGAGCTATTTGAGCTTCGGACTCCTTGGTTCTGCAGATACTTACCGTTTTTGGGGCCAGTTCACTTCCTGTTTTTTTTATTTTTAATATGAATACACAACGTTATGTTGTGGTTTCTTAATGGACTGCCCACACTTTTTCAGCCATTTTGTTTCCTCCGGGATGGAGGGGAGACCTCAACAGCACAAATGTTATGTAACTGTTGGTCCCCTTAATGGGGGGGAACACAAACCCACCTCATTTTACAATCTTCAACATAAACATGAGGATTTATGCATCAAGGTAACTTTAGTGAAAACTTGTCACAAAGAGCATCATTTTCATTTTGAAAATTGCAACTCAGTTATAGCTTTCAAACTGGGCAGGGTCAAAATGCAGCGTTTATGTGATGCACAGGAGAGTATGGGTGGGCATTTTCTCTGGTGTTTTGGTTCAAAAAAATTATTGGGTTGTAGAGTTGGTTTGGGTTCTATGGGAGCTATGCACTAAGCTCAATGGCTTTGCGTTTTGATTTGGCCAAAAAGCAGGTTCGTTAAAAAGTGAGGCTGGGGACGTGATGCACTAAGGCCTTGAGGCCATTTTTTTACGTACCTGCTCAAAATAGCTCAAAACAGCCACAGCATACGTGTTGCTTTTTTTCCCCCTGCTAGCGTTCTGAACCTTTCAGTTCGCTAGCGGATAGAAAAAAAAGCTGCATGTAACATTTGCATGGAGATTTGCTATCTGCATGCAAGACTGTTACAGGCGATCGTACACTAAATTAAAACATTTTAATAATAGTGTACATGAGCAGGGGGTCTCCCGAGCTGAACCGCATTGGTTTCAGGTCCGAGGACCCCCTACTTCAGGAGTTCCAGGCCCCGTTATGGGATGCCGGGATCCCCTGCAGTTTAAAGCTCCCGCGTCACGTGACCGGGTTATTTACATTCTGCAGGGGGATACCGGCACCCCATAAAGGGGCCTGTATCTCCTGAAGTAGGGGGTCCTCGGACCTGAAACCAATGCAGTTCAGTTCAGGAGACACCCTGCACATCTACACTAGTATTAAAACATACATAACAATAAAAGGGTAAAAGGGGACGATTGACAGCACTCTAGTGTTAAATTTATGCAATTGCAGGGTGCACGGAACAAAAGGGAACTCTTATTCCCCTGATAGTACTAACAAATCTACGTAAGTACCAGCACTGACTGTCTAATAGCTAAATGATGAAAACAGTTGTAATGCAGAATAAACATTTAATAATAAAACGAACCAGAAATAAATCAAATGTGTTTGCAGAAACCAGTATCACAAATGGGCATGTCACAAAGTGAGGGGTGGGGGGGGAGGGAAGGAAAAGGGGAAAAAACATGAAACACAAGGAATATAAACAAAAAACGGAGAACGGCAAGTATGCTAGGGGGGCGACGTTTCGAGGGACTACCTCTTCATCTGGCCCATTCCCCCTGGTCCAAAAGGTCCCAGAGGTACTTCCCTAAGCCTCCCTTCCCCTATAACTGGTCAAATCAGACACCCCTGAAAATTGATGGCAAACATACAGTGTAGGCTAAATACAGCTAAACAGCTGTAGACCCCAGAAGACCCCAGAAGACCCTAAAGAAGAAAGAAGACACAGACGTGGATTTGTTATGGTTTTTTATGTTATGGCTTACCTGTGGATTGGTTCCTGTGCTTCCGGGTCGCTTGGATTTCGGAGAGTGGACATCTAATGGTGAGTAAACAAAAGAAAAGTTTATTATTGTTACTTTTACAGGTTTTTATGATTTTTCATGCATGTCTTTTATTTTTTCACTCCCATTTAATGCCTGTTAATGTATCTATGTATATAATACATTCACGGACACTGAATGGGTGTATTGTATGTGAATTTTGTATGTAAATGCATTGTATTTGATGCTGTATTATTGCCCCTGTATGTTATGTTTATCTATCTGTATGGATAGACATACAGGGATAATAATTGATTGTTTGGCTTATGTTTAGGTTCTTTTCATGTATGGATAATGTATTTAGCATCTTTATTTTGTCATTGTTGTGAATAATGTAATTTGTATTTAGTTAAAGGCTTCTTTATGGTAGTAAGATTAGAATGATGGTGGTTACTTTAAATTAGAATTGTTTTGCCAATGGTTTGGCTTAAGCAATTGATTAGGGAATTGTATAATTGATTTGTATTGTATTTTAATTGTTTGAGGAAATTGATTAATTGATTGATGCTAATTGTATTGATGTTGGTTAGTTTCTAATTTATTTTCAAGATGGCCTTGGTGGTTAGAGGACATTGTTCATAGTGTATTTTATTGTGTTACATATATTTTGCATAGTGTTATATGATGCACTGATTAATTGCATTATGTACACACTCAATGCAATTGTGTGACATTTCATAGACATTTGTGTAGCTGCAGTTTTGTTTTTTTATATTTGCAATGGCTGCTGTATTTATTTTAACATGCAATGTGGTGGTTTTAAGATTAAAAATTCATGTTTTGATTTGTGGATGTTTTATGTGTTTCATAATGGGCAAATAATATATTATCCATATCTGGATAATAGTTATTTTGCACATTATTGTACTGTATGTGTTGGGGGGGTTTATTGGTCCCAAGGGTATGTGGGTAGGCCTCCCTTGTGGGTTGTGGGTGAGGGTGGTTAGGCCTCACGGGATGGGGGATTAGAGTTGGAGGGTATGTAGGCCTCCCGAGTGGTGGGTGAGGGTGGGTTAACCCCTTAATGACTGTAGCGGTTAATAACCGCTATGGTGATTAAGGGGTTAGGGGACATTACATTGGCTATTGTAATTGTTGTGCATGTTTTGCAGCACCATAGGGGAATGGGCAGAATGAAGATGAGGTTGAAGACAGCCTTCATCGTGGGTGCCTGTAAAAGGTAAGTGTAATATGTTTTGAATGTATTTATTGAGTGTTATATGTATTTAAAAGGGCAAATGCATTATTATCCATATTTGGATAATAGTAATTTTGGCCATTACTGTATAGTATGTGTTAGGGCTGTATTTAGTTAGAATTGTTGTTTTTTATTTTTGGAGGTGCAACATTGGTACCGCAGGCCTGCGGGTACCCCGGGACTCCCGTGGGGACCCCGGACTACCGTGGGGACCCCCAGACTCCCGCAGGGACCCCCGCACTCCCGTGGGGACCCCTGCTTGGTGAGCCGGGTACCCCCGCGGGGTCAGCCGGGGACACCCGCCGGCCTGCTGTATGGGTTTTGCGCATGCAAAAATAAAAAGCCAGAATTTTTTCTAAGTCCAGATTTCTTTGCGTCTACTCTGACCTGACGTGTTCTAATCAACGCAACTTTCGCATTTGCTAAGGTTGCGTTGCTTAGTGCATCCCGCTTAAGGGCACAATTTCATGCAAACAGGGCTGCGATCGAGCAAAGTTGGACATAGAAAAAAATCCCTGAAAAAAGTCATTTTTAGAGCGCAAAGTGCCTGTTTGCGTTGCTTAGTGCATCGGGTTGAGCCAAAAATCACGATCGAAGAGCATTTTGCACTCTAAAAGTGACTTATCAGAGCTTAGTGCATAGTTCCCTATGTCCCATATTTTAGTGCTGGCTCTGGTTTTGCCAAAACTCGATTGGTTTGCTTTTAGGTTTGAATTTTGAAATGATGGCAAAAACTCGAAAATAAGCAGGAACACACTGCAATAATATTACATTTAAAAGCATGAACAAAAACGCTTCAAATAAGTATAATCATACAAACAATTAGGAAACGTAAAGAAGGTAGCTTGAAAAATGGAGCAAACCTTCCTAATAGTACACAGACATATCCCTAATACTCCTTAGTACACACCACAAATAAAGAACATTGCCTAATGGCCGAGAGGGTGCTCTCCTCATGACTTTCTGATGTAAGTATCTCGGGAAGCAGGGGGTCTCCGGTGCTAAAATCAATGTGCTTCAGCTCCGTAGACCCCCTGCTTCAAACCTAAGATTGTTTCTTTATTTTTATTTTTTACGGCAAAGGTCATTTAGCAACTGTTTATATTAAATATGTGCAAAAATTGATGTTAAAGGGCTTTGCATGCCCTAAAGAAATCTTCTGTGTGGTTGAGAAGATATAAATGATATGTTCTTTGGGAAAAGGAAGACATCATATTGAATAGTGTAAGGTATTTGCAGTTGAGGTGATTTATGGCAAAGTTTAATGTCTTTGCAAACGTTGTTTTCGCTCTCATCAATGTCCACAATCTTCCTAATTCACAAACTTCTTCCATCTCTACCAGTAACATACGTTGCAGCTTGGAGCAGAATGTAGTTTCTTTTTCCAAAATAAACTTCAGTATGAGTTGATATATAAACCCTATGATTTTCTCATCAACCAGTAAACATTGATAGCGACTGTCTATAGATCCTGTATCTGAAGCCCAGATACAGTACTTCTACATATACTCTTAGTACTGTAGGTACAGAAAAGTATGAGAAATATGTATATAAAGTGCATAGAAAATCTTCTCGGGGAAAAAATATCACTGGAGGGAGGAGCTCTATTTTTTCCTGACCTGGAGCTTTGTGGTCAAAAATGTATAATACCCTTATTGATTTTGCTCGGAGTGACAAACGATCTTGTCAATAAACCACTAACATTCACTTGACCCATTGCCCATAGGTGGATGTACTGTATAAAAGAAAATGATCTGAGAGATAGCTAAATATGTACAGATGTTGCAGACATTATTGCACCTAATGGAGTGAGTTTACAGTGAACGCCATTGAAAACAATGTTAATGTTTGTTATTTTCTTTAACACATGCAGTATTTACTGTGGTATTTCTTGCATTATTCCGCTTTAACAGGGGCAATAACATTGGTTACATCTTTTTAGAGGTACAGTATGAAAATCATTTGCAGGTGAAAATGGTGTTTGAATTTTGGTGTTTGATGGAATGAAGGATCTGAGGTCGCATTTCTCAATCAAGTGTACAGTACTTCAATTTGTTATTAATACATGTACAGTGATTTTATACACGCATAAACAAAAAAATACAGCTACTGTACATATGTTGTAATAATTGTAACGTCTATGAAAATTATTTGCATTATTGTTATTTTGGTGCGGTTATTCATTTTCTAAAGCTCAAACTGCTTAAAATGGCTTATAATCGTTTAATTTGATTATGGACATTAGTTTAAATCTACAGTTGCGTTCCTTCATGTTTTTATAAACATTTGCTAAACTTTATGCATAGGTGATGTAAATTACTTATAAGTGGTTAATCTATACCTACACAACACCACGCACCCACTTCACATCATTCATATACTGTACATGATAATAAACATATCAAACAACTGTGTGGACAATTTTATTAACACATTTTTTTTAAACATCCCACAAACTCACCAACCCCCCCCAGCTCCACAATGCTCTAAGCAATCCCCCCACCCAGCTCCCAAACACTAACCAATCCCTTCCACCCTCTATCCTTCAACACACTCACCACCCCCCCAGCACTGTAAAAATCCCTTCCACCACCTATCCTTCAAAACACTCACCAACTCCTCCTGCCAGCTCCCAACACTCTAACCAATCCCTTCCACCCCCTATCCTTCAACATACTCACCACCCCCCTAGCACTCTAACCAATCCCTTCCACCCCCTATCCTTCAACATACTCACCACCCCCTAAAGCACTCTAACCAATCCCTTCCACCCCCTATCCTTCAACATACTCACCACCCCCTAAAGCACTCTAAAAAATCCCTTCCACCACCTATCCTTCAACACACTACCCACCACCCCCCAGCTCCCAACACTCTAACCAATCCCTTCCACCCCCATCCTTTAAAACACTCACCAACACCTCTCTTTCCCCACTGCCACCAAACAACAAATAACACAGGAAGACTTTCTGACCCTGGCAGCCTGCTTGCTGATCCGGTCTGCCTGGCTTAATTTACATGCAACCCTCTTTTCCCCGCTCTAAAGGAGTTTACATCAAGTTGAACTATCAAGTTGGCAATGCTCAGTTTCTCATACCTGTTCTCGGTGCTGGGTCAATGCATTGTTGGGCGTGGATATGAACATAGAATAAGTATGGGCGCCAGGAACTTTTATAGTACAAAAAGAGCTTTGTTCACATTAGTTTAGAAGTCTCGCCATACAAGTACAGAGTTCCCGTCCGATATATTATCTGGTTGTAAAACATAAAGTAACTCTGTGTTTCTTCCCCTGGTAGCTCTCACTTCTGTGCTAGGGTGTACTTACACTCGCGACACGTTTTATTCTTCGTTGGCTAGTTCCGCAAGCCGGGAGATTTCCCGGCTTGCTAGCCAAATCCCCTCGGCGTGCCGCGCGTCACCGATGCACGGTCACGCTTCATCGGGTGCCTGCGCCCCATGCACGCGTGCCCAGGGCTCCCCGAGGGAGCCCTGGTGTCCCGCGATGTGGGGGACGGCGGTGGGGAGTTCCGGGGGACCCGGCGGACCCGGAGAGGGGAGGGGGAAGCCCCGATCGGAGGACCGCTCCTCCGAGGCTTCGGCGCGTGCACGGGACACCCCGGCGCGCGCCCGGTTACTGTCGCGGCCGAGACCGGGCAAAGGTAAGAATAAACTCGGCCGCGACAGTATGCTTCTTTCCCTTAGTATTTTTTAGATTGGCAATCTCCTGCATAACTTGAAAAGTGCCCTCTCTCAAGTGGGCCCCTGTTGGGAAAAGACTCTGCTTTCTGGGATCAGTATCCCCTTACTGTGTACTGAATACCTCGACCATGCATATTGGATCGTGAGTTTACTAAAAAGCTTCTGGTGGGGCCAGTCCAATTAGTTTCGGAATTACTATGCTGAGAACTCCGGATAAGCAATGTTCACTCCTTTCCTAATGGGAACAATCTGGGCCATTACTATAGGCGCAACTAAACAGGGACATTTCTTAACTGAAAACAAATAAACAGGCACAGGGCACTCTCAAAATACCATATCTATACACTTAAACATATTGACACGACTCATTGTGAGGCCCTCTGAGGAACCTCCTGCTAAAACATTGGTGGAGCTATTGTATACCCTCCTATCTCCTATGGTGACATCCCTGGTCACAGGACATCCTACATCACAGGGTGGGGAGGGACAATGCCAGAGTGATCTCACCCGGTTAACCATTGAGGACATTAACCCCTTTACTAATTAGTAGTCCTTAGAAGGGGAGCTACACTCTCCCTATCCATACATGATGTTGCCCCCAACATCATTTAAAAATACAAAGGGGTCAATGTTACAATATTTAAACATATACATTCTAAACAACATAACATGTTACATACAGCTGCATGCAGTTCCTTTCTGTCTCAGCTCATAATAATATCACAGAATTAGGCATTGCATATCACTAATAATATATATATATTCAACAGATACAATGTTGCAATACTTAAACCATACTCTTCTAGATACCATGACATACAATGTGTATCTGCATGTACAAAGGTACGATTATCCTGGAATCCAATACAGTCACACTATGAGCAAATAATAAATGCCAAATAAGATATTTACAAATCAGATGCAGTACAATATTAAGATATAACATACAAATACAAATCACAGGGGCAGTGCAATACTAGGGGTAAGTGCGGGTAGGGGTGGTTCAGTGGTTCAAGTCAAGTAAGAAAAAGCACAGGTTATACGTAGCAGCGTGGTCATGTAACATAACGAATCTACATAAGAGGGTTACTTCACCAATAGGGCATATCGGGTTTTCTACACATCCCACCTCCTCCCCTTTCCATCTTGCATCTCTAAAAAATGGACCTCTTACACCCTTATTGTCCCTATATTCCACCCAGTCATTTAGATACAGCGCCCTAGTGCCAGATCTGCATTACTTGGACCAATGGTTTCCGGGTAGCCAGAGTGGTATGGCCATTATGGGGGGTTATAAGTTTTCATGGTGTTCTCAATCCACTAGCCCCGGAACATACCGACAATGTCCATAAAACCCTTCTGGAACATAGGAATATTCAAACCACAAATCCCTGTTGAATCTGCTCAACTTAGTGGGTCACAATCCTGTGGTTGGACGGAGGCACCGGTAGACCATAACAAGGGTTCCTCTTTAGAGGTCTCTGTAAGAGCCATGTCCCATTGAAAATCATTGCTATTAACATTTGGTCATGTATAGCATTTAGGCATGACTTGGTCCCCCGAGCTGGAATGAATGGGGTTCAGCGGACTGGAGATCCCCTGTTCAATATATTATATATATAAATATATATATATAATATATATATATATATGCAGAAAACAAGAAGAAAAAACAGGCGCACTCCTAGTGTGATAAGTATAAAACAGTATTTATGGGATTGTAAAATATAAAAAGCGCACTCACAAACAGAGTAAAAATAATAGCATTTATGAATATACTCAATCGCCTTGAAGCTGTGGAAGAGAATGTATCAGCCTGTCCCGTTGGTGCCCACTCTGGTTATCCGTTGGTTCAGCAAGGTGCAATGGAGCCACAAAATGCCTTTGGCTGACATTACTGCAGTAAACGGAGAGAGTACCTAGAGATGTTTTTTTTGCTGGGATTGCTGTTCGCTTCCGGTTTTGCAGTTGCCTGCTGTGAGCAGTGAGAGCTGTGGGAGGTGTGATGCGGGGAGTCTTGACGTGTTGTGATTATTACATCATTGGCTGGGGTGGCTCCAGTGCACCTTGCTGAACCAACGGATACACCAGAGGTGGCACCAAGGGACAGGCTGAGTATACATCCCTTCTTCTGTTTTTTATTCTTGTTTTCTGCAGATATCCTTGGGATTTGGTGATCCTTATATACGGGCAGCAAAACTCGCGTGGACTAAGTAAATTTTTGAAATTTCAACTGAAATCTGGTTTTTATTTTATTTTTTATGTTTCATATTTTTATTTTGCTATAGATTTCAGTTATTTTATCACAAATTCGCCCTTTTGGGGATTCTTTGGTCAATAGCCGTGTTAACTCTATTTGATTACACAGCTGATTTATCCTTATCAAGCTTCCTAAGGCGCATCCAATTTGTTTGTTTTATATATATATATATATATTATATATTATAAAGTCTATTAGGGTTAGACTTACAATCACTTTGGCACTACTTTATTTGTTTCATATAGATATATATATATAATATATATATATATATATATTATATATATATATGAAACAAATAAGTAGCGCCAAAGTGATTGTAAAGTTCTAAACCTAATAGTGAATAAATTACTTATAATGGTGAGAATATACCCTGTGTAGGTGCGTGTGTGAACAATAAGAAGGTTAACATATAAGTAAATGTTGGATAATATACAAAAATCTAGTATATACCATAATCAATATACAGTGCAAAAAATACAAAAAATAATAAACGTGCAAAAGAAAGTTTGTCAAACCAGTCCTTTTAAATCAGTCCATATGATACTAGACAATTGATGCTGGTATGGGGGTCTCCGACTGCTCTCAGAATGGATGAACCACATCCAATGGAAAACTAGAGGAGAAAAAGAAGAGAGAGCGCACGCCCCATAGCGTAAAATTGTACGTTTAATGGTAAAAAAGGAATGAGGGTGGAAGGGGGGGGGGAGAAAATGCACTCACAAGAGTATTCAGGCAATTTGTGAATTATATCACCACCATCCGGTTAATCTGCATCAGTAGTCCACAATTCAAAGCTCCCTTAGGGCTGTAGGGATGATGTGGCTGCTGCAGGGATCCAGAAGTGCTTCCAAAGATTAAAATCGTCTGTTAGAAGCCCCAGAGACTGCCTCCTCCATTCAAATGGCCACAATAGTATTCCGCAATCGGTGCGGCCTCCTCGTGCGCATGCGTGGCGTCGAAGTGACGTAATGACGTTCCCTGACGCGTTTCATCACCAGACGGCGACTTTCTCAAAGGGCTTGTCCTTTACCCCCCTTGAGAAAGGTTCCACTCCGGAACCGAAACGTCGGATTGGGCGGCCTGTTCACTTTGTATTGATGCCTAATACAGACTTTTTGCCTATACTGATCTGAGTGCAGTCTTCCTTTACCAGACGTGAGAATGGTAATGTTGTTCTATTATTATTATTAGAGACTGACACCTGTTGATGTTTTTTAGTACATTGAGTGCAAGATGAAATTGGTTTCTATATATATATATACATATATATATAAATTATCACCTAGTCTAGGCTGGTGTTAGCTCTGTCTTTCCTATGTATATATTGGCGATTATGTACATAGGCAAGATAAGCTAAAACAGCCTGAAATAGATGGTAAAATAGTAATTAAAATACATTACAATACACATTAACCCATTTGTAGCCCGCAGGTCAACTAGCAATTAACAACCAGGGTAAGGGGAGGGGGAGGGGAAATGGATGGAGGAAACCCTCGCTACTGCCCGTGACAAAGGTGCTGCGACCAGGGGAAAGATGCAACAACAAACAAGGAGATAAAGAACCCCTATATTGGGAGCACTCAGCGGCTGATGATACTGATGTGAGAGTTCAATAATAATACCTGATAAAGACAAATAATTATTGTAATATGTATAATGAAATTGGGTTAAAAAAAAAAATTTAATGGGAGAAATCCTCAATTAAAATAAATTGTCCTCAATGTGGGTAAATCCTATATAGCGGCGAATTAAAATAAGGTGGAGGTAGGGTGAACCAAAAGGAATGTTAATTCCAATTAAATTCTAGGCTATCTGGATATCCTCCAATGAGGCAGGTCAGTGTATACCAAATGTTTAATATTTAGGTACAGTGTGTAGCATAACCATGTACAATGTCACAAAGAATGGGCTGTTGAAATCCAGTGCTGCGAGTCCAAAAGGTTGGCAGGTATACAATAACTGCCAAGATGTTTCTGACAACGACTTGTGCCCGGAGCCCTCTCTGCACAACTAAAATAGCTTAGTGTGCTCGTAGAATATAGAGATCACATACAGTATAGTATATGGTAACTGGTTCAAGTTGAATTTTCTGTTTAGTATAAACACAATCTATGCAATTAATAACTGTGGAAGAAGTTTTAGAACCAGTGTGCGAGTGTATAACAGATAGGCAGCATGAGATTTCTTTTGCCAGGTGTTGGCAGACAACGACTTGTGCCCGGTGCCCTCACAGATATATAATGACAGGCTCATGAAGTCCAAGATACACAATTGTACACACCCTATAGACCATACATGTCTGTAATGGCAAATAGATATAACAGCGCTGGTGTCTAGTGACCTCGCAGTTTAGCAATAGCGGGCTAATTGTGTCAAAGGCACTTATACTCTACGCATCGTGAATAGAGTATAAGTGCCTTTGACACACAATTAGCCGCTATTGCTAAACTGCGAGGGCACTAGACACCTGCACTGTATATTACTCTATTGCCATTATCATACATGTATGGTCATAGGGTGTGTACAATTGGTTATCTTGGACTTCATGAGCCTGTCAAAATATTATCGTGAGGGCACCGGGCACAAGTCGTTGTCTGCCAAACACCTGGGCAGAAATCTCATGCTGCCTATCTGTTAGACTCACAGCACTGGTTCTAAAAAGTTCTTCACATTTATTAATTGCATAGATTGTTTTATACTAAACTGAAAATTCAACTTGAACCAGTTACCATATACTATATATGTATGTGCTATTATATTCTACGAGCAGCACTAAGCTATTTTAGTTGTGCAGAGGGGCTCCGGGCACAAGTCGTTGTCAGAAACATCTTGGCAGATTTGTATAGCTGCCAACCTGTTGGACTCGCAGCACTGGATTTCAACAGCCCAATCTTTGTGACATTTATATGGTTATGTACACACTGTACCTAAATATCAAACCATTTGGTATACACTGACCTGCCTCATTGGAGGATATCCAGATAGCTAGAATTTAATTGGAATATACATTCCTTTGGTTCACCCTACCTCCACCTTATTTTAATTCGCCGCTAATATAGGATTTACCCACATTGAGGACAATTTATTTTAATTGAGGATTTCTCCCATTAATTTTTTTTTTTAACCCAATCATATACATATTACAATAATTATTTGTCTTTATCGGTTTTATTATTGAACTCTCACATCAGTATCATCAGCTGATGAGTGCTCCCAATAGAGGGTTTCTTTATCTTCTTGTTTGTGCAGGTATACTAGTCATGGGTTTCATGATTAGCTGACCAAAAAGGGCTCAGAGGGGTTAATATAATCCTAATACTACACTACCTACCCCCTTGGCACCTTAGTGGGTAGTAAAGCATTGTCATCTTCAGCCATCTTTCCTGTTTTAGTTTTACTTTCGTGTTTACGTATTTTGAAACGGGAGAGGGGGGGGGGGGGGGGAAACTATTTTATTAGAGTTTCAAGTTATATATAAATATATCCCCTCAAACCGTCCTCCAAGAAAACATAGGTCAAGATCTCTGGCTCAAAGAGGAACACATCTGAGAGATGTGCAAAGTATATTGAAATGATCGCTTCTCACACTTTTTAAAGGATTTCCATAAGAACTATATTGAGTTGACATCTGATACCTTGTGAGGAATGGGGGGGGTACTGGTGTCAGACCACAACAGGATTAGAATCCACAACCGTTGCTAATGGGCAACAGCTCTAGCAGTGTGAGTTACCAGCTAGTGGGGGTAGTTTCTCTGTACCAGCATACTTTTGAGTTCTCACTGTTCACACCTGAAGATTCCTTCCACTGTTTACACCTGAAGCCCCCTGACTTCCTTTAGAAGCAGACCAGCACTTCCTGATTGCCAGTTCAATGTTCTTAGTGCACAAAAAGGAGAACACTTCAGATTCCTGTCAGATATGCTAATAGGTGGATTTACTACAGGTGTGAGCAGTAAAGGTCAAAAAGTATATGTGGCATTTGTTTTACATAGCAATATATGTTTTAAAGTTGAGGTATATTTCATTTACAAACTGAAAAGTTAATTTGTGCATAGTATTACATTAGTTATTTGTAAAAGAAATGATATAAAATTATGCTGTATCCAATTAATTCCTTTCTCCTGCATGAATGCTCTGGATGTGATTGTGCGGGGTCATTGCCGTGGAATTAATGGTGACCAGAGATGAAAGGTGCAGCAATTTATGTTCTAATGCCGGTCTTATTATTACTTGTTGTCATGTATTTCTGTAACAATAACAAATACTAGATCTAACATTTATAGCAACGATTTTATTTACTATGCTATAGCAACCACAGTGCCGACCATGTGGGAAATAGTAAAAAATTTAACAGGGAATGTCCCATTGTACCTTTCTTCCCCACATAGTATATCTGCTACAGTATGTAAGTCTTGTTACGTTCCAGGCAGTAGTGGGTTAATCTATGGGCCGTGACCCCCTTCTGCTTCCCTTGAAAGTGATGGAAGGTGGAGTACCATGGCCGTGTACAGCCCTTGGAGGTTGGTACAGTCATGAGCTGCCCCTTCCAGAGTTTTACAAGGGGAGTAGCTAAAAGTTAGAGTCTGCTCTGCCTCTTGTGGAGAAAGGAAGGGCTGTAAGTCTCTCCATAGCGAGGATGAGCTTGCCCACTCTAGGCACAGGAGGCCTAGAGAACACCCAAACCAAGGCCTCACAGTACACGGGGTGGTAGCAGCATCTTAAGTCTGGGACTTCAGAGAGATCATGCTGCAATGAAGAACTGCTGCAATAATACAGACGAGACCACAAAGTATTCTAAAGCTTGCCTTAAAATAGCCGGTTACATTTGGGTATGTGCTGGGTGTACATGGCTAGTTGAAGGCAAGTTTAAGGCATTTCTGCATTGAATATGACCCATAGGATTAACCACCAGGGGACCCCCGCTGTTAATCTGATGGGCCATTAATCAATGCAGAAAAGCTGGGTCTAGTTTAAGGCAAGTTTTAAGGCAGTATACAGCATGTACCTGGTGTACCTGGGTCTTTTTGGCGATTGCCACTGGTTTGTGTTAGAATAACCATGGGCACTATAGTACCATCACAATAAATCCTGTTCAACTATACCTCTGCCTGGTGTCAGTTCCTGGGCAGGAGGGTTAAGGAGTGCAGTGATGGGGGCTTACACCCACACACCCTGGGTTCCATCACAGCTGGAGGCGCAAACACCAAGAGAGAAGAACACAGAGATCCATCTAAGCCTGTCCTGTCTCACCAGCAGGACACATACCAGGGCCTGTATCTCGGGAAGATCGCCAAAAAGGGAGGGCAACCAGCTAATTTCCCTTTTTGGTGACGTCTGATCAGTCTAGAAAAGGAAAAGCATCACATGGTACATCATGTACCATGTGATGACTTCCATATTTTTTTTCCTGATGTAACGTCAACTTAAAAGGGAGGGAAGCATATGCTAACTGATTGGCTGGCTTCCTTCCCTTTAAGATGACATCACATCGTTAAAAAAAAGGAAGCCATCACATGGCGCATCCAGCAATCGGATTAGTGATGTACCATTTGTCAGTCAAATGTGACGTTACAGGCCTTATACTGTATAAGGCCTATCATGTCTCATTTGACCCCAAAAAGCTGTTGGATCAAGATCTCCTGTCCTGGACCTGACCTGTTGGATTACAAAGAAGAGAAGAAAGAAGAAAATAAGGAAGATAAGAAAAAAAGGAAAGGAAAGAATAAAGACTCATCTGCAATCAACTGAGGATCATGGACTTCTTCGCATCAGGCTGTTGAGGATCATTGCACCATGTGGCAAGAGTTGGTGTCGCAGTTGGATGAGGAGGGGAATGTCCATCCCGGCAAAGTTAAGAAACACATTGATTGTATTTTATTTACAGTAATTGTGTATTTGTTTTAGTATGCCCATTGACTGGCAATGTGTTTAACTATGCCCGCACAGTGACAATCAATGCATTTTTTGGCAAATGTTTGTTTTTATTTCATTGTAATGTATTTAATTTTTTTAGATATTTTTTTTTAAAGTTGCCCATTTATTGCCATTGTAGTAATCCATGCCAGTATTGTGGGCATGGTTTACTACAGTGACAATCAATTGGTTTATTGGCAATTTTTTTTTAATTAAAATGTAATTTATTGTGGTTCTTTTTCTATTATGAGCATGGTTTACCACAGTGACAATCAATGAATAGAGGGGGCAAGGTGGGGTAGTTGCCCTGAGATGGTGGTAAGGCCTCCTGGGTGGGTAGCGAGAGGGGAGCGTTAACCCCCTTAATAACCATAGCAGTTAATAATCGCTATGGTGATTAAGGGGTTACAGGCCAGTAGTTCGTTTTTTTTTATTTTACTGTCAGGGACCACTGAAGATGAGGAGGACCAGGGTGGCCTTCATCCTGGCAGGGGTAAGTAAAACTTGTATTTACTATTTGATGGTTGGGTAATGCTTTAGTTATGTTTTATTTTTTCAATGAGCAAATGCGCTATTATCCAGATCTGGATAATAAGGATTTTGCCCATTACTGTACTGTATGTGTTAGGGGGGAGGGGCAGTACAGTGCCCATTCATTGCTATTGGGGTTATCTTTTGCTCTCACTCAGGGCATTGGTAACCACACTGGCAATCAATTGATGTATTGGTGTTTGTATTGTATTTTTAGATGTGATAGTTGCCCCGGGGTGAGTGGTTAGGACTTTCAGGCGGGTAGTGGGAGGGTTTAACCCCTTCATTAGCATAGCAGTTACTAATGCTAAGGTAATGAAGGGGGTTTACCCCTCCACCATACTTCCTGGTAGGCCTAGCCACCCATCCTGGAGCAACTACCCCCTTCACCTACCCCCTCTACCTCCGATAAACCAGGTACTCTGGCTTAACACCTCCATTGCCTTAGTAGCAAGCCGCTAAGGCAGGGGTGGGGAACCTTTCTTCTGCCAAGGGCCATTTGGATATTTATAACATCATTCGCGGGCCATACAAAATTATCAACTTAAAAATTAGCCTGCTATATTTGGTCAAACATTTAATTAACTCACCCCTAATGTGATGGCTGGAACTGCTTCTCTTTGGTGAGGCGTGTGATGTTAGCTGGTATTGATGATGTTGCTACTCGCAACTGGTTTTCCAGGTTTGGGTAGGTGACTGACTGACTGACACTTGTGTGACTGACTGACTGACACTTGTGTGACTGACTGACTGACACTTGGATGACTGACTGACACTTGGGTGACTGAGTGACTGACTGACACTTGTGTGACTGACTGACTGACTGACACTTGGGTAGGTGACTGACTGACTGGCACTTGGGTGGGTGACTGAGTGACACTGGGGGGACGGACGACAGTGGGAATTGACTGTAACTGGGTGACGATTGGTACTGATGACACTTGGGTGTGACTGACTGACACTGGGTGACTGACTGACGGGACACTTGGGTACTGGACTGAGTACTGACACTTGTGTGACTGACTGATTTACCGATACGTGTGTGACTGACTGACACTTTGGTGGGTGACTGACACGGTGACTGCTGATCTGAGACATTGGTGGTGACTGGACTGACTGACACTTGGGGTGACTGACATGACGGACACTGGGTGGGTTGATGACATTGTGGTAATGACTGACTGGACTGACACTTGGGTGTGACGACTGACACTGGTGGGTGTGACTGACTGGACACTTGGGTGGCGTGATGACAATACTTGGGGGTGTGTGCATGGGGGGTGACTGACTGACATTGGGTGACTGAATGTATGTTTGTGATGAACTGTGCTGGACTGTGATGGGAGACTGACACTGTCTGGGTGACTGACTGACACTTGGGGGGGGACTGCTGACGTAGAGACTGACTGACTGCGGGGACTGAGACTGACAATTGTGGACTGACTGACTGCCTGACTGATGACTGATGCTACTGTGGACTGACTGACACTTGTGTGTACTGACTGACTGACACTGTGTGACTGACTGACTGACTGACACTTGTGTGTGTGACTGACTGACTGACATTGGGTGACTGGCTGACACTTGAGAGACTGACTGACATTGAGTGATATGACTGACACTTGGGGTGACTGACTGACTGATGACTTGTGTGAACTGACTGACTGACATTGTGTGACTTACACGTGACACTGGATGACTGACTGACTGATGACACTGGGTGAATGACTGACTGACACTGGGTGATGACTGATGACACTTGGGGGGCTGAATGACTGACACTTGGGGGTGACTGACTGACTGGCACTTGGGTGGGTGTGATGGACTGATGGACTTGGGTGGGTGGACTGAGTGACACTTGGGTGACTGACTGACACTTGGGTGACGACTGACACTTGGGTGACGGACTGAAACTTGGGTGACTGACTGACTGACACTTGGGTGACTGACTGACTGACACGTGGGTGGAATGACCGGATGACACTGGGTGGATGATGACATGGGAGACTGACACTTGTGTGACTGATGATTTTACGATACGTGTTGCGACTGCACTTTGGTGGGTGTGACTGACAACTGGGGGGGACGGACTTGACTGGACACTTGGGTCGGTGACTGTGAGACTGACACTTGGGTGATGACTGAATGACACTTGGGGTGACTGATGACGACACTTGGGTGATGACTGACACTTGGGGGTGATGATGACACTGGGTGGGTGACTGAGACACTTGGTGTGAAGACATGTGGGTGTGAATGACTGAAACGTGACGAGCTATGGTGTGACGGACTGAACTGACTGAGACTGTGGGTGACTGACTGACTGACACTTGGTGGTGACTGACTGCGAACTTGGGTGATGACTGACACTGGAGATGACTGGGGTGACTGACTGACTGACACTGTGTGATGACTGGACTGACTGACCGATGGATGAACTTGTTGGACTGAATGACACTGTGATGACTGACTGACACTTGTGTGAATGACGATGACTGTGACACTGTGGTGTGACTGACTGACGACACTTGGGTGACTGGTGACACTTGAGAAGGACTGACATTGAGTGAGACTGACACTTGTGACTGGGGTGACATTGTGACTGAATGACGACACTGTGTGATGATGCTGACTGATACTTTGGACTGACTGACACTTGTGTGACTGACTGACTGAAACTTGTGTGACTGATATGACTGACACTTGTGTGAATGTGACTGACTGACTGACTGACACTTGGGTGACTGACTGACTGACACTGTGGGTGACTGACTGACTGACACTTGGGGTGAAGACTGACTGACATTGGGTGGGTGAATGACTGAGTGACCTTGAGTGGGGTCTGGACACTTGGGTGGGTGGACTGACTGACACATTGGGTGGGACGACATGAGACTTGGGTGGGTGACTGACGACTGAACTGGGTGGGATGACTGACACTTGGTGGGGAATGACTGACATGGGTGAATGATACAACTGGGTGACTGATGACTGATTACTTGACACTTGTGGTGACTGACTGACATGGTTGGTGGGGACTTATGCCTGACTGACACTTGGGTGGTGGGTGACTATGACTGACTGACACTTGGGTGGTGGGTGACTATGACTGACTGTGGGTTGGTGTCTGTATTCTCTCTCTCACACACACCCACACACAAATCGGAGCAGGGGGGGAAATCACACACTCTCTCAGACCCTCTCACTCATACACTCATACACTCCCTCACTCACTCACTTTCAGATACTCTCTAAACAAGAATGACAATCAGCTGCAAGAAGTGGCAATATGAGATGCATGAGGGACGGTCTGACAGCTTAGATCACACTGAGTCATTTTATCGGGCACAGATCATTAGGGGGGGGGGGTGTCTGCAAAAGTTAATCATACAACATGTATTGAAGTCAAGGAGACCAATGATGCTGGGATTAGGCGTCAGGCCTGGTGGTGTCCCAGGGCCCTCCTGCCCTTCCCCTGACAGGGCCCTGCATAGCTCCCTCCCATCTTACACTGCGGCACTACGGAGCAGGTGCCCTCCTCCCCAGCTGCTGCCCGGTGTGGGGAGGAGGAGGAGTGGCGGTAGTGAGGTATCTCTCCCTACGCAGACTCGTTCTTCTATCCCACAAGCCTCTTATACCCCCTCCCCCCCATCCCCCACTCTCTTATACCCCCTCCCCCCCATCCCCCAAGCCCCACTCTCTTATACTCTCTCCCCCCCGGAGCGCTGCTTACCCGCGCCACCCTGGTGATACTTAGGTCCTTCATCACCTCAGGTGGCTGCTGCCACACACAGACAGTGACACACAAACACAGTGACACAGTGACACAGTGACACACACAGAGACACACACACAGAGACACACAGAGACACACACACAGAGACACACAGAGACACACACACGCACAGACACACACATACACACACACACAAACACAGTGACAGTGAGACACACAGTGACACACACACACACAGAGACAGTGAGACACACAGACAGTGAACACAAAAAAGAAGAAACCGGAGCCTTACAAGTCCAAATGTGAATAGGAAGTCCAAAAGTGAAGAAAAAAATGTCCCAATGTTATAGACCCCTCTGATCCTCAAGAGCCAGATGGTCAGATGTCACTTCCACTGTGGAGTTCGTGATATGTGGAAAAAACACAAGAAAAATATAGTGCAATATGCCAACAATTACTAACACTAAAACTGACACACATACAGTACAAACAGACCACTGAAAACAAACAATACAAAAACAAGACTCCATCCAACAATTAAGACAAACAATAGCAAGGCTGAAATTAAAAAAAAGGTTAATTTAATAAGAGATAAAACAACTAAAATGGTGAATATGCGGATGACTGCGAGGCCACCGGTCCGGAAGGTCTAAAACCAGGAAGATACATGTAAGCAGGCAGTGAAAGTCAGTGCTGGAATGAAGTGTCTCTCCCTCCGATCACGCAGCGGGGCGTTTCCTGGATGTACTCCTGGGGCTCCTGCGTCTCAAGAGCGGATACTCTGTCACTGAAGGGCGGGCCTGGAGATTGGACACTTCTTCCGCCTCCGGCTCACGTCTGCCACGCACCTCTCGTCGCTCCGTCAGATCAACTAAAAATTCCCAACGCGTTTCGTGCGCATGTGCACACTTCTTCAGGGGACCTCGTGATGTTGGTAGTTCGTAGTATATGTATCATGGCAGCAATTTTGATTGGCTAATGGCTTATTACAAAAACCACATCAATAACCACTAATGACACATCAATTAATCCTAACAACATTTGTAACAGCTGTAGCCCCAGTGTCCTCTGGCTCCCAGAGACCCCCTCTCTAGTCAGCCAAGCAGTTGCGGGTCCCGCCGGAGCCAGCGACGGGCCCGCCGGCTGCTCGCAAAGGTGGGGGCCAGTGCAGTGAGCGCTCGGCGTCCCTGGAGCCTCGGCGGCATACCCGGATAGTGGGGGCCGCCATGACGGGTTGCGCGAGCGTGCGCTTGATCGCGCATGTGCAGGACTAGCCAGAAAGTTGTGACGGCCATTAGGGACTCGCGCATGCGCAGGGCAAGTGCGCACGCGGCCCCAATACCAAGAAAGCCTCCCCAGGACTACAACTCCCATGGGGCATAGCGAGGCAGGCACCAGATGCCTCATAGTGGCCAATGAGGGCCAATGATTCTCAGCCCAAGCAGATAGATACATTTCGCGGGCTTTGGAGCAAGTTAGTTGGAGCTGGGAGCAGGAAAGGGAAGGAAGGGTGTAGGGAGCAAGTGGCTCCTACACCAGGTAAGGTTCCCCGGGTCCCAGACAGGCCCCAACTCCCCACTAGGTTAGTGGGTAAGTAATAAGGGATGGCCCCAGGTTAGGAACCCTGCCCTTAGGTGCGTGTGGTGTGCAGTCTTGTCAGTGTCACGGCTGTCCGTGCTGTGAGGGCTGTCAAGAAGGCGTCGTGTGTGTGTGCAGCATGGTTCGCTGCAGGTATCAAGTAGGTTGCAGTGCGTTGCTGCAGGTGCTGTGAGGATTGGTTAGCAGTCAGGACCGGGAAGAGCTAGGGGAACGGATTAGGCCAGTAACCCCCTAGGCCCCAGATAGGTCTTCACTCCCCAGCTTGTGGTGCTACAGGGACAGGCCCTAGGTTAGGGACCCTGTCACAGTAGTACTAATGTTAGATAGGGACACAGCGGATGCTGCGCTCCCCGCAAAGAGACTTGGGCTCAAGTCTGTGACTAAAAGACAGAGACTATCTACAGGGTGGGATCGCCCCTGGCGGGCCCCGTGCGAGGCAACATCGGATCAGACGGGATCACCAAGCGGCAGATCCTTTTCGAAGTTGCTTGCAGGCCCGAGTACAGGAGCGCTCGGCAGGTATCTTCCTATGTGCTGAGACCAAAATGATTTAGATAGGCGCTAAATAAAAGTGCAGTGATACAGTGATAGATTCACACAGAAAAAAATATATATATATAGGTAACTGGAACGATGTCTCAACCTTCCTGTGGGGAATATGTACAGATCCCCCTCAAATGGAATGGATACAGGTGGTTGGAAGGGAGCAAAAGTCGCAGGAACATCCAAAAAATAAAAGGAAATATAATAGTGCAATATGTTGTGATAAAGCGAATTCTGAGTTATCTTGGCTCTATAGAGTGTCTACTTACAATAAGTAGGTGTATGTAAAGCGTTTTGCAAAGTAAGGTGGTGTGTAGCAGGCTGCAAATACAGGATCTTCACGAGTTTGAGGTGAAGGAGATCTCACTCAGGTACACATGCCACAGGAAAAATAGAGAAAGACCATGGTACAGATCGGACAAAAACAGTTTGTATTAAAAGCGGGGTTAAAAGTTGTACTTACAATAAGTACATAAACAATGTACACGTAGCGTTTACTTTCGAGGTGAAAACGGCGTCTATGTGGATAGCACAGCCTGCTACACACCACCTTACTTTGCAAAACGCTTTATATACACCTACTTATTGTAAGTAGACACTCTATAGAGCCAAGATAACTCAGAATTCGCTTTATCACAACATATTGCACTATTATATTTCCTTTTATTTTTTGGATGTTCCTGCGACTTTTGCTCCCTTCCAACCACCTGTATCCATCTTCCTATGTGCACCAACGTATCCTAACATATCACAACTACACATAGTGACAGCACTGACCACGGGACAAGGGGGTTGGGCTGTGGATACAGGGTGACTGTGGAGTTACTCCCTAGGGGGAATGTTATAAGTGTGTGTAAGTTTATATTAAATAGGTATTGTTCTGTTCTTTTTTGTCAATAAAGTTGTTGTTTTAAAAGTAAATTATACATCTTCCCTATCACACTGACCATTACCTATTATAGATGATTGGTCTATTCCTAATTGGTTGACCAATAAGGAATCTATGTGAGGTATATAAGACCTCTGGGTAATGGCCTAATTATTCCCTGAAGAAGTAGTTAATTCTACGAAACGCGTTGGATGTAACATTCTATTGCCTTATATCTGCCTATATTGGCCTTTGTCTATGTACTGGCCTGTCCTGTTTTTATTTCATCCTGTGTGCTGTTTTGGACACTTGTGAGAGACTTTGTAAGACTGTTCAAACTTCCCTATTGAATCCACCACTGCTGTGGAGACAGTGACGTCACTACACAGCGTCCCGCGACGGAGCGGCATCGTGGCACGCTGAGGGCACCCCAGTGAGCTGCGGTCTTACCTCTGTGCAGAGGATATACCTGCTGAGGTGTAGGAGCAGCTCCATATCGGCCAGGAAGCCGGAGCGATTTCACCGAGCCCCAATACTAGCTGCTGAACCTGGCTGCATGAAGGGAAATCCCCCTGGGAGTGAAAGACTGACGTCCTGCCCCAGAATCAACCGAGCTGCATCAGCAGAGGGAAGCAAGCACCTGAATCTACAGCTAACAGCTGCCGAGTGGTAAACAGTGTGATACACACTACATGCCTTTTACCAATCTTATTCATGTACGCAGATATATTACCCCCTTTTAATTTGATAATATATTGTTGAATTTACTTCACTATTTGGTGTTGTGCGCTGTTTTCTTTTGTTTCCATTCTCTTAGTGTGTGTGGGGTGCTGAGCCACCCCTGCGTTTACAGCTGCAGACGCCCTTATTCCTAACACGGTTATGTGGCATTTATTATTTAATGCATAATTATCTCACTGTGGGATTTGTGGTTTAATTTTTTATTAATTTTTCATCACTTATTTGATGGTATAGTCACTGCACTGTGTATATTTCTACATTTAAACTTGATAGGTAGTTAGGTAGTAGCGCACAGTTTTGTTTTTTGTTTTGGGATCACCAAGCGGCAGATCTTTTTCGAAGTTGCTTGCAGGCCCGAGTACAGGAGCGCTCGGCAGGTATCTTCCTATGTGCACCAACGTATCCTAACATATCACAACTACACATAGTGACAGCACTGACCACGGGACAAGGGGGTTGGGCTGTGGACACAGTGTGGGGATACAGGGTGACTGTGGAGTTACTCCCTAGGGGGAATGTTATAAGTGTGTGTTATTGCCTGCATATATATTCTTCGTTACAGTAAATTTGTTATATACATCCCTGAGTATGTGGTTATTGTATACGCGGGTCCTGTGTAGGTAACCTTCTACATCCCTAGAACCCTACACTGGTGGAGGCGCTGAAACCGAGAACGTCCCAGAGGATTCACCCCAGGCTCTCACTGGCGGAGGCTCAGACCTCCTGTGAGCCTGACAGGTATACTGCACCACACCTGGTAACATATAGGTTCCCCTTACATACGCCATATATGCGATTGGGTGTGGGGGGGGGGGTAATACCCGTTACACAGCCTTACAAAAACATAAAATTTAAAACAACACAAACAAAAAACAGAAAAAAACATTAAAGGATTGGATGAAAAGCTGAAAGCTTTTTCTGGTCAGGATCTATGGTAAATTATCCTCAATTACAAAAAAGCCCCTAGATCGAAGTCTACAGTATGTTCAGGCCACTTGGAGAGAGTGTTCTGAGCTCATAAATCCAGTATGCCTCCCGCATACTGGTTTGTTCTAATCTATTTCCTCCTCTCCAATTGGCCTGAACAACCTCTATTGCTTGACATAATAATCCTGTGGGGTCTTTGTTGTGGCACATGAGGAAATGATGTGAGACACTACGAGTGACCAATCCGTTCCTAATATTATATATGTGCTCATATATTCTTCTCTGAAATGTTCTCCGTGTTCTGCCTTTATATTGTAAGCCACAAGGGCATTGTAGCAAATATATGACGAACACTGAATGACAAATAATAAATGACTTGATGGGATACACTTTAGAGGTTACATTAGATTTGAATGTCTTTGCATTGCGACTATAAGAACATGCTAGACGTTTAGCACAAGTATAAAAACCTTTGTTATTCCCAACTTGTTTCTGCCTTCGATGGTTTAATGGACAGCTTGGGGCCAGTTTTGATTTCAAATTCATGGCCTTAGTGAATATAATATTTGGTTTCTGGGGAAGGATTTCTGCTAGAGTATTATCTCTAAGTAGAATTGGCCAATATTTATTCAGAATGTATCTTATTTTAGGTGCCATCTCATTGTACTGTGTTACAAATGAGACTGCATGTTTATTCTTGTTCGCTTGATCCTTATTCTTATATTCAAGCAATGTGTCTCTTTCTAGATCATTAACTTGTTTTAAAGCTTCATCAAGTAGATTTTCAGGGTATTGTCTCTCAAGGAATTTGCATTTCAACTCTTCGGCATGAGTGACAAATGTCTCTTTATCTGAGCAGTTGCGTTTAAGACGCACAAATTGACCCTTTGGAATATTCCGTAACCATTGAGGGTTATGTTGACTATCTGCCCTCAAATAGTTGTTAGCTTGTACTGGTTTGACATTTTTTTTCGTGTGGATGATATTGTTTATTCTAATTATCATACTGGAAGACCCCAATAACATCCAATCGGTTCTGTACTATAGTTGGCATGTAAATTTAAGATTCCTATCATTATAATTCGGTATGTGAGAAAGTCGCTCGGAAGCTCGAGCCTGACTGGCCCGACCAACACAAACAACCACATCATACAATGTAGCGCTCTCGCAGAGCTCCCAGGTGTTTGCCCCAAATGGACAGTTCTGTTTCCAGATATTAATCCTCCTCCCTACTGTCCATGAATACATTTGCATAACTGGGGCAAAACCTGGTACCCTCATGGCGTTCCACACTACCTGAATTAATACTGTAAATTAAAAGTGAAAAGTTGTGTGTTAAAATATACACGAATACTATCCACCAAAATGTTTTTAACTAATGATAAATGCACACCTGTTTCTACAACTTGCGGCCAGCGCTCTTCGCAGCGAGCTACAGGTCTATGACTAGAGACTATGAGAGATGTTCACATCTGCCGACCAATATACCGGCGGCCACTCGCAATCCTTTTAGGATTGAGTACATGAGTGGTCTCGCAAGTTACCGATTTGACCTGAGTTTAACAATCGGATGAAGATGGTGGATCAATGTTAATGGGATAACTTTGATGACAGTGATAAAATCCTGAAATAATAGGTCCTCCACAGGTGGATGAAGTCATGTGCGTTATGTATTTAGGTATAATAATAAAATAAAGGAGTGTGGAATTGGATGAGATAGAAAATACCTTTCCTGTGTTGTGGTCCATTTCGTTCAACCAGTGACGCTAGTGAGCAAAGTATTCAACTCAGCCTTGAATTTTTCCAAAGTGTCATTAGTAAGGGGGAGGTACTGCACCGACACACTTTATTCGAGCAAATACCCAGTACTGTACCTGGAAGATACCTGGAATGGCACTGCTCCTCACACCTCTGAACAGCCCCGTTGACGGTGCCTCCCAGCCTGGTTCATGCCTGGTGACGGGCGGCCGTGATCTGTTAAATGATAATGATAGGATTTAATAGGCCTGCAATGCTTAGCGTGGTTACCAGATGGCATAAATCTCATGAATTGTAATGCAGTATATATATAAATTTACTATAACGGTGAGCTATTGCAGCCAGCGTGGAAGTAAAATTGCTTCCAATGCCCTGCTTGGAAAATACCTCAATGTCCTACTCGCGCCAGAAAACACTCACACATGGGATCAATAACGAAAAACATACACATAAACCTCACAACCACCGCTGTATCACCCGATTACGTGGGACTAGCCCGAGATCCGAATAAAGTGTGTCGCCAGTGTATGTGGCTGTACCATTTAATAATCACATGGATTCCTGCATGTAATAACACTTATCCATCACAACTATACCCTGACCCTTATCTGCTAATTTGATAACTATAGAATCATTGTTTTCCAATCCTTGTAATGCTTCCTTTTCTGAAAGTAAATTGGTGTGACAGTACAGGATACACACGAGAGGTGAGACATAACAGCAGGCACCGGTGCGAGACACACAGAAAAAGGGACACCCACCCAACACACAACACACACACTACGTGAACACACACACACACAGTGACACACACACCACAGTGACACCACACACGGACATACACAACACCAAGCCGCACCACGCACGCACACCACACACACACACACACAACACCACAGGCACCACGACACCACACAAGGTCACACACAGTGACCAGTTGACAGCACACACAGACAGAGGACCCACAGTGACGACACAGGACCAGACATCACGACACACACACCACCACACCACACACCACACACAGCACCACACACACAACACACACACACACACACACACACACACACCACACACACACACACACACACACACACACACACACTGACAGTGCCAGACACACACAGTGACAGTGCCAGACACACACACAGTGACACACACACACACACACACACAATAAGCCCACCTCTGCAAACACACACAAAAATTAGGCCTCTCCCCCCTTGGGGTGGGTAAGGTGCCTGGGAGGGGGTATAAAGGGGTGTGTGGGTTACCTGGGGCCCGAGGATGGGCTGCTGGAGCAGCATAGGTAGCCAGTGTGCAGAGGAGACTGGCAGGCCCGCGGAGCCTAAAGGGAGGGACAGAGGGGTGGAAGGGAGGGGGGCAGTGCTGAGGGAAGGGGAGGGCCCAGCATTACTGGAGGAGAGAAGGGGGGGCAGTGCTGAGGGAAGGGCAGGCCAGGCATTACTGGAGGAGAGAAGGGGGGGGGGCAGTGCTGAGGGAAGGGGAGGCCCGGCATTACTGGAGGAGAGAAGGGAGGGGGGCAGTGCTGAGGAAGGGGAGGCCCGGATTGCACCCTCATGTAGGAAGAGGCGGGCCAAAAAGAAATCTTGGCAGAGTGACAGCACGGGCAGCCAATCAGGAGAGGGGGAGTTTTTTTTTTTTTTTTTTTAAACCATTCTTGCAGGCATGCTTCCCGGGGGCCGGACCAAATGATTATGCGGGCCTTACATGGCCCGCGGGCCGGACGTTCCCCACCCCTGCGCTAAGGTAATGAAGCTGCTTTTATTTTAATAACAGTATTGAAGCAGGGGGTCTCCGGAGCTGAACCGCATTAATTTCTACCTAGTTCTATTGCTACCTAATTAGATTACTGTGAACGACCAGCTCTTCTGCAATGTGCATGTATTTAAAAGCAGCAATACCATGACCCACTTTTCGAGCTTGTGGAGTGAAACACCTGCATATTGGCTGACAGTCATTACAATTACAAGCCTAAGTTAGCATAGCAACGCAGTCTGTAAACTTTCTGAAAATAGTTTGAGTCGTTATCAATTATATAACTATTAAAAAAACTATACATATTATAAGCATATTCTTTATTGTATAGTGCACAGTTAATGTGAAACTGAAACAAGAAAGACAGAGTCAATTTTTCATCAATACAGTAATATTACCTGGTGGGTTCAAATTCTATCCCAGCTCTATTCTCATTGTTGGGATACAGCTCTCCGAAATTTGTAAACCATGCTGATTTTGGAGAATTGCTGTAATCTCCCTAACACAACACTCATCATTATCTTGATTTAGCTCATCCGCTAGATTCTTCACAAACCTGTAGATACAGTAAATACAACAATGCACATGAAATGCATAGCAAAATGTACAAAGGAAAACAGCCTGTAAAACATGTTAAAAAGATTTCAGTTGTTACTGTAGAACAGTACTTACTCTTTGCTAAGTGTACGAGCGACCCTTCTTTTTTTTCTCATCTTCTTCCACCATTCGCATGGTAATAGATACCTTGCAGAGACACATGCACACTGCATGGAGAAGCCCCTATTGAATCTGTCATAGTTACATAGTTACGTACAGTAGTAGTTACATAGTAGATGAGGTTGAAAAAAAGACATATGTCCATCACGTTCAACCTTTGCTAAATTTAGACGTCCGATACTTTATCTGATATCTGTACTTACAGTATATTGATCCAGAGGAAGGCAAACAAAAAATCCCAGTGAAATATCATCTAATGATATCTCATAAGGGGAAAAATAAATTCCTTCCTGACAATAATTGGCAATCAGTTTACTCCCTGGATCAACATCCTTCCCATGTTTACTTATGTGGTACCTCCCTGTATACCTGTCCTTTCTATAAAGATGTCCAATCATTTTTTAGAACAAATCTATTGTATCTGCCATCACAGTCTCCATGGGTAATGAATTCCAAATGTCAACTGGCCTTACTGTAAAGAACCCTTTCCTTTATTGCTGGTGAAATCTAATTCGATTAGGATAAAGGCTCAGTTTGGACAGAAGTACATCATGGTTACTTATGCTAAAGGGGAGATTTGTTCTGTGTAATGCCTCTGTCTGTCCCAAAAGAGGTCCAGTTCCCTGTTATGTCATAGAAATTAACCAATCACATGTTAGGACACTTTAACAGTATACAAATTGAAAAGATGATGTTGGTACCACAACTAATAATATAACTGCACAGTGTAATCCACTTACTGTATACCTTGCACTTAACATTCACACTTAGTTACAGATGAAGACTGCAAAGTTCCAAAATTGTATGCTCACCCTCTGCACCGAAATGAAGAGATTCGGTGCCTCTGCAAGCACCCAAATAACGACGCCTAGGAGGAGTCACCAGGTGATGAAGACAGGAAAGGAGAATAAACAACCCACGGTGAATCAGACCAAACTAACGACAAAGACCTTGATAGTGGACAGGGACATTGAGGGGCAACATCTGAGTACACCTACAAGCTGGCACAGTGCCAGTATGCACTGATACCGTTGTAGTGGAGGATACAAGCTTTGTGCGTGTACAGGACTTTTGTTGTCAGAGCATAGCATTGGTGTCTGGTTTTGAGCAGTGTATCACCTCACCAACCACCTTGGACCAAGAAGTCCCCCAAGACAATGTCCTGTGTAAAGATGGGTGAATCCGCCCAAATCTGTTTCCTTGATTTTCTCACATTTTCAACCGAAAATTCATTTCATGGTGTAAAATCCGCAATGGATTTGGTCGGTTTTAATACATGCGGATTCTTCAATAAACCCCAATTGGATATAACCCATAGACGGATTTGTAGAATTAAATCTGCAGATTCAGCAATCCGTTAGAGAATCCGCCAACATATTGAATCCACAGATTGGATTGTACGAAACCGTCGATGGGTTGCGGATTTGTATTGTATTGTAGTGTATTGGTAATAATAAAATATCCGGAAACCGCAAACCGCCCTTTTTCAGATTGATCCGTTGAAGTCCACGGATGAAAGGAACCAGTCGATCCGCTGTGGATCCAAAGCCACCAGAAACTTTTGCCCGTCTCTAGTCCTGTGACCATGATGTAGATATTCCAATACAGGTAATTCCTCGGTGCTTATCAAAAGCAGAAATAAAACATCTATGGCAGGAACTTTTAAAAATGATGTTTCAAGGATCCTTAGTGAGTTAAAATCTATGCTCAGTGTGACACTAACCTGACATGGGACCACAAACTGGAGAGAAACACAGCGCAACTGCAGTCCGCTATTTTTTGACGAGTATGTCCCCATGACACATTTGCGTCCACTGGGGAACATTGACAGCACTTCATATGCCACCACTGGGGAAGCCATGTGTCACAGCGCCACTCAGGTTTCAAGTGGTTAAAATAGCACTGCTCGGGTAGTCTCAGCCATCGTGTCCTCAGCAGAAGCATTGGAAGACATTCCCTTGGCAGTATGGTTCTAATATCCAAAGAAATAGATTGCAACAGCACAGCCAAAGGGAAATAGATTTGCCCAGCTGTTTTTACAGCAATATATTCCCTATGAGCTGTACAAGACCTGGGCTCACAATGTGAACTATGGTGGGTTAAGGGGAAAGAGCGCTCCACTGCGAAATCTAAGGGGATATATCATTTCTGTCACTCAGAAACAGCTCAAATTCTCCAAGGAAGTCTCCAATACAACAAAAGATACATTGAATGGACAAAAAATAATGCCACTCTCTGTAGACCGGAGCCGAAAATGTTGCTAAGAAATGTGCTAAATGGCAGTTAATTATTATTTTGTGAGGCTACTGTTACCAGTGTTATTTATTAAAAATAAACATTTTATATTAAAGTTTAATTATTTATCTACCTATCATACAATATTATATTTCAAATGTATTTTAATGAAGAAAGCTGTCCAATATTTAGGTGTTTTCTTTAAATAATTATTTGTGGAAAGAAGAGAAATCATTAGGTCATCTCATAACATTAAGGGGTCACATATTTTTCATTTCATTTACAAGTGTTTCATTTGAGCAAGTCGGAGAAAGTGTGGTATGGGGTAGCACGGCTTAAAGGAGAAAGAGTGAGTGGTATGGGGTAGCACGGCTTAAAGGAGAAAGTGTGATATGGGGTAGCACGGCTTAAAGGAGAAAGTGTGGTATGGGGTAGCACGGCTTAAAAGAGAAAGTGGGGTATGGGGTAGCACGGCTTAAAGGAGAAAGATGTTTTGAGAATTTCTCCAGTGATTTTAAAATAGCTGCAAGAAACAAGACATGTATTACACTGTTAAACTTATTTTGTTGTTGCTATTTATACATTTGTAAGTTAAGGTACAACTACGCAGAAATAAATATTTCCCACTCATTACTCATTTGGACTCAAACCAAATGCCTATCTTCACTTTACACACTAAAATGCTGTGGGGCCTATTCTATAAGCCTTCATAACCCAGTTATCGAGGCCTTTTCGCCCAAAATGCCTACTGCTATTTTGTAAGCCTCGATAAGTGGGCGATAAAGGCATAAATCGCCCATTTTTCCAGCCATCCAAAACAGATCGCCGGGTGAGCTGTGATATGCCACTTATCGTTGGGTTCTGAAACTAGTGCAATTCTAGGAGCCTCGCTTAGTTTATCGAGGCTAATCGCTGCTCTAGAATGCACAGTTTCTCCCAAAATGTTGTGAGGCTGGGGAGAACCTGCTGAGAAGGCGGCGTGAGAGGACTTAGAAACAAAATGCATTTTTCTGCATCGGATTAATGCCAGGGGTCTCTGGAGCTGATACCCATCAATATCAGCACCGGAGGCCCCCGGCATGAATCCCATGCAATAAAAATGCATTTACAGGCAACTTCATTACCTTAGCGGCTAACCGTTAAGGTAAAGTGATGTCACATCCTTTTGAACTAATTTAATATATCACATGGTACATGAACCAATGGGATTGTCTTCAATCCCATTGGCTGTAATACCATGTGATATAGCCATGTGGTTGTAAGGATGTGACGTACCTCCTTTGGAGATTACGTCACATCCTTAAAAATGTGGGGCTCTATTGGATTACAAAAAAAAGAAAGAAGATTAAAGAAAAGAAAATAATGATAGATGATGATAGAAGAAGGTGACAGAAGATCAAAGAAAGAAGTTTTTAACTGATGCTGTTCTTCAAGGAGGATGGACAGGTAAATCGTGATTTAATGCGCTCCAGCGCTGGATCTATTCATATAGATAATAACAAGGACATGAAAGATTGGGACTAGTGAGATGAATAAAGATGTAAAGTCCTCTGTGGGGACAATGGTTCCCTGAAGATGAGGTTATTGGTAAAGCCCCTATATATTCCTCATAGAGATGGTATCTGGACTCACAGCATGACATAAGAAAGTATGAATTCAAGAATACTCACATATTGTCCAAGTCAGAAATGTCCCAAATTGCGTGCAGCCCAGTATAGTAATCGATGCAATGTAGAAAAAGAAACTGGTGCACAGCCAATGAGTGGGTCACCAAGGGATGAACTGAAAAAATATCCTTTATTAATCCATAAAAATGAAGGAGAGCACCTCCTAAGCGTTTCGTGTATAAAAATACACTTTATCAAGGAGTACCCCTATAGCCTTATAAAAAGGTCCTTAAATACACTAACCTTGTGTCCATTTCATGCCAAAACCGGCGTCACGCGGGCGCCTCAATGGGGTGTCATGGTCCGTGATGTCGCTCCCCAGGTGCCTTCTGTGCGATGCGGCGGAACGAGCGACAGCACGCTCATGGCACCCGCCCCCTGGGACTAATCTGACCATGCGTCACTGAACCATCGGACTCGGCGCGTTCAGTGATGCCCCATTGAGGCGCACGCGTGACGTCGGTTTTGGCGCGAAATGGAGACAAGGTTAGTGTATTTAAGGACCTTTTTATAGGCTGTTGGGGTACTCCTTGATAAAGTGTATTTTTATACACGAAACGCGTAGGAGGTGCTCTCCTTTGTTTTTATGGATTAATAAAGGATATTTTTTCAGTTCATCTCTTGGTGACCCACTCATTGGCTATGCGCCAGTTTCTTTTTCTACATTGCTTCAAGGAGGATGGAGACAGATTGTGGGTGATGACGTTGCGGGTCGAGAGCTTGCTGATACGCCGGGATTCGGAGGGTGAAGACTTCTAAAGGTAAGTAAAATATTGAATGTATGTAAATGTAATTTTTTCAGGTTTTTTTTATTGTATTTATTTTTATGTTTGTGATTGCCCATTGACTGTTAATGTATTCATCTGTGCCCCTTTAGGGTACAGATAAATATAGTGACAGGCAATGCATTTTTTGGCAAATGCTTGTTTTGAATTGATTGTTAATCTTTTCTATTTCTGTTTATTGTTAGGATTACAGAAATCCTCCCAACGGGGGTATGATCGCCGCACAGCCGCAATGAATCAATGAAGGCTGATGTGTGAATATAGAAAAAGCTTTATTCTCACAGGGTGCCAGCGAATCCTCTTACGCGTTTCAGCCTGCAAGGCCTTTGCCTTTGCTGTTCCTGTGGATGAACCCTGAAGCCTTGCTTATGCCGCCGGTCAGGTGACCACCCACCGCGCCGGAGCGGACGCAGGGTTGGCGGTGAAGAGGACATTGGCGTTCCACAGTGCTGGGGCGCCACATCTGTCCCAACATTTATGCTACATCAAGCCGAGATCTGCTAGCAGGAGCAGCTACATCATTCCAGAGAGGACAGGCACAGTGTCAACAACCCCAAAGTCAGCCACGCGAGTCTTTTTATCTCAACTCTTTTGGTGCTCGCAGTGAGCCAGTTGCTGGAATCACGCACATTATACTTATCCTGTCTGGGGTTGACCATGCTTATTTCCCATGAATATATTAATCAAATCAGCAGGACTGTACCATTTCTTAGCGCCTGGTGGGTTAATCATTGATTTACCCATTATATATATTGTTAGGATACTCCTCCTTAATCTGATGGTGTGGGGTCTATATCATTTTATAGTATATATATTGTATAGTATTTATTCACAATACGTTTATCACATTATTGTCACAATATATTGTTTGTTGCACTTGTTGTATATACCAATTCACTATACACACAATTCACAATAGGTTGAGCGCTTGGTTGTAGTTTAGTTTCTCTTTCTCACTATATTTGTTTCCATTTTTCTACACTAGCAGCCAACCATTATTAATTTAGAATGTCACTGTTTTCTAATCGTGCACTACGGAGTAGTCATATTGACACAATTTTTGCTGATGAGTCAGAGGAGGAGAATATAGATATAGACACTGATAATTTGGACACATTATTTAATAGAGTAGAGAAATCACTCACATTAGAAATGAGACAAATTTGGGAAGTAGTAACACTAAAGAAATATATGGAGTATCATAGGATACCACGAGGATTGAGGGTTCTCAAGCCACCTACATTAGAAACTGATAACGAGGTGTTCATGAAAGAATGGAATCACATTCTGGATACATGCTCATACGATCTGATGAGATTGTCAATTCAGTATAGAACTAAGTCTCTAGATGTTCTAGATAAAGAAATATCTGAGACTCAAGAAAAATTGGAGGTTTTCTCAGAGTCCAAAGAATATAAAACTTTGGATGAGAAAATAACCAAAAGAATTGAAAAATTAGAAAAGGAAGTGATTAATACCAAACAAAAAAAGTTTATCAGAGACAGAAAGGATTATGAACAAAATAGACAGAGGGATTGGAAGACAGAGAAAAAAGCCCCAATCTCTGAAGAACCCCCTTGTTCGGTAGAAACACCTGTCCCCAAAGTGACACCCAAAATAGACAAAAAAGACACACAGAAAGGAATTAAAATGTCTGGTAATCACAAAAAACCATCGGGCAAATCACGCCCTTTCTTTGGCACTAGACCACAAGTACCATTTAAAGATGGCTACCAAAGATATCAGGGCCCACCATATAGGGGTTATCATGATGATCGTGAGAACTATGGTCATCGTGACTTTTACCATGATGGACATAGGGACCACGACTTCAATGCATACAGACCCAATAATACATTTAGACCATATGATGTACCACGAAGGGATTTTGTATCTAACCAATCCCCGGTGTCTTTTTTAGATCACGACAGGGAGCAAGACTTCCCTACAAGGAGGGACAGCGAAACAAACAATCTAGTGGGGAGACAAGATACTCCACGCTCCACAAGGCGGAAAAGAACAGAGGACTCAGAGGAAAAAGAGGAGGGAGGAAAAAGAAAAAAACAAGAACTCGGGAACCTAAGGTAGGAGCCACTAATGTGTTCAACATCAGTGGACATCAGACCACTGCGGTTGAGGACAGGGTCCTATCAAAGGGTCTAAATTTCGCTCCATCACAGGGACCCAATATGTTCAACTTATATGTCGACACTCATAAATTTGTGAGAAGGCTGACTTTGAAGAAATATTTTCTAAAGGATGCTGTAACTAGAAGTATAACACATGCGGAGAGTTCTCCAACTGTAACAGAACCCATTGCAAGAAAGCAATTCAAAAACCCTTCAGTTTTTTATCCAAAACACATAAAAGGCAACTTCTTGGATACTTTTACTGAGTTGGTAATTAAGGATATGGAGAAGGCAGCTAATGAATTTACCATTAAAAATCATAATCTTAGCTTAGTGGAAAAGAAAGCAATTAAAGGGTTGGAAAGTAACCCCAACATAGTGATTAAGGCCGCAGATAAAGGCGGGGGAATCGTTATCATGGATTCATCCTACTATAAGAAGGAGTCCATGAGGATTCTAAGTGATCAAGATACATATATCAAACTAGATCACAACCCATCAGTAGTTTTCAAAGAAACAATAAAAGACTACATACAAAAAGGTCTTAATGATGGAGTCATCTCAAAGGGAGAATCGGAATTCTTGGACATCGCACAGCCAAGAGTTCCGGTTTTCTATTTTATTCCAAAGATACATAAGGATCTTTGGAATCCGCCAGGCCGCCCAATAATATCGGGCATAAAATCCATGTCGTCCAACCTTTCCCAATTTATAGACTCAGTACTCCAAAAATATGTCATGAACATGCCCTCTTATCTACGCGACACCACTCATGTTCTGAACATCTTAAAAGATATACAGTGGGCCAATCACTATACATGGGTCACGTGTGACGTGACCTCACTGTATACTGTCATTGACCATGAGTTAGGTGTCGCGGCGATCAGAAGAGTTTTGGATCGTGATAACAGCTTGGAGATAAATTTCAAAAATTTTATAATAGATGGAATAAAATTCATTCTAACGCATAATTTCTTCCACCATGACGATAGCTTCTACCTCCAGATATGCGGCACCGCAATGGGCACCAGGTTCGCCCCCAGTTATGCCAACATATTTATGGGTATGTGGGAGGAGGATAATATCCTATCCCGCAACCCATATGGGGAGGACCTGGTGCTATGGAAACGCTACATTGATGACGTGCTGTGTATCTGGGGGGGAAGTGATGAGGGTTTACTGAAATTCCAAGAGTACCTTAATCAAAATAAACTAAATTTAAAATTTACCTTTAATAATAGTCCCCAAACCATAGATTTCTTAGATCTAACCCTATATATAGAAGAAGGATCCATCGAGACAAAAACCTTCTACAAAAAGGTAGATGCCAACACCTATCTGTTGGCATCAAGTCATCATAATCCAAGATGGATAAATAATATACCTAAGGGCCAATTTCTAAGAACAAAACGGAATTGTTCCAGAACTGAGATATTTGATATACAGGCAGAAGAACTAAAGAACAAATTTATGGATAGGGAATACAATCATACTAAGGTAACAAGGGCATTGGAATCTGTAAAAAACATCCCAAGAGAGGATCTAATAGTAATGAATTCAAATAAAAAGAAATCCAACGTAGGGGAGTTTATTCCATTCATCACCAAGTATAATGCCATGGCCCCGAAAATTACCCAAATAATTAAAAAACATTGGGGCATTTTACAGGGAGACCAAACACTAAACACTATTCTACCAACAATTCCCCAAATAGTGTTTAAAAGGGCAGATAATCTTAAACTACAACTTTCCCCAAGCTGTCCATTTGATGTGGTAAAGAAATCCAACACAACATGGCTTAGGGAACTCAATGGGTTCTTCACATGTGGGAAATGCATTGGCTGCAAATACAGCACCAAATGTAGGGAATTCAAATCCAATGCAACAGGTGCTGTATTTCCAATCAAGTCCTTCATAAACTGTAAGAGCTCCTTTACGGTCTACCTGTTGGAATGCCCCTGTGGGCTACAATATGTAGGGCGAACAGGTAGACCACTAAAGAGACGCTTTGCAGAACATATCTACAATATTAGAAGAGGTTTTGAGACACATAGTGTCTCAAATCACTTCAAAATAAAACACAATCAAAACCCAGAGGGATTGGTCTGCAAGGGTATAGATTGCCCCAAACAAAATTGGAGAGGGGGAGATAAAATCAATCTAATATCGCGGCGTGAAAGCTATTGGATATACACCCTTAAAACATTAACCCCAAAAGGTCTAAACATAGAGTTTGACCTGGCATCTTTTTTGAGAGATAGTTAATTTATATCAAATTGACAGTCGATCAAAATCAAAAATATATATATTAAAATCTGTCAGCCAGCATCAATAAATTCCTATGAGTCCTCTGTTCAATCTGTACCATAGACACTATATGGATACTAGAATGTTCCATTTTTTTATATACAAAAGCCCATTTTAAGTATACAATCAAATATCACTGTATTAATGGTCTCAGACATGAATGTCTATACATATTTATTTTTATGCATCAGAATTATTAATTGTATTATCTGTTGTGTTTTTGATACCATATGTAGTACTGTGTGTGAATTGTATTTTATTATGTTGTATCACAGTCTTATTATAGCAAGTTTGTGATACAGTTACCATGTATGACAGGAGTTTGTAATGATTACATCACTACTCCAGTCAATCAGCCCAATACCCCCTTGGAAATAAAAATTATATAAAGGTGAGTGTAGGGCCATTTAGTTGTGCTTAAACAGCACCTTATGACATCAATTAGCCCAAAGCACCCCTCTGGGAATAATTATCCCATTAGGGCGAGTCTAGGGCCAATTAGCTGTGCATAAATAGCACAAGCAACATCTAAGCTCCATTACCCCTGAGGAAGTGACGTCAGAGGTCACGAAACGCGCGTAGGGTGGAGCATAGCTGCACGCATTGCTACGTGCCAATACCAGCTGAGGAGGTTGCTGTTGGAAGTGACGACATCTGAGGTGGACCTGGCGCTCTGACTTGCGGCCGCGAGGAGGAGATACACGCAGGATCCAGCCTCCGCACACACCACGGTCCAGCCCCTCATGCTTGCGGACGGCACATTGTAAATCGTGCAGACAGACCATATAGCATGTGAGTGCATTATATGTTGGTCTTTTTATTTGTTTTATTAAATTGTACTGTACCACACTATTGGGCCTTTTATCTTTTGTGTATCACTGGGCGGATCGGCACCTGTGGAGCGGGAGCAACACCAGTGGGGAACCCGGTGACAGATACCAACAGCCGGTTTAAAGATACCTTTTAAGGCCTACGTTTACCCATCTAGATGTAAGTATCTAGCAGCTGTGTGAATGAGGCTTCAATATACACGAGATACTGCGCAATGGTTTCCTGTCTTCTTTGATTACAGATCAAGAAACATCTAAAGAAAACCAGGAAGTCAATTTGTGGACAATTTCCCAACAGTTCTCTAACAACAGGACTGATTTATCAGGTGTATGCACTTGATAGTGCGCCAAGGACTTTGCTCTCTTTAACCAAACAGTCTGGGTTGACCATGTTTTTCCCATGAATATATTAATACAATCAGCAGGACTGTACCATTTCTTAGCGCCTGGTGGGTTAATCATTGATTTACCCATTATATATATTGTTAGGATTAAATTGTTTGGAATTTGGATGGCTTGTTTTTAGTACATTATAGGATTGGTTAGCATTTTAAATGAATTAATTTTGTTGGCTAGTGGTTTTATTTTTTTAATTGATTAGTTGGCGTGTGGTTTTATTTCTTGAATAGTTTTCTTGGATAGGTGTTTATTTAATTGTATTTTTATGTTTTGGAATAACATAATTTTTATTATTTAGCTGTTTTGGTGATAGATAAATGTTAGTGATGTGTACTATTAGGCGATTTAGTTATTTTATTGTTGGAGAGTTTAGGTGCTTGTGTATTTATTTTATTATTGTGTATTTTTGGTCTTCATGATTTGTATTAGGTTGACCATTGAGTGCTATAGTGGTTTATCATGCCCATATTATATGGTTATGATATACCACTGTGCCAATCAATGGGTAGAGGGTGGGTATAGTGGCCCTTGGGTGGTGGTTAGGCCTCCCGGGTGGGTAGCGGGGGATTAATCATTAAGGTGATTAAGGGGTTAGGGGCCAGTAGATTGTATTTTTTCATGTACTCTTGCTGCAACAGAGGGCATGGAGCTGAAGTATGCTGACGAGGATGCCCTTCATGATGGCAGGGGTAAGTAGAAAGTTTTATTTACTTTCTTTATGCTTGCTAGCTAATGTTTGATTTTATAATGGGCAAATTAGCTATTATCCATGTCTGGATAATAGTTATTTTGCCCAATAATGTAATGTATGTGTTGTGGGTGGTTGTTGGAGGTAGAAGAGGTGAGTAGTAGGGTTGTTGTGTTTATTTTTGTTTCTTGGCGGTGGAGGGATTGGTTGAAGGGGGTAGTATCCCCAAGGGTGGGTGTTTAGGCCTTCCGGGGGTAGCGGGACAGGTTATCCCCTTCATTACCATAAAGGTTCCCACCGCTATTGTAGTGAATGGGTTAACTCCTCCCACAACCTTCCAGCCAGGCCTAAGCACCCACCCTGGGACTACTACCCCCTTCATCCACCCTTTCTACCCCAAGAAACAGGCTATTGAGGTTTAACCCCTTCATTGTCTTAGCAGCTTGCCGCTAAGGTAATGAAGCTGTTTTAATATAAATTGTAATACTAATGTAGATGAGCAGGGTGTCTCCGGAGCAGAACCACATTTATTTGAGGTCCAGGTTTATGAAAGCTTATGCAATAGGCCCCTGTGTGTTTATTTCTAGCATTTGCTTGGTTTTACTGTAGTACACCAAAATTAAATTTATGTGTGGTCAGACTACTTCAGAAAGTTCCTCTCTTCTCATGCTTGACTCTGAGCAAGGGAGATTGCCCTTTATTTTAACAACGCATACTGTAATTAAACAGGCTGCAGGTTTTCATTACACCTATCTGGCTCTACTTAATGGCCCCAATTGATACGAGCTCCCATCTCCAATTAATCATCATTATACTAAATGAATGGATTGTCTGTCCCCTGAGAATGAAACAGTCCTGCCAGATAAATGTTTCCCAATAAATGAATTGCCCCCTCCCCAAGAGAGCTCTGCGAGTAGTTAAAACCAGAACCTTCAGCTCTGTTTCAGTTCATATCACTGAAACCATATTGAGATTCTTATATATTGCATTTATTTAATTGGTGGTTTTTACTCCTTGAGAAAAATGTCTATGTGATGGTAAAAGTTGTTTGTGTAATTCTTTCTAGGACTATGTGGTCATCAGCATTAAAGGTTGTGTGGGGTTATCAAGGGTCTGTATGTCAGACACATGCAGGTGTTTACTTTACCTGAATAAACGCAACCCAACATTTCTGTTTAGCTCAGGTTACCATTACATTGGACCTTTGTACTTTGTATAAACCAGCTCAGAGAGAGCTGCTGTCTGCTGAGGCAATCTCTTCACATGGGTTAAATATAACAGATAATCCTTACAGACTGAAAGAATGAAATCTCTTAAAAGGCCGAGTTACTGTATAGTAGGTTTCGCTTCTGAAGTTTTTAGTGAAGAATTAACCATTTTCTTTAGATAACGACCCACCATGCTCTAGGTCTGTTTTGCTCTGTTTTATTTTTCCCTGTACGTTATTTAACTGTTCAAGCACTGGAAGTGTTCAAGGAGTCGACGTCCACAGAGTGTACAGTATATATAAAGTACAATGTTTTCCCTATACTATGTGAGTCTGCACATGTTGTATTATTACACAGATTGACAGAGCAGAAGAGATGAGAACCACTACGATAGTGGATAGGGCAGACACAAGATACTGTTCCAGCTTGTACTGCACTGGGGTTTTGTTTCTACAAAATGTTTGTGCTTTGGTTCTGGTTTTGCCTAAACTTGATTGGCAGAATTTGGGATTTTTGCTAAATTGTGAAAATGAATACAATTAGAGAATATAGACCGGTCAGGTGGTGGTATATCTTTTTCTATAACAAATTACCTAAGAGGTTAATCAAACTGGAAACGATTGATTCGTTTACTAGTAGAGACAGGTCGGATGATGGAATCTCAATGTCAACCTTTAAACCCTATACAAGTGTAGCCCCGGTCCCCGGCGGCTCCTAGAGACCCCCCTCCTTTGTGGCAGCGCGATCGCGGGTGCCGCCGTAGCCAGCGACGGACCCGCCGGCTGCTTCCAAAGGTGGGGGCCGGAGCAGGGAGTGTTGCGAGCCTTAGGAGGCTCGGCGGCGTACCCGGCTAGCGGGGGCCCCCATTGTGGCTGCGCGCGCATGCGGCGTGATCGCGCATGTACAGATGAGGCCAGGGAGTTGTGGCGGCCATTGAAGAGTTGCGCATGTGCAGTGCAGTCGCGCATGTGGCCCCAATGTAGGGATCGCCTCCACGGGACTACAAGTCCCAGGAGGCTAAGGGGGGAAGGTACCAGGTGCCCCATAGTGGCCAATAGGGCTGGAGGATTGCCCTGCCGGGAGAAGAGATACCTTTGGCGGGGTTTTGAGGAGAGGAGCAGTTGGCGCCAGGAGAAGCTAGGGGAAGGAGGTAGGGTGCAGGAGTCAGTGACTCCCTGCACTAGGCCAGCAGCCCCCAAGGCCCCAGCTAGCCTTGAGCCACCCAGTAGTGCGATTTGTGTCAGGGACAGGCCCCAGGTTAGGGAACCTGCCCCTTATTATCCAGAGTCAGTTAGGGACCCAGCAGACACTGCGCGTCCATCCAGAGGTTTGGGCTCAGAACTTCGCCGTCGCTGCAGCAGCCATCCGGGTGGGATCGCCTCCAACAGTAGTTCCTGTACAGAGCCGACATCAGGATCCTTTGTGAAGTTCCTTGGCAGGCCCGGGCACCGAAGTGCCTGGCAGGTAATCAACAAGTGCACCAACGAGTCATATCATATTCACACGGGACATAGTGGCTGCGCAGTCACACATATCTATCTCACTTGAGGGTGGGGTAATACGGTGTGGGGTTACTGGACACTGGGTGGGATCATCCGGTGGAGGTGGAGGTAGCATCCTGCGAGATGCAGTAGTTAGTGTCTCCTCTAGGGAGGGATACCTGTTGATTATATGCAAAAGTACGGTTCCTATGCTCACAAGTAAAGTCATTGGTTGTTTTACATACTGTGTGTGGAGTGATATATATAGTGTCCTGCGAGGAACCACTCCCCCTCTGGTGGGAGCCATCGCAGGTGGAGGCACTGCACCAAGCACGAGGTTATTCATATTGTGTCATACGTGCCCCAGGCTCTCCGTGGCGGAGGCTTAGGCCTCCTGTGAGCCTACAGGTAAAGCACCACACTGGGTAATGCATATAGATCCCCTCACCTACACCCTATCTGCGATTGGGGGGGGAATATGGGTTACACAAGCAACTTAACAGTGTTAAAGCAACTGTAACTGATTGACTACTATACTAGGAGAGAGCAGAGACAGGTCAGGTGGTAGTACCTCTATGCCAACCCATATAACCAACAGGTAGGGGCAGACTGGTATGGGGCAATTGCCCAATGAGCCAGTTCTATTTCCAGGAATGCGGGCCGCTGCTTTGCAGTAACTGTGCCGGCCCGGCACTCAGCTTTGTACCCAAAGCCGACAGCATGCTGGGCCAGCCTCAATCTGCAGCAGGAGCTGGAAAAGAGAGCTGGATGTGGAGCTAAAGGGACGGTCGAGGGACAGGCAAAGAGGCCTGGCGGCGAATGCATGTGTGAAAGCCGCGATCTGCAGTCTGTGGCTGAGCTGCAGGGGGAAAGACAAGATCGCTATAGGGGGTCGTGGTGGGGGCGCGGCCATGACGTCACACGGCTGGGTTGCCCTCATTGGCTGAACCACCGCCGTGATGTGGCCAGGGCTCCGTCGTCACTAGCAAAGACAAGATTATTGTCTTTGCAAAAATGTGGTGGCGCATTGCGATCTGTACATGCAGTTACTGGGCCCGGCAATATAGAGGGGTGGATCTTGTACGCATGCCGTAGCGCTCGCTGCAGCTTACACTGGGGACTCCGCCTAAGCAGGACTTGTGGTGGGGTTGTCATTGGAGCCTGGGGGCAGAGCTAGTAGTGAAGATGGAGCACTGGTGGTCAGTTGGGGCTAAGGTACGGAGCTTTGCCCTAGCTTGGAGCTGGGGGTTAACAAATTAAGGTGTTTGTGTATGTGTGTATGTGTGTAGCGATGCCATCTGTGGCTACTAGTTTGTTCCCTCCTGGCAGTATGTCCTGATACAAGCAGGCCTTGCCTGTAGTTGTATTGGGGATTTTCCCCTCCGAGGAGCTGCAGTGACAGCAGGATGCAATGACATTGACCAATCATGAGCCATACCCAGTGCCCTCCTCCTGGAAGTACTTAAAGGCAGGACCACCCTAATGTAGTAGTGTCCTTCCCCCTCTTAGGAAGGCAAGTCACGCAACTGGGAGCCTGAGAATGGGGCCTTCCCATGTGCTCTTCCCTCCGTGGGAGAGTGAGTGTAGACCATACCTCTGCCTCCGTTAGGCAGGTGGGGAAGAGCTAGGACGGCTTCGGGTGTCCTTGGCCTGGACCCAGGGCCCATCATTCAGTGAGAGCTGAGAGTACTGCATTGGGCAGAAGCCTGCCGTGTAACTGTGCTGTACAGAGTGAATAAACCGTTCCTGTTGCTACATACCTCCTGCCTGTTGCGTGACGTTACCGGGGGAAGAGGTGATAAGTTCTACCGTGGGAGATCACATTCAGCTCCTGGAGCCTACATCAGAAGGAGGCACTGCACTGCTAAAGAGTTATGTGGGGTATGAACCCCAGAATAAACAAAGTTGATCCAAGAGGGATCAGAAAGATCCTCCATATATATGCACTTTATAGTTTCATGGGAAATATTTGGTGGACAGAATTAATCCTGCAGATAATTATACTGCTATGGTTATCTTATAGACAATTGAATCAGTATTCTGGTTGTACTTAAGGGCAGACCGCCCTAAAGTTAGTTGGTTGTCCTTCCCCATGAGGAAGGAAGGTCACGTCTGGGATCCTGAGATTGGGACCTTCCCATGTGCTCTTCCCTCCGGGGAGGAGTAGAGTGACTTTACATCTGCCTCTGCTAGGGAGGTGGGGTAGAGCTAGGACGGCTGCGGGTGCCCTAGGCCCGTAGTGACTGTCAAGGGACTATCTCCAGTGATACCTGAGAGAAGAGACTGTGATCCGGCAGGTGACTGCTGAGTACCTGTATTACTGCAATAAGAGTAGTAATAAACCCGTTCCTGTTTTGCAATATACCTCCTGCCTCGTGTGTGATCTAATTGGGGGGAGAGTTACAGTTCTACTGTGGGAGATCGCCTCCATATCCCTGGAGCCTACGGCAAATGGAGGCACTGCTCTGCTAAGTATTACGTGGGGTATGGATCCCAGAAGCCTGTTCCTGTGTCCCAAAGTTACAGCGGACGGCTCAGCCCTCTTGTTACCAGCAGGTATGCACCCAGTAATGGCCCGATCTGCGATTGGGGGGGGGGGGGGGGGACACTGTTACATTAGGTGAGTGGACAGAAACAAATCTCTTCAAAGTATGAACCCCAGAAGCCTGATTCTGTGTCCCCACTACCATCGACGGACAACTCAGCCCTCCTGTTGCCAGCAGTTATAAGCACCATACACCGTAGTACAGGCATACGCCGGTTTAAGTACACCCGTTTTACGTACACTCACAACTACGTACATTTTTTTTAAATTGCACCTTACCCCCTGTGTACGTACACATGCTTCGCGAGTACGGACACCAGGGGGCAGCGTGCGCATGCTGCGGCGGTGTGCCCTCTCTTCCTCTCCCCGGCGCTTCCTTTACCCGGCTCCCCTAGCTCTTCAGTTCCCCAGCTTCCCCCTGGCTCTTCCTTTCCCCGGCTCATCCAATGCCTGGCTCTTACGAACACCCCCCACCTCCCCTGGCTCTTCAGATCACCCCCCTGGCTCTTCCGATCATCCCCCCACCCCCCCCTGGCCCTTCCGATCAATCCCCCACCCCCCCTGGTCCTTCTGATCACTCCCCCCCACCCCCCTGTCTCTTCAGATCAGCCCCCCAGCCCCCCTGGCCCTTCCGATCAATCCCCCACCCCCCCTGGCTCTTCCGATCACCCCCCCATCCCTCCCACCCCTGCTCTTCCATCACCCCCCCCCACGCCCCTGGCTCTTCCGATCACCCCCCACCCAGCTGGCTCTTCCGATCACCCCCCCCCCCCTCAGCCTCGACCTCCCTGCCATGCTTCTGCCGCCCGCAACCTGCACGCTGCTTCAGGTAGGGGAAGAAAGGGAGGAGGACATGGGGGGGTTGATGTGAGGGACATGGGGGGGGGGTTGATGTGAGGGACATGGGGGTGATGTGAGGACATGCAGGGAGGGGGGTGATGTAGAGAGACATGCAGGGGGGGGGGTAGATGTGAGGGACATGCAGGGGGATGATGTGAGGGACTGCAGGGGGGGTGAGTGAGGGACATGCAGGGGTTGATTTGAGGGACATGCAGGGGGGATGATGTGGATAGGGGAATGAGAGGTGCAGGGGTGGGGATGATGTGAGGACATGCAGGGGGTGGATGATAGGGATGCGGGGTGATGATGTGAGGGACATGCAGGGGGGATGTATGTGAGGGACATGCAGGGGGATTGGGTGTGAGGGGCATGCAGGGGTGGGGTGATGTGAGGGACATGCAGGGGTGTGATGTGAGGGACATGAGGGGGGGAGGATGTGAGACATGCAGGGGGGATGATGTGAGGGACATCAGGGGGGATGATGAGGGACAGCAGGGGGTGATGTGAGGGCCAGGCAGTGGGGTGATATATGGGGACGCAGGGTGGATATGAGGGGGTGTTGGAGAGATGTGATGATTTTACCCGTGCGCTCGATTTTGTTATGGGGGGGGGGGGAATCTTTTAAAATGTATTAAGCGGCTTGTTTTTAAAAAAAAAAATGTTTGAGGCGTGTGGGGTCTTTTTAAATGATTGTGGATCGGGTATTTTTATTATGTATTGCGGGGTGGGGTTACATGTATTGATGGGGGTTTTGGTATGTATTTTGGGGGGGATTGATGAGTGGGGTAATTGACATAATTTTACATAATTTTCCGTTCATCCATTTTGCCAGCACTAGTAAAAAAACCAGCTGACATTAAAGATTTTCTTTCTATAAGCTTACTATATTTATTTTGGTTACAAATGCGCTATTAACAATCCAGTTATGCACGATTGACGATTGCAGTACAGTACATGCATCGTAAAGTGGAAAAAAAGTAGTGCTTCACTTTAAGTACATTTTCACTTTACATACATGCTCCGGTCCCATTGCGTATGTTAAAGCGGGGTATGCCTGTAATGGACAAATCTCCCACGGGCGGAGTGTGTATGTGTGTGTGAGAGAGTCATGCTTGTGTATGAGGTGTGTATATGGCATGTGTCAGTGTGTATATAGTATGCTAATGTATGAGATGTGTGTATATACAGTATGGCATGCGTGTGTATGAGGTGTGTGTATATATGATGCATGTGTATGCCGTGTATGTGTGTTCACCTGTCCACTGATTCCTTGAAAAAAAATGTTGCAAAAAGCTGCAATGATGTCCATACTGCAGGGATAAGTAATTAAACAGGACGTAGAATGATATGTATTCTCATAACCAGTGGTCGACAAATCACCAAAAAATCTACTCGCCGAACAAAAAAATCTACTGGCCACCTAGTACCACACGTGTGCTGCTTGGGCCAATAGGAGCTCGCCACGATGTTAAATCCACTTGCCCGGGGCGTGCAAATGTATAGGTTTGTCGAACACTGCTCATAACTATGGTGTTTACAATACTTCAAAGTGGTAATGTGTTCACAAGCACAGGTAGAGACCCAAAATAATTCTGAATTTCCATAGCTCATACAGAGCTGGCTGGGTTGGATGATAATATGTATTCCAATTTGGTCAAATGTTTGTATTATAAAGTCAGGAACCTTCTCTATACCAAAAATGTTACAATTCAAATTACTTCCACAGAGAGGGACAGGTATCTTTGACAGGGGACATAACAAATATACCTAAGGAGTTAGAATATTGGTTAATTGTATCAGTTTTATACAGTAAGCACCCCTGGCCTAGCTTTTAATTTTTATTTCAAACTCTAAGTCAAAGAACTTCACAATGCTGACTGGATAGCCTAGAAAATAAGAGTATGCCCTTCAATTATCTGTGTATGAGTAAAAACGTATAATTAATATTTTAATCTTCCTATTCTGTTTAACTTTTGCTTAATTATCTGGTTGTTTTGCATGTTACATAACTATTTTAGAAATAATAGCATTATTAAGAAAAATAAATTAAGCGACATTACAGCTAAATACCATTATAATAGGAAAAGTGGGGTTATCACCTGAGTTATAATTGGTTACTAATGCTTTAATATCATAATGCAGCTGTAGGTATAAACATCTTATATTGGAAGTTAGGCCTCCCCCAATCTCACTGCCATAAAACACATCACGGTTGTAACGGCTCCACTTATGTACAATGTTAACATGGTCAATTCTCAATTACTTACACAGCTAATTTCATATTGTTGAAAACAATTACAAGAAGGAGAAAAGCATGAGTAGAGAATACACAGGAGGTGATCCGGCACAGCACAACTCGGCGGATCCAAGGTTTCAGAGTTGCACGACTACACAGGGGTCACCCTTTAGACAGGTACAAAAAAGATCCCTACGCGTTTCATGCTGACATGTGCTTTGTCAAGACTTGACAGGTTTGTATCTGTCTTAATGAGTTGTCGGACAAATGAACTTTATAACGAAACTGACCCCTATGAAGTCGTGAAGCTCTGAGACCTTGGAGTGTTGCTGTGCTGAATCGCCTTCTGTGTTTTCCAGGTTTTATATTTTGAATCAAACACTTCCAGTTGGGTGTTTCTTGCAAGAATACGCAGCAGTTACAGGTGAACATGTTGGAATACAGAAGCTGATCACAGGTTCTGATTAAGAACGCATAGTATTCTGATTTATTCATTATAAATACCTGGAAAGGGTTCACAATAAAGAGATCTCTCCATGCTCCCCATTGAATAAAATGGTGGTATATATGCGTAGCCCCCTTTCCCTATGCCTAAAGGAAATACACGGGCGACTACGCGTGTTGCTGCACCTGTATGCTCACAGGAGGCCTGAGCCTCCGCTTCTGGGAGCCTGGGGTGAGCTCTATCTCTTTGCGTGCAGCGCCTCAGGGTTTTAGCGTCAAAAGATAAAAGGTCTGGGGGGGCAGTTCAATGGAAAGGAAGCTGACTGGGTTTATTTTTTTTGAGGTTGTTCAGTTTGGGGGATCTATCAAAATATTTTGTGGTACGAAGGGGGATTGTAGGGCTCAAAACGATGTTGGGCGGCAGGAAGGAAGGAAGCCAGTTACGCCGCTGGTACTTGAATGCAAACCCAAGGTGTGCGTGTCTCAGTTTGAGATGAGGTTGTTTAAAGTTGCCTTTGCGCTGGCATTTGTGGGGGCTATGAGGGCAAGCAAGATGGTGCCTTGAGGAAAGGAGGAGGTGATATTCTCTCTCGAGAAAGAATGGGGTTCAGAGATCAAATTAAATCCGCCTCCAAGTGCCGAGGTCAAAAATCGATCAGCAGGGCAGGGGTTCTAGGGATCATACAATAGGCTTGAATGGCAGTTGAATTTGCCCGGCTAGGAAGTTGGACGCATTTCTAGAGATAAAGCATTCTGTGTATTAATGCATGCCAGGGAGAGGCTTTGTTGCCATACCAGTTGCAGTGGGTTTTCCAAATATGTGTGGGCTTGGATAGCAAACTCTTTGGTACTTTTTCCTCCCATGTGGTGGTAGCGTCTGAGGAGGCCCAGTTGGGCTCGGGTGTTGATGTGATTCGTCGAATTAGGAGGTGGGAGACTAGCCAGTAAAACAGTTATGTGCATTTTTTAGTGGTTATGTTAGCTAGTTTGATTCTTTCTTCATTTTGTATCCTTGTTTGTGCTTTAGGTGTTTTTGGTTAAGATGTTGGGATAATTGAAGCCACATTTATTGGGCCATAAAGTGGTCAGAGGTTCTTCCTTTTGGGAGGAATTTTGGTCTACATACATAATTGCTGTCCTCTGTGCTGTGATTTTCACTGCGCCGATTCGGCTACAGATCTCGCAGCCCTGAGGACAGTAAGTTACCCAGAAGGATTAACTCTGCAGGGTTCCATAGTGTTAATCCTTTTGGACCATCTGCTGGGAGAGAATACCCTTAATCACCTTTCCGATGAGCTGCGGAGTCGTGTCCGGTTCCTGTCTGCAGCCGCCTCCGCCGTGTGGATCCGTGTCCCCTACTCGCTGAAGGTAAGAGATGCAAGCTGTATTGCCCTCCTCCTGGATAACGTAGATGCCCTTATATTGGTCTCTACAACATGAGGGGGAGGCTATATGACCATATTTGGACATCAACATCATCAAGGGGGCTGCACCAACATCATCAAGGGGGCTGCACAGGTCAGGGGGACAGTACTTAATGTAGCTTGGGTAGTTAACTGCTATATTGGTGTTTTAAATAAAAGCTGTTTAAACCTCCAGGTCTTTTTGTGTTTCATTTACGGAACGGTTTGTCAGAGAGGGGGCTACATTCAGTAGATAGCAGTAAGATCATGTTCACACGTCTCTACAATCTAGGCCTATTTTCCTTGAGATAAAGGAACGGATTTTAAGGCCATGTACAGTATTATCAAACTTACATTCTGCCAAAACCTTTTTTTAAACCTCTATATTCAAATAGACATCCACAAACACAACCTTTTTGAATTGCTTGCTTTATTTCCCTTGAAGAACCCTCTCAGAAAACAAAAGGCGCACAATTGATGCATTTTAAAAGAACACTTAACACTGGGTTTATTATTCAGCTATATTCACATATTATGAGCCATGTACTGTACCTCTTTCCTACCAGAATGAGGTAGTCCTTTATATTAATATTTCTGAAGTGTTTCTGGGAAGTGAAGTGCGACGAGGTCCATTGTGTTTTGCCTGTTTATTATTTTATTTGAAGTATGCATTTCTGTTCAATGTTTATTGTGTAACACTGCACTATTTTAATTAAATCTATAACTAATTATTTATCTGATTCATTTAATTTACATGGGTTGTGTTTTTTATTTTATATATATATATTGTTTTTCTGTAATTCAGATTTATTCATGTGTGCATCCTAAAATATTATCTTGTATTAGCTATTTGTTAAATCGTGTCATTGTTATTTGATTTTGAAAGAGATGTGCCAAGTTGTCCAACTTTGCTTTGTGTATACTTGGAATGCAGAAGATGTTGCCATTCTTGGCTAATCACATGATTTTTATGGGGAAATCTGAATTGGGTGAGTCTTGGCAAACTTTGACAAGTCCCACACTTGTTCTTTCCAGCCCTGAATGTCCCATGCTGATAAGTGCAATGTGCTAACACAGAGCTATTTTTGTGACCCTTGGTTTTGCACAAAAATGTTGCCAAATGTGTGGTAAGCATTAAAAGTCAAAGTGCATTGTAATTTAATTTCTCTTAACCTCCCTTACAATTCCGCTTACGGGAGAGACTATAAATAGGGCTCACCATGAGCCGACAGAGTTGTGGGAGGGAATGAAGATACACACACACACACACACACAGCAGATGGTGGTCTTATCACTGAGATGTCAGTTCACACAGTTAAACATGTCAAATATAAATATGTCTAGTTCTGTTGGCCAAATAGGCGGGTTGGGGTGGAGGCATGGTATTGGTGGTGCTGCTCATCGTGGTTGTGGTGGCAGCAGGAACAGACTGAGACCATATAGAAAAGAGTAGTGAAAAACTGCTGCAAAGAAAACATCAGTATTAGGAGTTGTGTTTAACACCCAGCAGCATTCTTGTACGAGAAGAAATACAATTGAAATTGAGATCACCATCTTTCTCAGGCCAGACTCATGACACAAAGGCCACAAACGACATGTTGCTGGCACCACTAAAAGTGGATAGAGAGACTAGCTATCCATTCCAAACTAAGCCCATGTGTACTTACTGGTGTGGGTGAGAGGAAAGAGAACTCTGCTGAGTAAGAGAATTATACTTAATCTGGCTATAACCTTTGGGTGTGCAAGGGCAATAACAGTGATAACCTGTGAGGGAAGAGTCCGGGATATGGTCAAAGACATATTCTTTGGCAAAAAAATAAAATGAAAGTTGTATGCTGAATTGGCTTTAGCTCTTTTATTTCGAGATTCTGAAGAGGCGGAGGTATAAAGTACGGCTGAGGGAGGGAGTGAGGCAGAGATGGATACGGTAGATGATATTGCTGATGAAGATGATGAATGTGGTGTTGGTAGTGTGTGTGGTGCACAAATAGCACAATAAAGGGAGGGGAAGAGACTGATGGTACTAGTAATGCAAAAGCAGCTGTTGGTGGCAGCAGTAGTGAAGGTTATGAGGCTCATGATGACAGAAAATCACTCCGTGAGCAACAGGCAGCATTGGCCACCATAAATAGCTCGCCTATTATTAGCAATACACCATAAAGCAACATTGACATGTCTACTGTACATATGTAGCTAGACTTACTGTTCCTAGTGTAATGGTGTTTCCCCCATCAATCGCAAAACAGAGTGTATGTTGTGCATACCTGCTGGTAACAAGAAGGCTGAGTCATCCGCGATGACTTGGGGACACAGGAACAGGCTTCTGGGGTCCATACCCACCTACTACTTAGCAGTGCAGCGCCTCCATCTGCCGTAGACTCCAGGGAAATGGAGATGATCTCCCACTGTAGAACGGATTATCTTCCCCCTCCAGTTAGATCACACACCAGACCAGAGGTGTATATTGCAAACAGAAACAGTTTATTACTACACTTCTGCAGTAACAGGTACTCAGCAGTCTTCTGCCAGAAACAGTCAGCTCTCACTGAAGCCACTACAGGCCAAGGGCACCCGCAGCTGTCCTAGCTCTTCCCCACCTCCCTAGTGGAGGCAGAGGTATAGGCCAACACTCACTCCTCCCCGTAGGGAAAAGCACATGGGTAGGCCCCAATCTCAGGCTCCCAGTCATGTGACCTGCCTTCGTCAGAGGGGAAGGAAAAACCTCCTAACTTTTGGGCAGTCCTGCCCTTAAGTACAGCCAAAAAGGTGGGCACCCCGTTGTCCCAGTTACAACAGGATGTACCACCCCCTGCTGTTACTCAAGTGCAGTACCAAAGGTGAGGGGGAAAACCCCCTACCAACTACTGGCAACCTGATAGTACCCGGGTTTACTGCCAGCCCATTGGGTAGAATGGGGGTACCCCGCTTCACTAGTATCAGGCAAAGGTGAGATTCCACCTGTGGGAAGACATGTTTCACTGCAGGCGAGTCGCGAGCAGTCTATGAATTGACATCCCACGGTTAGATGTTTTCTTTTTACATTTTAATTACAATTTCAGTTTCTGCACGCAAGATGGCATAATGAATGTCTTTGCCCACAGTGAGGCTATTAAATGGCAAAAGTACTTAATATAAAATACCAGTATTATTATTTGTACTGTTGATATAGTTTTACACAAATATATTTGTAATGTTCTATGGATGTTATAGGGTTCACTCTAACATGTATGTATATGTCACGCTTTGCTCACCACAAACAAGGCAGGACCACAGAGCTGAGGTGTGATTGGGGGGTAGGAGAGATGCGGGTGGTCAGGAGTAGCCAGGGTCAGGACTACGGAGGTGTGGAGTCCAAGAAACAAGCCGGGTCGGTACACAAACAAGGTTCAGCAAGGCAAGACGGGAGGCAGAGTTGAGGAAAACAGCAACGTAACATTAACTATGCTCAGCCGATGTGCCAGTGGCACAGCTCAGCATATAAGGAAGTGAGGGACCAATGGGAGAAGAGGTGGAATGGAGGTGCGTCCTCAGAGGGAGCAGGGACAGGCAGGCATGCAGGAGACAGGTGTAGGATATGTAGCAGATTATACCTTTTGACGCGGAGCTTGTGTACGTTGCGCACACGTCACTGGTGCGCGAGTACAGACCAGTGGCGGGACCCTCCACCAGTGTCTTCACCAGGGAGCCGTGTGCGCACCTGCGCATAGCACTGCGGGGGAAAGCGCGGGTCCTGAGGACGTGCTGTTGGGAGTGGGGAGTGCGGAGGACGGAGACAGTAAGGCGGGAGTACACCGAGGGCGGCATGACTCCGGGTTCCTTACAGTATATTGTTAATTTATATAGCGCCATCTATTTAATTATTTATAAAATATTTCACCAGGAAGTAATACATTGAGAGTTACCTCTCGTTTTCAAGTATGTCCTGACATAGAGTTATGATGACAAATAATACATGGTTACAAATACAGTTACATAAGTGAACAGGGTTATACATTATATACAAGATATTGCATGCACAGTTAAAGATAATATATATATATTATAGGTGTATGAAACAGTTACATACCAGGTTAAAATGTGAGACAGACTTAGTTTTGAAAGAACTTAGACTGGTGGAGGGTGTGAGAGTCTCCCATATATTGTTTTGGGGTGCACGGTAAGAGAAGGAGGATCAGCCAGATACTTTGTTGAACCTTGGGACCATGAACAGTTGAGTATTGTACCACCGGGTTGTCCGGAGCCAAATATGCCGCACAGGAAGACCACATGTTGAGATATCATCCCACAGAGTACCAGTAACAGAAGAAAATGTGAGAAAGGGAAACATGATCATCCTCTTTGGTATTATTATTGTCTTTGCTGGTGGCACTTGTCAGATGAGCTCAGCAAGCCCCTCACTCATAGTCCCTGACGTGGTCGTCCAGTATCAGTTCTCTAACTTGCAGATATGTTTGAGGCTACACTACCAATGGTGGTTGTGGTTTTGGCCAACAGGGTGGACACCTATGATGCTGGTGGTGGGTACTATTACCGGTGGCACTAGTCAACTGAGTTCAGCTAGGCTCTCCTCCTCCGACATGCATCAGTTCTCCAACTTGCAGGCAAGTCTGAGGTGGTACTATTGGTGGGGGGTGGTAGTTAGGGCTCATGTTGTATTTATACTGTAATCTAGATTATGTTGGTATACATTTGCATGCAAATCTCAGGTCAATCCATGGTCCTACTGGTGGTGGTGGTGTGGAGGGGTACTCAGTGGACACTGGTGTTGGTGGTGATGGGTAAAAATGTGCAATGTCCACAAGAATCCTTTATTTTGCCAGTAAAAATACTCCTCTCCAGAGTTGTTCTTATCCCCTCAGTCAGCAGCAGCCAGATTCGTACTGTAAGTCTCTGACTGTCTTTCACACGAAAACACAGTTCTGTATTCTGTACATATAAAGGTTTTGTGCAGGGGGAAATTAAAATCACCTTGAAAAAGTCCCGTTGGGATGAAACGCGTTGGTGCGTTAGCTCTCTCTTCAACATTATACATTCATTAAAATACCTTTAACTTTTTATATGGAGTTGCCCTGAACTTATTCTCTCTTCATGGATGGACTCTGTGCTGTGCTCCTTTGCTTCACTATTTCTGCATGCTGATCTACTCTACAGGATAGCATGCCCTGGAACCTAGGAACTTTGACTCTACTCTGGATTCCCCTATGGGCAGGTAATGGGCTTTGGCCCCTACTTTTTACCTTTGACCCTATTTGGGATTTTTATGGGGTTAATACACCGACCATTGGATGTGGAGGTCAAGTGGACACTGCTAGGTCTGGTTGCCCCTGGAAAATGTATCTCTATGGATTGCTATATACCATGATGGGTTCCAGTTTGGCCGTCTTCATATGAACTTTTATATACTGTTTGATACATATCTATATTTGAGCACCATCTTCCCACACATCTATAAAGGTTTTGTGCAGGGGAAAATTAAAATCAAAGAAGTACTGCATGTCCTTGGTTTATAGGACTCATATGAAGAACACTCGTAAATATCGTGAATTAATATTGGCCAACAAAATTGGACTGTTCATTTTGTTTCAATAATTATACATTAGTGCTTTTGCAATAACCCACATGTGTTTTTTTTTTTTTTAATAAATCAGTTCTGTACTATGAGAAAATACTTGTAGCATTTTTTTAAACCACACTGAAAGATTTTTTTTATGTATTATAATGTATCAAGCATTTTTGTTTCTCTAGCAACCATATACAAAGTCACACCCCCTTCCTCTTCTGAAACAGGCTCTGGCACACCCCCTTTTTGAGCCCTGCCCTCTCTCTAGCAGGGCGTCATTTGTATCTAATAACTGCCTGGTCACATGATCTTCCCCACAGATCTTTGGGTCCTCTTCTGCAGCACTAACAGCCATTTAGTGAACACCCGAGCTGAATCTTCGCTGATGGATCACAGGAGAACGGTTCGCTCAGCGACATAGCTACAGTAATTACTTATTGTGTGGATTGTATTGATACACATATTAAAGGGGGGAACAGCAGCTTGGACTGCTGTTTTAAGTGTCTCATAACACTACAATTCCATGCAGAGAATGGCATGATTTATAGCTATACTCAAGACCACTATCCATTGACTACAATGGTTCTACCACGCTGCAATATATTGCAACATATCCCAGGCACGCAAATTGGTCAGTGGTAATATATTACACGCTGCACAAGCTTTATAATTGACCTGTGTGGCGCCAATATATATATTCCTATATTATATTATTAATTTATTTATCAAATGTGTTACCAGGAAGTAATACATTGAGAGTTACCTCTCGTTTTCAAGTATGTCCTGGGCACAGAGTTACGATGACAAATACGTAGTTACATTAAGTGAGCAGGGTTATACATTATATACAAGACATATTAATACAGTCCTATATTAATACAAGTCCCATCTGTATCTGTGAGCAGCACAGATTTATGATGGTGACGATCGTATCCTTACACAGCTTAGACAAGATTGCAATGTATCGTAATTGACTGCCAGTGAATGTGATTATAAATGTCTACAACTGTGACCCTCAATTTATTGATGAAGAGGATGAAAAAAAAGTTGCCGCGGTCTTCCTTTGTCCTGAGACTGTTACAGACATCCTTTCATTTCCGTCTATTGAAATGTATCATTTTATGGTTATTGTAAAGTAGGATTGCTTCTATTGTACAGCCATTATTATAATATCATTTTCTGCTTTATCATACTGTCCAAATCACTTCCACAGCAGGATATGTGCTTAAGTAAGTCCCCTTGACAAAAGGAATTTTGAGAAAGGGGTATCTGACAGCTCTGAAGTGCTAAATGGTAAAGTGTTGGAACGTTAGTCTGGAAAGGATCAATGTGAAAAGTCTTGCATACTTTTTTATTTCATTATACAGTGGATCTGAGAAATGTAATGGTTCTGTATCTATAAAAATACCTAAAAGCTGGGTCTGAATTTAAAGGTCAACTACAAGAAACTTTGTAAGGAAGAAGGAAGACATTAAAAGAGCAGTGTCTATTATCTGAGCTGTGAAACAGTTCATAAGTATAGTATTATCGATTATTGTTTGTCAAGACGCATTTGCAAGAAGGATTCTCTTATTGATGAAGTTGCACAGGGTCATCATTTTGGAAAATGATGTTTGAATACAAATGCATAAAGTCATCAATGTACAAACACAGTGATTTAGAGCTGCAAGAAGGAAACGTTGGGATTTGGTGTTTTCAAGAATAATACTACAAACTTCTTTCTGACAATAAAGCTTAGTTCTTTTAAGGAAGTTTCTGTGTCAATTAAAAATATTAACATTTCATAAATGCAAGAAGATTCCAAATCAGACTTTAAATGAAAACTGTAGGTCTCAAAACAATGATGTAACTAAACAATAATACTGCATTATTGTGTATTTCTATAGGCAGATGACGTAGTCATATTTGGTAAAGAAAAATATACAGTATATATGGTATAGACTGCATACTCTGGAAACCATATAAAAGCTCAAAAGAGTGTCAAGGTTAAACCGGTTACTCCCCACCTAAATAATCTCTAAAATATATTAAGAAATCCCTGCACTCCAGTAAAAATATATAAAATGTATTCAAACATAGCAAAAATACATCACGGTGGAAAACGTCATAATCATAATATGAACATCAAAATGACAATAACATCATACCTCTGCCTGATGGTAGCCTAACCATTTAACATAAACCCTGGACTAGCACCTCGAACCTACTCTGTCCATCTCCTGGCTTTCCAACGGCCGTCCTTTATATACCTCATTGATGCGATGTCTGACATCAAATACGTGAGTGTGCAGGTCCATGCACATGGACAACGCCAGCCTCAGTCTCGATGCAGCCGCATGATCGCGCACTCCCACATCACTCTCACTAGCCAATATTCAAACCGTCAGTCGTTCCAAATAACACATTTCAGTAGCAACACATGTAATTCTAATTTCCCTTATGCTAGTTACATTTCAATCAATTGGACATCTCACAATAAGCCTAAATTGAGAGAAATTGTGCGTATAATTCTATAACGGCAACAGAGTGACACATAGTCCTCCGTTCATATACTCTATGTCTGACTTAATATAACCCCTATATAGACATACCAACAAAATATCTTAGAATGTTACCCTGTCTTCTCAACAGAAGCAAAAGATGAGAAATAAATCTCCGTATGGTGCTTCTAATTCCCAGGATGGTCCAATGTAGGCAATATAGCCCAGGAGTCAAGGGTTAAGTCAAATCAGTGCAAATGTATAGACATGTGACAGGGTATATATTTCACCAAATAAAGCCTAATATGGACATAAAAACATATGGCCACCCTCAAAATGAAACCACAATAAAGCCCTTATATAAAGGGACTCCTAGTGTAATCACTATGGAGAGGGATGGTATCCTGAACCAAAGGCTGGAGCCATGCAAATACCCTATAGTCACAGTCACAATGTAGTATATATAGATAAATGACTCACATGAAAGACCCCTTGAACTCCATAAATGCGTGCATCCGTCCGTGGTATAGATCAAATATGCGTGGAGAAGTGGTGGAGCACAGCTGAAAAAAGTAGGGCTGGAGGCAGATGGATGAAAATTAAAAATGCTTTAATGAAGATGCATGGTAGCAAAAGCTACATAAAAAGGGTCCTCTAATGCATTTCGCGCTGAATAGCGCTTTATCAAAGAGCGACCTATGTCCCCGCTGATCCCCCTTATATGCCAGTCAATGCGGAAGTGCTTTCGCGCCAAAATTCAGTCAGAAAGAATCTGGCTGAAGCTGAGTCCCCGTATGCACTACGGTGGCCTCATAGGGTAGAAATACCTCCGCACTGAAAAGGCAAAGGCGGATTCTCAACAGAAGAATGATGAGATATATGAAAATATCCCACAACATAAATATTTGACAATACCATATGATAACAAGTACTATAATTTAATGTAGAAGGTATCTTATCCACTAATCCCGTTTTCTCCAAACGTATGCTTTATCATGTATATACTATTTAATAAACACACACAGGACTAGAAGGTATCCCTTGATGAAGTGACTGTGACATCACGAAACGCGTAGGACACCTGCACACAGTTCTTAATTTGGAGACTTGCTAGCAGGACCAAACAGAGGTTCCCCACTCTACCTAGACAAGTCAGTGTTGTCAGTGGGTTGGGGAGCCTTACGAAACTTCATGAGTCAGTTTTCATGCTGCTGATATAGTCGCTTGGTGGTTTCATGGGAGTTCACCTCACATCGTGAGACCCTAAGTTGTCAGGGCAGCAGGACTACATGGGCGGTTGATTCAGCAAACTCATCACTCACTCCTGAGTTTCACGCCTACCATAAGCTCCTACATTACGAAGCACATGAGGGAGGCACTCCATAGGATATGGCTATCATAGAGCGCTATAATCTCATGCCCAGATAAGCATTCAGAACTCTTATATTTGAGTGTTATCTTTGTATGTGTGCTTGCTCTCATTGTAATAAATGTATTTCACTATGAGGCGCCAATCTGTTGCGCTTCTTTTCTAGACACTTCATTTTGATTGGAGGAAAGGAAGTTGTTTCCTCATAAGAGGCTGCACGAGGATCCCTCACACAGCACCTGACATTTTAGGATTTTTTTGTACCCCTTTGAATATTTGGTTGCTTTCTACCTTTGACTTTGTACATCACTGGACATTCTGGTCTGGGTCTCACTCCTATATGGACTTTGGTATACTTTTATAATTCTACTACTCTGAATTTTCACTATTTGTTCTTTGTGCATATTATCTTTATATTGTCACTCCTGTGTCGCCATTTACACTGTATCACCATAGGTAAGTTGAGCGCAGGTTTTATTTATAATAATATAATAATAATATATATATATAATAGATAATATAGATATAATAGTGATATATATATATATATATATATATATATATAATTAGATATTAGATATATATATAGATTATATATATATATAGATATATATATATACTGCATGACCGTATCACAGCTCAATCATCATCCAATGACTGTGAAGGTAAGGGGAGAAATCATATATGGTATCATTATCTAAAGGATCTAAAAGTAATGGCTAGAGACCTTTAGGTTCTACATCTCTGAGTGTTTATAGACAAAAGAGTGAGACCTTTGTCCATATCAGCTCTATTTGTCCATATCAGCTCTATCATTAAATCACCAAGACTTGAGATGGACGAATTTTGGGGCAGATCTGGATCCATCATGGATCGTCCGGTTCCTTTGGTCCATGGACTTCAGTGGATCAGTCTCAAAAATGGTGATTAGCCATTTGCAGATTTTTTTTAAACAAGGGATTCAACAATAGATTGTTAAAATCCACCAGCAGATTGTATCCAATGGCAGTTTTGGATTTATCCGCGTGGATTGAAACTGTACCAAGCGGATTTTACTGTTACGCCGATGCTCGCCACAAACCGGGACCGGACCGCGGGGCTGAGGTGGGGTATATAATCACCGACCTTAGTCCAAGCGACTGATCGGAGTGCGCAGTTCGTAGTCGTAATACGCAGGGTCAGGATTGGAGAAGGCAGCATCGTCGTTAATGAAGCAGGAGTTCGGCAACAGGAGTGCCCCGCTTCAGCTTAGGAGCGTGAGCGCGGGGGTGGCTTCTGCGCGAGGAGTGGCCTCGGCCCATGACGCCGATCTCAGCAGGAGGAGACAGCAGGCTGGCCGAAGTTCACCGCAGGGCAGCGTCGGGAAGAACCAACGCTTCAGCGCAGAAGTCCAAGGCAGGCCACTGCAAGAGGATCGCAGCAGGCCGCAGGAAAGGAAGGGTAGCCACTGCTAGGAGGGAATGCAGCAGTTACCAGTGCTGGCATCAACGCTTCAGCACAGACGTCCAGGGTAGGCCACTGCAAGGAGATAGCAGCAGTTACCAGTGCTGGCATCAACGCTTCAGCACAGACGTCCAGGGTAGGCCACTGCGAGGAGATAGCAGCAGGCCAGTGCTGGCAACAACGCTTCAGCACAGACGTCCAGGACCAGGCCTCTGGATACTCAGGAACTTGGAAGGTAAGAACGCTAGGAGAGAGGCCTGGGGTGGTTTGTGGCAGAGACAGTAACATAGAGGTAGGAATAGTTATGCTTGGCAGTGGTTCAGTGCCGACGCCTAGAATATAAAGGGCGGAGATCCAATCACAGGAGGAAGGTGTGTGAGAATTCTTCCAATGAAAGAGCACAGGGCAGAAGCTGCAATGAGAGGCAGCACCTGTGCTATAGATTGCCAGAGGAAGCTTGCAACTGCACAGGTCTGCAAGGCTGCAGTCAAAGCCAGTAGTGGATTCCTTACATTTACATAGCAGAATGGATTTTGAATGGTAAATTCGAAAAAATCCAGAAAATTAATTTTGATTGGTTCGCCCAACTCTAATCAAGATTATATAGACCCAATCTCTGTCCAAACCATTACTAGTCCATAGATTTATCACTCTTAAAAAGACTGCTAGGTCATAGACTCTGTTCATACCATTGGGAAAATTGTTCCTAATTTTTTGATCCAATAGCAATCGTTGCTTCAAACTTATTATTCTCCCCCCTCCTCGTCTGTTTAGGAATTCACTTCCAAATCTGGAATACAAACGGACTCACTGTATATCTAGCTTCTAAACAATGTGCAGCCCTTAGTGCTTCCTTTACCCCCCCCCCCCATTTTACTGTTGATTTGTGTTGGCTTATTCTTGATTTCATCTTCTACAGGTTTCTGTTTTAGTTTTATCAATTCTATATAGCTGTTATGGAAATCCTTTTAGGAAGTGTGGGATGGGATTCATTTTTAATATACTTTGCATATCTATTAGGACAGGGGTGCACAAAATGGGGGGCACGCCCCCAAGGGTGGCGTGAGATTCTCTGCAGTGGGCGCGACGGTAACAGAGGCCCCGAGCTCTCGCCGAAGGCATTTAAATTAAATTCCAGGGGAGCGGCGAAGGCCTCTTTAACGTCACTTACCATGGCTCAGACGGCTTCTGGTAACGTGTCGCCCTGACAATGTGGCGTGAAATGATGCCGTGGGGGTCACGTGATGCCACGTTACCATGGCATCATGACATCATGACACCAGAACACCAGAGCCAAGGTAAGGAGGGGGGCACGAAGGGCAGCCAGCACGTAGGCGCAGGGGGAAAAGATTGTGCCCCCCTGCATTAGGATATCTCCCTGCCAGGTACTTCAGGTGTGCTCCTTTTTCAGCACAGGCATCTCTCCCTAATTTATTTGTAGTGATGTTTGAGGGGATATATATACAGTATATATTTTCTCATACATGCTGGTATTCAAGCTCTGTTTGTGAGTGCACATTTTATATTTTTCCAGCCCGATAAATTTATTTTTATACTGTAACACACTAGGAGTGCGTCTGTTTTCTTTGTCTTTTTGCATATGCATATACATATGTATATATCTCTATCTCTATCTCTATCTGCAACTGCCGACACATTACATTTGAAAGTCGATCTCATCTGGAAACGGATTGGCCAGTGAAGGAAAAAAACCTGGAATTGCGGATCGCCCCTTTTCAGAATGATCTGTGGAAATCAATGGACCAAAAGAACTGGCGGATCCTAATCTGCAAAAAAAAATCTTCCATCTCTACTGGGCTGTAGCCATTCATACGATGGCAAATAATGAAGTCAGATTTGTTATTTGGATATTTCTCTTCTCCATGTTAGTAAATGCAGGGTCATGCATAAGAAAGTCCATTAGTCATAGGAACTATTGCAGCCATGCTGCCCTTTTTATAGGTTTAAATACTCTGAATAAATACTCTGAAGTTACAACAAATATATGTTACCAAAGTCCCACAAAAAGGCTGTGAATAATAAGACAATAATTGCATATATAAAAAAATTATGACAAGAAAATGTACAAAGTGCGATTAGATTCATGAGTGAAAACTTGAAAAGAATCTCCAATTAAGTTTTGCATTTTTGCTGAAATGTATCTCTTCTGCACTTGTTGTACATTTTCACAACATATTAACAGAATTACCGTGGATAAATTTAAAGAGCTCATTATAGAGCCAACAAAAATAAATGTTGACTATATAAAACGCAGATGTTTTTCCTAAAAACAATGCAGCATGCGATCTACTTCTGTGAAATCCATCATTTAAATCTAATTGAAAGCCAAGTAAATAGTTACTGACTTTGTATAAAAGCAAAAATCCACAAGCAGAATATTTGTTTGCACAGCTCTAGCTGATTTTGTTAAAACACAGCCCTGAAGAAAGGTTGATATCAGGAAGTTGCATTGGGACTGAGAGTGACACACTGGCCAATGAGTTGAGGGTGGTAGGCATGTTTAGTTGAGGTGTGTTGTGTTGAGGTCCAGAGAAATATGCCTAATGTGGTAGGGTACCATGTGACTGAAGTAGAAAGACAGAAAAGAGTGAGGGTGATATCATCGTACTGTAGGCTGGTGGAGAGCGGGAAGTGATAAGGGCAAGTGAAAAAGGAAGAGGAGGGAAATATTTAAAGAAGCTTGAAGTGGGGGTGAGCTATAAAGTTATCAGCCTTGTAGAGAGTAGAAATATGGCAAATACCTTGAGACTGACAGAGGTAAGCAAGTATCCAAATCAAGGTCGCAGGGGGAATTTAGTTAAACATAGCAAAAATGGATGTGAGAATGGATAATGAGGGACATTACCCTCAAGATAAGGAATAAGAAGCCATAATTATTAGAATAAATATGGTTTCTTTTAAAAGCTCCAAAATATTCCACAGCACTATACAATGTTGGAACAGTAAATCAACACAAAGCTACACAAAATGTACTGAGCGCCCTGCTCATGAGAGCTTACAATTCAGAGGGGCACAATTGAAACAATTCACCAAGAGAAGAGGTCAAGAGTGAGAGAGTAGAGGCTTACAACAGAGCCGTCTGAGACCCAACAGAAAGTGGGACTGAAAGTGAGATACCAAAGAAGTGAAGTTAGATAGATAGTATCATTTCGCACAAGCACGCTGCCTTAAGGCTGATAGGCAATCAGCCTTGAGGAAGTGTGCATGCGCGAAACGATCGTCAGCAGAGGCTGACTTGTTTACTGGCTGTATCACTCTGAGCTCCTGATAGTATCTCATATACAATAGATTAAGGTTGCGATTTGAGGTTAGTGGTTACAAAACACCACATAGACTGATAGCCTTAGCAGCCAGCCCAACAACATAGGTATTCATTTTACAATACCAGTTGGTCAGCACGTGCTGAGATTACGGAGTTCTTTCGGCAAGATACATTGAAAGCCTGCAGGTGATTTCATGCTGGGAGTGTCCAGACCAGTGGCTAATTATACCACAACAGACCCAGCACTCTATCCGACAACATGTATAGGATTTTTAATATGTTTCTGTCATACCAACCTACCTTGCCTAGGTGTCAATTGTAATATCTATCACCCTACTGTAACTGTCCACATACTATTATAGCCATAAAACAAACTGCAACTGTTGTATCCACACATATTGGAGTAATGGTAGCAGCACAACAAAACTGCAACATTTGTATCCACCAAGTTATATTTTTCCTATATGCTTATAAACACAGCTAACGGGGTAGAATTCTGTGCTTCCGCCTATTGACAAACTTTAGTCAAACAACAATCAAGGAGCAGAATCAAATATATACTCCATAGTGGGCACGATCTCACTTCAGAGTTACATCTATGCCCCATGAGCAATTAACCCTCGGTGGGTAAGATCACATGTGGATAAATAAAGTGTGTGTGGTATAGCATATCATGATATTTGTATACAGACAAATTCTAGGTATTTTCCTAGTTTAGGGGGACGCTACGTTTAGCACCACCCATTTGACTACATTATATGGCATATGGCACGGTTCTATGTTACGTATTAGTCTCGTTCTTTTTTTTGTGCACCACCTTATTTTAATTAAATATTATTAATAAAGAGTACAATTAATTTCATCATATTACACATCATAGGTTACAGAGTGCTTACTATCTGAGTTCTTTCTCTTTGGTATCAATGTCTTAACTGCAGTAGAGAAATCAAGGACAATCAGTAAGGAGAAATTACCCTTGCACTTTCCTGTGAATATGTGTAAGGATTCTGCTCGGTCCGTGCCAGGTTTTCACTGCAATCCGGGTTTTCTGTCTCTCCTGCCCTTTCTGCTCTCTGTGGCTATTTTGGGTACTGACAGCCTGCTTTATAAGGCTGCAGTTACCATAGGGAGTCGCCGAGCGAAGTTTTGTGTGTTTGCAGCGCCTGTCGGTCTTTGCAGTTACGCCTTATCCTCTTGCCTGTTTGAGTTCCTGTTGCTGACCCCAGACCGTGACCCCGACCTCGCTGCCTGCTGCCTGCCCTGACCTCTGCTTGCCTCCTCGACTTTGCACCTATGCCGCTAGTCCTGACCCCTGCTTCCATACCGACTACGGATACTATTACAGTACTCTTTCCCTGAGTTGTTGTTGGTTTATTTACATCCCTACCTCAGCCCTGCTGGTCCACCACCTGATTTGAGACGAGCACCATCACATTATGTAATTGGCCACATTTGTTAGTGCTGTCTCAGTGGAGTAGAGGATGGAATCCAGATTGCAGAGGGTTGGAGGAGAAAAAGTATGTCAAGTGGTTGTATGTATTTATGTCTAGCTTTATTTATATTGTGCCATCCATCTACATAGCGCTTCACAGCAATAATACACGTGACATAATAATATCACATAAAATGAATAAGTGCTTCAGATATAAAAGTAACATTAGGAAAAGAGATTCCTGCCTGAAGAGCTTACAATATACATAGTAAGTAGGGAGAACTAACATAGACAGTCGGAGGGAGTTATGGTTCAGTAAGTGCATCTGCAAGGGGTCAAGTTCAGTGCATCTGAGCTGTATGGGTAACCGGCAATGGAGTTACTCATAGGCTTTGTTAAACAGGTGTGTTGTAAGGTGACTAGAGAGGGTGCTAGTCGGGTATGGAGGGGAAGGGCGTTCCAAAGGTACGAGGCAGTTAGTGAGAAGGGTTTAAGGCGGGTGAGGGCTTTAGATACAAAAAGAGTAGACAGTAGACATCCGTGAGCAGAATGCAAAAGTTGGAAAGGTGTACAGTATAGCGAGAAATTAGGGCTGAGATTTAAGGAGGGGCCTAAGAGTGTACAGTATAGCCTTAAAAAAAAGAGAGGAATTTTGTAAGTAATTTGGGATTTAATAGGAAGCCAGGAGAGATGATGACACAGATTTAGGAGAGAGTAAATTGATTCTAGCAGCAGTGTCTTCCTGTTCATTGGATTTAAACAGCATGTGGCTAGTAATTTGTCGGTCAAGTATCTACTGTATGTTTATCCTCTGCAATCTTAACTAATGACTTCTCTTATCCCATTATTGCCCCGTCTACTGACAATTCAGAGCAATATCTTGAGCTGACTTTAAATGCCTTTCACCATCCTCTCATCTGGCACCATAGGAGGATTACAGATACTTTATGTGTCCGCCTTCAAAATCTTAATACAGTACATGTTACATTTCTGGTAACATTATTGAAAAGTGTATGTCAGTTTGGAGATTATAATTAACAAAGATCCAATTGTATAGCTTTACCAAGAGACACCGATAACTCTGAGGCAATTTCGTAAATCAAAATGACAAACTTGGGCCTGAGCATCCCAAGAGCACATCGCAAAAGACCACATGCTATGTAAAAAGCTAGATAGTTACACTTACATCTTTCTTTTACATTCTTACAGCTTTTAATTGTCCTAAAAGCAAGCTTTAAATTATCCATTTTGGCATTTTAGAGCTAGTTTTGTCTTCAAAAGCAGCAGGTGTTATTGCACCCACTGGCGCGTTATAATGGGACATTCTGTGATATTTTGTGCCACCACTGCCACTGGATCCTGTAAAAAAAATGAAATTTGATATTCTGTGATATTGTGTTCTAATGTGATATTCTGCGCTATGAGCAGGTGCAATAATCTCTGTTACATCTGTATGTTTAAGATGCATTATTGTACAAATGTAACCCACAGCATCTTACCAACTGTTATAATGCATGTCAATGTTTATTATCTTATTGTTTTTCGTCCTGCGTCCCGCTTTGTTGGTGCATTATAAATAAATGAAAATAATAACAGTACGTTTTCGTTAGGATAATATATGTATTGAAATCCCTGATAACGCTTGATTGTTATGTACATCTATATGATTTCTATTGATTTTTCATTCCCCTGAGGGTATACTTCAGCCAGCTGTACTGTCACAGCCACAGAAACTCAGGGAAAGACTATTCTTTTATTAGGGTCTGCGCTCCCACATCACATGATGGAACCTCTTTTGTTTGTTTGTTTGTTTGTAATAAACATATTGAACGTAAAAAACACTATTGAGTAAGAACAAAGAATAATGAGCATAAAATACAAGGAAACCTATTACATATCATTAATAGTTTTGTTACAATATAACAAAGTACAGTAATAGTTTTTTTGCTTTGAAGCAGGTTTTTTATGTGATTCGTGATCTCTTGTAGATTTTAAATAAAGGTTTAGGGTTCTTTAATGTCTCAATATGAAATGCAGCTAGCAAAATAAGCATATTGGTTATAGTATTCAGTGGTTTATAATAGGTAAAGAAACCACAAATCACATTATTTAAAGTAAATGTGATGCTATATCTGCGTGGTTAGTTAAAAAATGGGGAGATCTCAATCCAGAACATCTTCAGCAAAGGACACAAACAGAAAAATGTTCAATATACTTGATTTCCAAATCACAGAAACTGAATATAGGGGCGATAGCCTCCAGATATTTACTGCGGTTATAATTGGTTGGATAAAGTATGTGAAGAATTGTATTTCTTTTCATTTTAATATAACTGGCAACTAAAAGTATGTGAGCGGCTCAGTGAGTAAAGACCCTGAGTCTGATAACAATGACACAGCATTCAAATCCCGGTGTGAAATAATGACCTTGAGCAAGTCACCGTATCTCCCTGTGCCTCAGGCACCACAAACATTAGATTGTAAGCCTATCTGGACAGAGACTGTGTTTTAGACTGTGTGCGGCCGTGCCTGTGCAAACGCGCGTGTACGTGCCGCACACTTTTTGTGTGTATGCTCTGCGGGAGTGAGGAACTGTGTGTGTGTGTGTGTCTGTGTGTATGTATGTGTGTGTATAAATAAGTTTTGAAATAAATAAATACTTTAATAAATTGTTTAACATTGTACTGTACATACAGTACACACACACACACATTTTAGCGGCGGTAACGGCTCGAATTTTTTATTTTCACCATCTTCTCCCCTATCGGACGGTTCCACGCACACTGCCGTGCGCTGTGCACCATTATAGAAAGGCTGACTAACCTCAGCCAACTAAAACTGCTGCAGTATCGAACATCCCTAACACTCATATGTGCAATGCTGCTTACAGTGCACCATGCTATAATTGTGAGGAGCTTTGAGTCCCATTGGGGGAAATGTGCTTCATGAAATAAACATTATTATTATTATTATACCGTCCATGCTCTTTTCCAGATAATATTTTAAAAAGTGCTGTTTCATTTGGGTATAGCAATGGGCACACATGAAGCTTTTTTTTAAAAAAACCACTGAACATGTAAAAGACTTCTTGCGTTTAGAACACCGTTTAGAACACCGTACAGGTATACCTTCAATGTTAGGTTCAGAAAAAGATTGATGAAAAGATTGATGAAAAAATCTATTAGATAGAAAATTTAATACGTGCAATAAATAGGTAACAACACTGGTAGTGACTACTAGAAATATTGTAATTAGAGAAAAAACATACTTCTTTGCAAAATCGTCGTAACTAAGCGAATTACCACGATGATGTAGTATATCTGCAACAACAATAATTCTATTCTCAAACTAATCTTAAACAAATATGGATTTAGTTTTGTAAATAATATATTGGTTATTCCACAAAATCCTATTTTGAGGTGGGGAATTACAGCATGTGTATAACGGTTTCCCAGCTGATAGCACCTACTTATGGAAATTTGATAATCTAATTGGCAATTTAGTAATAGAAAAAATCACACCTTAATGAAAAAATTACAAACCTCCACGTTTCTGGAAAATAGCACGTGTTACCCTAAACCATATAAAATTAGAATAGATTATTTTTTATCCAACTAATTTTACATGTATGGTATTATTTAAAAGGTTTTTTATTAAATAAATAACATTTAGTTCACTATTTTCATGAGTTGCTTAGCAAATTCTTTTTTTACCTTTTCTGTTAATTGTTTCCATAGAAATCTGAACACCTGACTTTTAATGTTTTTTACACATAGAATAAGACACAGGTAAAACCGTATATGTGTAGACAAATCTAGCAATACCCTCAGTTTTGAATAACAGAACTCTGCCAATAATAGATTCATATTGTAGCATCTACCCTGTATAAAGAGAACATTGTTTTAGCTTTATAGAAGTATAAGTTTATATCATTTACAATTTTCTAATTCTTCAGTTATTTTTATTTATACTGTATATATTCCGAGATATTTAACAGAATCTTTAACTGGCATATTGCAAAGTCAATTTCCAACAAGTACTGTACTGGAGTTCTCAAATGTAATCCAGAAGCCATGAAAGATTCACGATACAGAATTCTGTTTACAGTATTTGACCCTTCCTCCATATCCTATCATCCGTGAGCTGACGAATCTTTATCTCTTCATTTAATATTGCAATTTCATGAATATTTCTGTTGCATTTAAAAAAAAAATGTTTTAAAGGTATTAATAATTCTGTGGCTTAAATGAAAAGGTGTGGTGATATCGGATAGCCCTGCTGTGTACCATACAACACTATGAATCGAAGACGAGTTCCAAATCCTTCTACTTATATTATTGTATATGGGGGGAAAAATAATCAAAACCAAACACAGTTTTTATATACATATATGATATATTATATATATGTATTTTTTTTACTTTGCCATTAGAGGAGGCAATAAGGACCGAAATTACCAGGTCCCTATATGAGCCTGTTTAAGCTGGGCCCTTTGTTTGGTAATAATTAGAGATAGGCGGAGGAGTCCAAATCCCCTTCCTGTATTTTTCATTCAAAATCCGATCCAGGTGTTAAAATCCGAGTTCGGACTCTACCAATTTTTACCCGCGCAGATTATTTAAAATCCATCCATACAGCCCAGTTTCACAGATTTTAAACAATCCCATGTCGGATTAATTCACTGTAGTATTAAAAACAAACCCAACAACAGATTAATCCACTGCCAAAAATCCAAACCCGGGGTGCAGAATGCCTCTCTCATTTCCTGTCTGCACATCGATTCTGGTGAGAGGAATCGAGAGGGAGAGGGAGAGGGAGAGGGAGAGGGAGAGAGAGAGAGAGAGAGAGAGAGAGAGGGAGGCTCACACAGACTGGGGTCAGTCCAGTCACACACAGGTTAATGGTTAAACTATAAGTTTTATTAAATAAATAATGTATACATGTTTGAGTTAAAGTACTACAACAGCAAAAGCCCTAACAATCCCGCAGCTAAACCCTTTAGTGCCTACAACACAATGGCTTCAGCTTGAGGCTGCACCACTATTTATACTCCTCGGCTCCTCCCTTTTTTATGTATGTATGTATTATGTCTTTATTTATATAGCACCATTAATGTACACACACCTTCACAGCAGTTATAAACGAGACAATCATATAAATAACAAATAATAACAAATAATTCAAATAACAGATCATGGGAATAAGCGCCTCAGACACTTACAAGTAACATTTAGGAAGAGCAGTCCCTGCTCCGAAGAGCTTACAATCTCATTGGTAGGCAGGAAGAACGTACAGAGACAATGAGGGCATTTTGGTAAGTATAAATCAGTTTTGGAGATTTGGATTCAGTTATCAGACTCGGGTTACTATTCAGATGGGTGGATTCGCAGTGATGGAAAAGAAAAAAGTGGTGCTTTTGACTTTTTGAGATTGATCCACGGAATTCCGCATCTGAAAGGAACCGGACAATCCACGTCGAATTGAGAGTTGAAGAAAAAATGTGCCCGTCTCTAGTAATAATGCAGTTTGTTGGGGAATAAATGGGGGAATGCCAGAGATATGCAAAACTGCTCTGCTTTTGCTACAGGCTTTCCACACTTTTCACAACTTCGCTTCTGGTGGCAAAATTAGAGAGAATTTAACACCAATAATTGTTCTACTTTCTTATTTCAGTACCTACACTTTTTCTGCATCCATCACTGACCTTATAAATTGATCACTGATTATCATCAAAACAGACATTTTCAAACCAATTTACTGTATATACGTGACAAATCAGCACTAGCTTTGTCCATAATGCCGGGGTAAGACGTTTCTAAAAAGGACACGACCTATTCTTCAAGTGGCCATAGCAATTGAACTTACATCTAAAAACACCATTTGCAGTTGAAGAACCCACTCTACCACCATTAACTCAGACACTTCAAGGAACCAGAAGCTTCTTGTCCCTATATTTAGACTTCTCAAGGCTCAACCCATTTCAACAATAATCTTGACTACACCGCGACAGCGCTGTCAGTTCAGACGAACCACTGACCCTTAACTTTCATTTAACAAATAAATCACCTTAAATCAAACAGACTTGCAAGAGATCAGTGATCACCAAGATATATTCTTCCATTTTGTCCTAATATCTTTACAACCCTTAGCTAAAAAGACCTACCCTGAATGGGAGATTGTTCTCTTGCTCTTAAGTATTTAGTGTTGAATAAATAAATACAGTAGTTTAAAAATAACATTTTCATTTGCATAGGCTTTTTGTTTTGTTTTCTCTTAAGTGCCATATTTACAAAGTCGGTGGTTCTCAACCTTTAATTTGCCTGACGCACCCCTACTCATAATGCTCAGTTGCTGAGGCACCCACCTACAATAGTACAAACATCTATTCACAGACACACACACACACACGAGGTCACACAGATACACACAGCACAGGACACACAGATACACACAGGTTTCCCCTAGTAAGAATACCCTGCTCTGCTTGCAGATATTACTTGATAAAGGAGGGTTGCTGAAGGAGTGAAATTGGCTTCAAATACCTCTGGACACAAAATAACCCCTAATTATAAGCACTCAATGAAGGACCTCCTTACATAATATTTAAAAAATAACTTTTAATTAAAAAAATGTGGAGACGAAAAAGAAAAGTAGTAAACCACACTTTAAAATCCTCTAACACTCCTGATAGCGCTGCGACCTAATTGATGAGCAGGGCTTTTTTTTGTTGCTGTATTTGTATAATCTAGATCAAGTCTGGCTGGTTCCCACAGTATTGAATTGAAATAAATGGGAGTGGTGTGTGTGGGGTGGGAGGGTGAGTTGTGTGTGGGGTGGAGATTGTGGGGGTGTGGTGTGTTTATGGGGTGGGATGGTGTGGTGTGTGGGGCTGTGGTGGGGGGTTGTGGTGTGGAGATGGGGTGGGAGGGTGTGGGGGTTTGGTCTGTGGGGGTGTGGGGGTGGGGGTGTGTGGTGTGGGGACGGGTGGGAGTGGGTGGTGTGGGGGTGGGAGGGTGTGGTGTGGGGTGTGTGTGATGTTTATAGTGTGTGGGGGGGGGGGGAGTGTGGTGCGAATGAATCCAGTATTTATACTAATACTGCAAGATAAATATTTTCAGTGTCCTCCGTGTTATCTTATAACCTCATATCTAGATACTAAAGGAGGAAGACCTCAACTGTGAATCAATCAGTGTTTTAAAGAGGTGAGAGTAAGGGATTGATAAAGTGACTTTGCCCAAGGTCACAAGGAGCCGACACCAGGAATTGAACCTGGTCCCTTTGATTTAAACTCAGTGTCATTGTTTAGAGTCAGTGTCTTTACTCACTGCGCCTCTCCTCCATATTTATATTTCACACGATCCAAAAAGTAATCATATGATTTATATATCTTTAAATATATATTTTTAAATCAGTTTATACTATTAAGTTCATTTTATTTTCCCCAGCTATTTTAGAGGAACGCTGTGTATAAGAAGACTTAATTTAAACCTACGTGTTAAGGATAGAACTTCTAAGAGGTAAATCCATTTGTTAAGGTGTAAATCCATTCCCCAAAGGTCATTATCCAGGTCTCTTTTTCTTATCCCTTATGATATTTGATAATGTACTTGGAACTCGAAACAGTTGGTGTTTCCATTACTGTATGTAGTTCCTTAACATGTTTAGAAATTGTAGTTTATATTCTATTCCTGATCGTACCTACAGTATATGTTCCAATATGTGTTTTCAGAATTCATATAGTGTTTTCCTACATACAGAGGAAGTAGCCTTTATCTCCCCATTTATCGCTCTGGCTTTGGATATATTCGCCTGTTTTACCTGGTCAGACCATCAGCAGACTAACGGCCTATTGGATTAACACTGCAGGAGCCCCTGCCTGGTAGGATTCACATAGCAGGGACCTGTGTTAATTCGTTGGGCCATTAGTCTGCTGATGGTATGCCTGGGTAAAACAGGCGAGGTACATCAAATATTACCTAGGTATTTGAAGAAATAAAGGATGCTTCGCTGTATGATATTTCATTCACATGTGGCCATATAGATAACCCCAACTGATTGACAGTTGATTAATCTTTTGACATTCTAGCATTTACCTCTATCCCAGTTCTCAAAGGTTTTTGTAGACCTTACATCTTGATCTTGGGACACCAAACTACAAGGTATTTAACTGAAGGTTTACCACAGAGACACTTTGAAGAAATTAGTACTCTTTCTGTATCATTCACACTTTTGGTTTTATAAATCACTTTTTGTCACATTGCCGGTTATTGCTACAATTTCTTCCATATAATGTTTTTTTAATTTCCAACATCATTGCTATTCTATAGTGCATATTATATATTTTTGTTAAACGTTCAAATCGAATATATTTAACAACACTGTTAGTCCTTACCCCATTAGGTTCCCTTATTTTGAGTCCTGTCCTGTTTTTGCGCCAAATGCAATACTCCACACACATATATATATATATATATATATATATATATGAGTGAAAAGAGAAAAAAGTAACCCGTATGGGAGCACTCAGGTATGCAATTGATATATTTAGTTTATTTATTTTGACACAGTGCAAAAAAGGATAGATAAACAGTACATGATTAAAAACACTTAAAAAATAGACTTGGACCCCTGTCACGGGTGCTACCCTTAAATACAAGTCAACAACACTAGGGAACAGTTCAAATTGTCAGCCCTAAGCATGAAAAGGATAGTGACTCAAAAAGCACTAGGGTAAATCAAAGTATCACAACAGGTTAATGGGTTCTCAGGCACCTATACAGAGCTAAGTGATACACACTACACACCAAAAGATAGACTAATCAAAGTATTAATGACAGTCTCAAAGCGTCCCACATCTACATGAGCATACAGTGTATATAGTCAATACCAACAGAGTGAGTATGTCACTTGTAGGAACAGGTGGTAAGATGAATAAATGACCCTAGATGTATTGAGCAATAGAGTGTGTTAATAGCATATAAAGGAAAATGCCTGATGAACGCCTATTAAATAACCTGGTGTTTGAAGTCAGTATCCCTAATGAAAAAAGTGAATGAAATGTCACAGTCCAAAAAGATTAGTTGCACAAGTTCAGGGTAGCATAGTTACATGAACCATGGGTCAGGGGTCCTGTCTAGCACCCCCACTCCGACGCGTTTCGTCCAGAGACTTTGACTAGGAGTGGTGAGGGAGCTGAAGCTGGGGACTGTTTATATAGGGTTATTATTCGCGCCAAAATCGGATGAGGGCGGCAGCAGCTGCAGGTGCTTACGGAGAATTATTTCCTGTATGCCATGTCTGCGTGTCAGACTGGCACGCATAGTGTCCGCGCGGGTAGTCTGCGCATCTTGTAGCTTGTAATGCTAAGTTCTACGTCTATCTGCTGCGCATGTGCGAAATGCGGCCTGCCCCATTTCGCACATGCCAGCAGATATGACTGTAGAACTTAGCATTTACAGCGACGCATGCGCAGACTACCGCGCGGACACTATGCGTCCAGTCTGACACGCAGACATGGCATACAGGAAATAATTCTCCTTAAGCAGGCCGCAGCTGCTGCCGCCCTCATCCGATTTTGGCGCGAATAATAACCCTATATAAACAGTCCCCAGCTTCAGCTCCCTCACCACTCCTAGTCAAAGTCTCTGACGAAACGCGTCGAGTGGTGGGCTAGACAGGACCCCGACCCATGGTTCATGTAACTATGCTACCCTGAACTTGTGCAACTAATCTTTTTGGACTGTGACATTTCATTCACTTTTTTCATTAGGGATACTGACTTCAAACACCAGGTTATTTAATAGGCGTTCATCAGGCATTTTCCTTTATATGCTATACAACACTCTATTGCTCAATACATCTAGGGTCATTTATTCATCTTACCACCTGTCCTACAAGTGACATACTCACTCTGTTGTGTATGACTATATACACGTTATGCTCATGTAGATGTGGGACGCTTTGAGACTGTCATTAATACTTTGATTAGTCTATCTTTTGGTGTGTAGTGTGTATCACTTAGCTCTGTATAGGTGCCTGAGAACCCATTAACCTGTTGTGATACTTTGATTTACCCTAGTGCTTTTTGAGTCACTATCCTTTTCAGCTTAGGGCTGACAATTTGAACTGTTCCCTAGTTTGTTGACTTGTATTTAAGGTGCACCCGTGACAGGGTCCAGTCTATTTTTTAAGTGTTTTAATCATTGTACTGTTTATCTATCCTTTTTTGCACTGTGTCAATAAATAAACTAATATATCAATTGCATACCTGAGTGCTCCCATACGGGTTACTTTTTTTCTCTTTCACTCAATACTAAAACCCTGGAGCACGCCAAACCTTACTTATGTAAGTAAATAACATATTTTCTTTGTGCTATGGTGGCGTGAATTTGCCGAAGGTAGATGCGAGGTATTTCTTTCCCACCCCTTCCCCCACTTTTTCCCCCCGCTTTTTGAACTATATATATACTATATATATATATATATATATATATATATATATATATATATATATTATATAGATACTTCCATCACCCCTTCTTTTATATATATATATATATAATCATATCTATCTATATCTAACTCTAATATATACAGTATATGGTCGCGCATGCGCAATGCAGTTGCGCATGTGCAGAGGGCAGCTGCAGGGCGGCCATATTCTGGATAGAGCTCTGCGGGGATTACAGCCCCCAGAATGCACAGGGCCAAGGCATCACATGCAGCAAACCAGCCAATTGGGCTGTAAAATTCTCCTGCTGAGGGAAATAGATACTTTTTGTGAGCTAGGGGCATGCCAGTCGAAGCTGGGAAGTGGAAGGGGTAGGGTGTGTAGGTGCAGGGCATCTGTTACCCCTGCACTAGGCCAGATAACCCCCTAAGGCCCCAGCTAACCCTGACTCCCCTCAGTTTGTGGTTGCTGCAGGGACCGGCCCATCAGTTAGGGACATGGCCCCTGTAGTGCCAGAGAGAGGGACACAGCCAGGACGTGGCAGCAAATTGGCGATCCGGTGGTCTGAGACCAGACCACCATATAGAGAGACTATCAAGGTGGGACACTCCTGCCGGACACCACCCAATCCAGAGGCGAGCTCGTCGCTGACAACGACAGCGTGGGACTGGACGGCTCCTTATCTACTGTCGGCGCTCCCGGGTGCTGGAGTACCCGGCAGGCATCATCAAGTGCACCAACTTACACACGTTAGATGTGGGCAGCGCTGTCTCACACACTTGTGTGGGTGGCTACTTGTGGACACCAGGGTGGTGAGTGATACTCATGAGGATTATAGATAGTTCCTAATTGTGGCCCTTTTTAGACTTTCTGACCCATTAGGTGGAAAGGGAAATACTTAGGAGTCTAGAATAAGTTGACTGAGATACATAAACATGTAATCTCAGACAATGAACCAAATGAGAGGATATATCCTATTACAGTACATTCATCTTATTTCAATAGAAAGTTGGCTCATCCATGGAAATGCCTTATAATTCATAGAGGGTGGCACTCATATTTATTGGCTAACATTCAGTCCTTGGAGGACAGTTTATTCATTGGAGTATGATCACTCACTGGTTCACCCAGCAACAGGACAAGGAGGACACCGGCTGGGAAATCTGCTCTTCTGTTCATACAGTATTTCCTGTGCATGTACTGTATGTAGCTCAGAAAATCACAGTTTCCATACAATTCAGCGGTAGTGTTGATGCAGAATGTCATAACATCTCACATAATGCACCAAACAAACCAATAAAGTCAGCTTCATCTGTAGACTGCCACTTACCTGTAAGCTCCATTCTCCCATGAGTAAGTGGCAGCTGTCTCAGTTTCCCTGAATTGCTTGCCACTATATACCCAGCATTCAGACATTGTACTGAAATAATCCATCATGTGAGCAATAATAATATTTTTCACTTCTTTAATTTCCTTCATCAAAGCAGAAGCCTTTGCTAACATTTGCCTAGAAAGTACTAACCAGATTATTTTTCATTTCAAATTCTGTCCTTAGGCCTTTATTTTCATAGGTCAGGATTTTTCTCTGGGTTTGTATAAAACGGAAAGTACAAACTCAGCCAAAGGTTGCTTTTTTATCTGCATAGCTCATTGTACAGAAATACGGCTACTTTCCCCAGTGTGTTAGTGAGACTTCTTCAGAAACCAGAGACCTTCACACTGTTCAATCTAAACAGTGTCACAGGTCAGGATTCTGCTTCCCTGGGTCTGTATAACGCTGAAAGAACAAACTCAGCCTAAGGTTGCTTTGTTATTTGCAGTTCTGTTTATAGAAAAACTGATCCTCTTCCCTGTTTATTAGTGGGATTTCTTCAAAGGCGGAGACCTTTACATTGTTCAATATAAACAAATCTCCTGGAAGCAGGAAGAAGCAGTTAAAAAAAGCCACCATTGAGATTAAGGAAGTGCGTGTTTGCAAATGTAACGGGTATTCCCCCTACCCCAATCGCAGATAGAGTGCATGTGAGGGGGAACCTACAAGTTACCAGGTGTGATGCAATATACCTGTTAGGCTCACAGGAGGTCTGAGCCTCCGCCAGTGAGAGCCTGGGTGAATCTTCTGGAATGATATTATTTACAGCGCCTCCACCTGTGTAGGATTCTAGGAGTGTAGAAGGTTCCCTACACAGGACCCACATATAGTAACCACCTACACAGGAGTATAAGTATAACAATTTACTATATGCAGATAATAACATAACTCATACATCAATGACAATAACCTTAGTGTCACCCATGTAACACTGGGCCTCATAGGTCGTAACCCAGCACCATATATCCCTGAGTCCCAAGTGTCCCAGGAGTCCCACAACCCCACCCACGTGTGGGACAGCGCTGCCCACTAAGATGAAGTGTATAGGCAGTGCACTTGGTGACTTGGATAATTCCTGCCCGGTGCTCCGGGTGCACAGATGACCTTTACTTGGAATCCCTTGCTCCAGAAGATGATCCAAGATGCCTCCGCCTCAACGGTGGGTGGCTCCCGCATGGAGTGATTCACCTTTATAATGTCTCTTATCTCTGCTAACGCAGAGGATGTTATACCTTCACGCAATTCACCTTCACTGCAATTCACCTTCACAGCAATTACCAGGATGGTTACGGTTCCTGGCTGGACCCTCACTTGTCTAGGTTCTACAGGACCCTGTCCCTATCTCAGGAGAGTCCCCTCAGTAACACAAGCTGGGGGTGAGTAGGGCCTTAGCTGGGCACTAAGGGGAGACTTCTGGCCTAGTGCAGGAGGCTACTTTCCTCCCTGCACAAACACACCCTCCCCTCTCTGTGTCCCAGCTCCTACTGACACTCTCAGGGCTGGGACCCGCTGCGCCCGGCAGTGCGGGCGGCTGCACGAGCGTTCCCCACCAGCAGGGGAATCCTCCCGAGCCAGTCCCAGTCCCCCTCACGGCACAGCTCACTACACGCTGTGACGCGTCAGCCGCCAGGGGATTCAAGAGAATTGTAATCCCAAGCGGCGACGCGTCACGTGGTATGGCTGTGAGCCAATGAGGAGGGGAGGCTTCGGGAGGAGGGGAGGCTTCAGGGAGCGGGGAGGAGAGTGTGGGGGGAAAGCAGCGTGAGTGCCTGTCTGTGTGTGTGTGTGTGTATGTGTGTGCCTGAGTGCCTGTCTGTGTGTGTGTATGTGTGTGCCTGAGTGCGTGAGTGCCTGTCTGTGTGTATGTGTGTGCCTGAGTGCGTGAGTGCCTGTCTGTGTGTGTGAGCGGCTGAGGAGTTGAGGGGCTAAACAGTTGAGGGTCTAAATAGTTGAGGGGCTGAGGGGCTGAATAGTTGAGCTACTATGGAGTGGTTGTATACAACATGTACATTCATTAAATAAATGCAACATCAAACAACATAGTGTCTATCAATACATGGTTGAGGGGCTGAACAACGGAGGGGCGGTCCCGCCCCCTCACATCATGACCGCGCCCCCACACATCATGGCCGCGCCCCCCCCCCCCTTTTGCCCCCCCCCCCCCCCCCCCCCCGCTCGCAAAAATGGTCCCTTTGGACCGGAAAATGCCCCAAGTGCCTCTCCACTCTCCTTGGTCCCACCTCCAGGCTTTTGACACCACTTGATTGACTGCTGCTGGATAATGCAGCCAATCGGTCAAGCAGGAAGCTGCCCAGCCCCTAGCAGCAGCCCTGCTCTCTCCCTTTTCGGGGAATTCCCACAGCCCCCCAAAACCAGTCAGGTCACTATGTCCAGAGAGGTAATACCTGTATACACATACATGTCCAGTATTACAGTACCTTTTATTTTTTTACTGGACAGAGTGTCCAAATACAGGACAGTCCAGTTCAATACCAGACACCTGGCAACATACGGTCATCCTTGGATTGTTTTTGTTTTACATTTTTCTTTTGGTATAATAATGTTGAGGTGTTTTTTGAGGTGGGTTAAATTGATCTGAAGGCAACATTTATTCTAGTACAGTACATGCAAACTAGTGTTTTACGTGGTCAAATAAGCACTTTTGAGAAATACTGTACTACTAATGCCATGTGCTACCCCAGGGAGGCAGTTGGAGCTTGGAGAGGTTGATGCGTGGCTAAGAAAGTGGTGTAGGAAGGAGGGGTTTGGGTTTTAAGAGCACTGGGAGTCTTTCTCCCAGGTGCTTTATAGTAGGGATGGATTGCATCTCAATGAAGATGGATCTTCTGTGCTAGGGAGGAATATGTTAAAAAGGTTAGAGGAAATTTTAAACTAGGAAGGAGAGGGGAGGAACAAGAAAGAGGTAAGGGACTAGACAGAATGGATAGGAATGGGGAAATAGTAATGGTTAATAGAGGTGAGTGAGGGAAAAGGGAAGATCAGCAAGCAGGGAGACACCCATTTTAAATACAGATAATACTAGTAATTAGAGACGGGCGAATACGCCCAAATCTGTTTCCCGGATTTTCGCTGATGTTACCCTCAAGGGGGACTTATTGTGTGTCACTGTGTCTGTATCACTGTGTGTGTGTGTCACTCTGTGTTTGCATCACTGTGTGAGTGTGTGTGTGTCACTGTGTGTGTCACTGTGTGTGTCAATGTGTGTATGTTACTGTGTGTGTGTGTGTGTGTCACTGTGTGTGTCACTGTGTGTATGTTACTGTGTGTGTGTGTGTGTGTGTGTCACTGTGTGTGTCACTGTGTGTGTCAATGTGTGTGTGTTTCAGTGTATGTGTCACTATTTAGTGAATAGGCCTCCATGAGAGGAACACTTGTCTTAAACATGGGAGTCTGAGAACCAGCATTGTTTTTTTTTTTTCATCTAATGCCACGGTAGTGACTGGAGCTGTAAAAACTGATTGCAGAAAATCCAGCAGGTCTGCACGGCTACAGGCGTTCTCGGTAACCAGGTAAAAGGCGTCTACTGCATCTGCCAGTTCATGGAAAAACGTTTGAAGATCTATTTTCCTTCAGGAGCAAAAATATGGTGTTTTAACTTCTGAGAACATAGATCATGATGACAGAACTCAGGAAGGAAAATTATAACAAACAGGGTTTAACTAGAGCAGAGATAAGGAATCCTGGGTAAATGGGATATATAGAGGGAGAAAGGGGGTGGCCCGGTATTAATGGGGTTGCACCCCATTTGGCCATCCCCTGACCTCACCAGGGAGACAAGGGGTTAACTGGGCTGCGGTCCAGAAATGTGATTTAACCCTTGTTATAACATGAAAATGTATATTCCCCTGTCCCCATGCTTTATTGTGATATCTGGTTATATCGGTGTCTGCATCACACATACACTGGGATCCATCCGGGAGGGCAAGGGTTAATAGTTCTTTAGTGATTATAGCCCTTTGTGTAATTTTCCCGCCTTTTCAGGCACCATTTTGCAGAGTCCCATAGGTCGCCATTAGAGCTCCATGCATTTCAATGGCGGATCTTGCTGTTTTGGACCTGTTTCCCTCGAAGACCTGCAGATGGCATCCGAGACGAGGAGCGGCGGTTTCCCATTGTAAGTCAATGGGCTCATTGACTTCAAAGGAGGTTCCTCGGCGGCGCTTTCCAGGAACGAGTTGGCTGCCGTCCAAACCGCAAAACCGCAAAGCGGATACTTTTTCTAAAAGAGAGCTTTGATTATTGTTAGTCAAGTTCAACGTTAAGTGGCGTGGGAATCAAAAGTTCTAGGGCACCCAGAAATAAAATTATTTTTGCCCCTAGTCCCTAGACCTCCCCCCACTCGACCACCACCGGGTCCCTGTATCCTGGACCCCTCAGAAGGGTCGTGCCGAGAGAGCGGGTCGCGCCATAGGTTCCAATGGCGGCGGCAGAAACAGCTCAAGAAATCGACTAAATGTGAAAAGCTGAAAACCATGCATCCCTACCTCCGGTTCCGGAGGGTCCTGGGGGCCAGGGTTTGGGATATCTGTAAGCACTGCTCCGGCATGGCTGCAGAACCATCCCTGACCCTCTTGGACCAACCCGACGGAGTATGGACCCCCTTGAAAGTTCGGGGAATTCACCCATAGACTCCAATGGCAGCCAATTTCCATTGACTGGCTATGGCGGAGAAACCCCATAGACTTCAACGGCGGCGATGCCCCGTTGAAAGTCTATGGCGGCGGATTCCCATAGCCACCAACGGCGGCTGTTTGCCATTGGAAGTCTATGGCGGCGGAGCCCGTTGTTTTCAATGGGGATATAGTGAAAAACCGTGATTTAATTTACAGCGGAGTTTTTGTATTAAAATAGGAAACGGTTTAAGTTGTATTTGTGTAACTCCAGTTTCGAAGGTCATAGCGGGCTGAAACTCGGACCATATGGTGTTCCAGTTCCGGCATTAAGATCTGGGTAGTTTGGACCCGCTAGGCCCAATGGAACCGGATATTTTAATATGTTTGTATTTTACCTATAATACTGTATCCCAAGGCAGGGATAAAACCCAGAGGAAATTCCTTGGCATACAAGGAAGCATATGGTCAGAGAGGCGACCCAGTGTCTAGGACTTAAGTGTTGTTCAAAGGATTTTTTCACCCTCACTGTTTACCTGAGGGCGGAGACGACTCAAACCAGAGCAGTCTGTGAGTGTCACATTTTACACCTTCCAACAAAGAGTATCCTGCCAGAAACTCCATTTGGTAGACTGGCTGGCATTCCTGATGTAAATGTGGGGCTACAGAAATGAGACCCCAGGGTCCTAGTGCACATGAGCTAACTAGCAGTGGGGCATGGATTAAAATGTGTTCCCACGTTAAAGATTGGATACAGATAATTGTTGTCCAATCACCTGTACTTAATGTTAAGGATAGGATCACAAAAGACATATAAACTGTGGTCAACCCTATATCCTTTGTCTTCTATACCATCTGAATTGTTACCTGATTGCTGGAGAATTGCTATTTGATACTTCTCATTCCCCAACCCCCAAGTAAATGCTACTTCTTGCCTGTTACTGTACTATTTTGCGGTGTTCACTTATGTAAGGAATAAATATACTTTATTATATCTAAGCCTCGTTCAGTTCAACCCAGTTATTTGGTGTATTATTATAGCCTGTCACAAAGCTCCCGTCACAGGATAGCAGGCAAGTTAACAAACAGGACTGAGAGACAGGGTCAGGGAAACAGAGGCAGGACTAGGGAATGGAACAGGTACAGGGATGTGGGCTGGCGAGAAAACAAAGGTACAAATTTCCTGAAGTTTAAATAGGGGACAGAGGAGGAAGTGGGTAAGTCCTAGGCTGCAATGCTTCTAGGAGTTGTAGACTTCCTGGGCTAAGCCCAGTGGACAGGGCCGCATACAGTTTTCCTGGGGCCCAGGACTAACGTTTCCACTGGGGGGCCCCCACCCACGTGTCGTGGCCTTGCGAGAACCCCCCCATTTTTTCATCTCACACACCTCCTCCCTCTCACCCCCTCTTACATTCCCCCATCACCCTTTCCTTCCCCACTCTCTCACACCCCCACCTCTCCCACCCCCATGTACTTTTCTCCCCTCCTTACACTCAATAACCTCCCTCCCCAATATACGCCCACACAATGACACATACAGAATGTCACACACACTGACACACATACAGCGACACACACAGTGACACACACACAGCGACACACACAGTGACACACGCATGACAAACACAGCGACACACACACACACAGTGACACACAGTGACACACACACAGGGACACAGTAACACACACACACACAGACACACACACATACAGTGGCACTCACCCACACAGTGCAACACACACACAGTGAAACACACATATACACACAATAAACCCCCCTCCCCGAACACACACACAAAATAAGCCCTCTCCCCCCTTGGTGTGGGTAAGGTGTCTTGAGAGGGTATAAGGGGAGACTGGGGCATGTGGGGCCATTGGATGGGCCTGCTGGAGCAACATGGCCAGCACAAGGCAGAGACCAGCAGGCCTGCGGAGGCCTGGGGAGGGAGGGACAGGTGGATGTGCCGGGGGAAGGGGAGGGCCCTGCAGTCCTGAAGGAGGGAAGGGAGGGACAGATGGGCAGTGCTGAGGGAAGGGGAGGGCCCTGCAGTCCAGCAGGAGGGAAGGGAGTGGGGCTGCAGCCAGGAAAGGGGAGAGCCCTGCTTGCCTGCACAGAGTGGAAACTGTAGTGTTGCCGACAGAAAGGCCGGGCTCCTTGACTGGGCGGGCCCAGGATAGCACCCTGGCTGTCCTCCACTGTCAGGGGCCCTGCCGGTTGATAACTGCAGCACTGCAGCCAGAACAAAGTTCATGGTGACAGGCTTTCTGAGCACTGCAAAACCTGGCCAATCGCCGATGCACAGGTCTCACAGATTAACAATGACTCTGCTTTAGGAATACATGTTACCCTGACCTGAGTTCACACCCTTCCCCAGAGTTCACAAGAACTTTACATAACCCAAAGTAGATTATGGCCCAAGTCTCCATTGTTTGCTGGCCAGACTGAGTAGGCTACCAGCCCACCACACAATGGAGCCTTACAAGTTACACACAGTAAAACATAATAAAAATAAAAAACAAAATAAACATGAAGAATAAACTGTCCTACATAAGGAAACAGAAATATGTTTTGTCAGCCATTTCGGCTACAATAATATGACCATATGAGCCTAAAATATAGGCAGCTATCATGATGCGAAGGGTCAACCAGTGGGCTTACCCCCTGCTATCAGAGAGAGGGACAGCTTCTCTCAGCTCAGCTGAGGTAGGTGGTGGACCCGGTAGGAAATAACGCAGCTGGAGTCCCAATTAGAAGCAGGGACTCCCGCTGCATGAATCCCTTCAGAGCATCCAGTTTACGCACGCACTTAGCATTGCATCTGCATGTTCTTGAGTATACAGGAAGGACCAGTCTCCATTTGTTATGTTTTAGTGGCGGACAGTGCTCCTTAAGATAAGGTCCCGAAATATGGCCAAGTTAAACTCAGTGGTTCACAAAAGAAGAAGCACTCTACAGAGGTCCCCATGAAGGACGCCCCAGAGTGAAATAGGATCAGCTCTATCGGCAGGTCCGCACAGGCCTCATCCGCACAGGCCTCAGTCATAGTCTGTTTAGGAATGATAGTTCAGAGACAGGAGTTATCCGTTTTCCACATTGAGTCGGCCAGGACCTGGGAAGGGGCCCCTTATGACAGAGCATGACGGACATTATGCAGAACGGGAGCAGGTCAATCACTGAGAAACCAGCCAAGTGTCCACACCTCCTCACTTTGAGGGCACCCAAAGGATGAAATAGTCAAAGGTTCAAGCAGACCAAATGGAACAGATGACATCCGTAACTATGTGTACTGTGTATGAATGAAAAGAACTCTGGTAAAAAAGGGTAAATAAAGAGTGTTGTTTGTACTACAAAAGTTCCTGGCACCCATCTTTTCTTCCCTATCATCACCCAGCTGCATGAAGCCTGCACCCTGTGTCAGGTAATGCCTCTGAGTAGCCACTATAAGAAACACTTATGTACAGTTGTAGCCAGACTTACTGCCTACGTGACTGCAAAGGTTTGCAAGGCCGGAGAACAGCCAGGCTGGGGATCGATTGTGGCCAAGAAAGTAGTAAGCATCCCGGGAGTATTAACTCAGCGGCGGTCCCTGCATTTTAATGGGACCACAACATCATTAATCATTTAGAGCCAGCCATGAGTCCGTAAGGACTGCGTATAGGTGTCCCAGAGAGAGGCAGCCTCTCTCTGTGTCTTCCTCAACAGCTCTAATAGCAAAGCATTTTTTTTTAATACAGGATTTAAGCAGGGAGTCTCTGAAGATGAACCCCATTAATTTCAACTATGAGGACCCCCTGCTTCCAAAGATAGAGACCTCTGTAAGAGGTGTCATTAACCGCACAAGCTCCCACAGCACACCACATGGGCCCAGGCTGAGTGGCATCTGGCACCATTTATGGGGGTCTGTACCTCTGGAGATTAATGGGGTTCACCAGCAGAGACCCCCTGCTTAATTCTGCATAAATAAATAAAAAGTAAAAAGCACAGTAAAACATTAAACATACTGTACATTTAATATGAATGTTAAACCATATCTCCCCCCCCCCCCTCCCCTTCGGAAGCAGGAGGTAAAGTGTACTGCTGCGGCCGAGTTTATTCGAGCATTTGCCCGTTCTCGGCCGCAGCAGTAGCCTGGCGCGCGCCGGAGGGTGACGGGCGCGCGCCGAAGCAGCGGAAGAGCGCCCTCTGATCGGGGCGCTCTCCCTCCCGCTGCCGGGTCCGCCGGGTCCCCCGGAACCCCCTGCCGCCGTCCCCCACATCGCGGGACACCAGGGCTCCCTCGGGGAGCCCTGGACGCGCGTGCAGGGGGCGCACGCTCCCGATGACGCGTGACCGCGCGTCGGTGACGCGCGGCACGCCGAGGGGCGGCCACTAGCAAGCCGGGAAATCTCCCGGCTTGCGGATCTGGCCGCAGTGCAATAAACTGTGTCGCCAGTGTACATGTGTGAACAGGGTTCTGCCCCGCTCCCGATGGGATTAGAGTATTAGCTTCTTGGTCAGTTACCTGTGATCTCAGGGTTCCCTCTGGCAGGTTCAGGCCTTGGCTGTAATCGAGGATAGTTGGTGATTGTGAGTACAGGATAAAGAATAGGGCGCCAGGATCTTTTGAAACTCAAAGGTCCTTTATTAACAGGCACATCAGTTCCAGGCTTGCACAGGATGAATGATCACTCTCTTAATACACAATGGACTCTCACAGCATATCATAGGACACAGCATATCATTAGGCAGGTTTTTCTTAATGTACCTTGTAGGGCAATTTCCCTTCTTGACCCTTCTCATTCAGATATGCACTTTCATGCAGGCTTTAGCCTCTATTCCACCTCAAGCCCACACCTAGCAAGGAGTTGGTTCCACCAACCTCCTCTGCCAGAGCGGTCTCATTTGGCTTCCTAGTCCCTAGAACCCTGCATACCAGAATACTCCTTCTTCCTGAACTTCACTTGGAAAGGTCTTGCATGAGGCTCCCAGGCAGTCTACACTTTCCCTGCTCACTCGCCCCTAGGTGAGGGATGAACCTGAACTTCCCTAGTGAGGGATCAATTACTGTAACTGCCTTTTGCAGAACCAGACAGGAACTCCTCCCACAGGAGGCAGGAAAGGATGCACAGCCGTCGTCATGAAGAAGCAGAGGGAGGCTGAACTGGTGACTGGTAAAACTTTATTGAACAAGTGTAGTGCTGACGGATCTTCTTGTGATGCGATTCAGCCCATGAGGCCTTTGTCAAAGAATGATCCGTCAGTCATACTGAACCACTTTATGAAGCCCGTTCAAACCCAAACACCTGTGGTGCAGCTGAACAGCCGATGGGCCACAGTTGTGGGGTAGACCATGCCAGTGTCAAAAAATACATATATACATAATTGAAATAAGTTAAAATTGGGACCAGAGACATATAGAATAATTGTACAACATATGTAAATACAATAGAATGTTATATAGGCTCCTGGTCAACAAATTAAAAGTTAAAAACATAAATCTCAGCAAATACCCTAATGTCAAAACTGAAACATGAAAAATCTATAGCACTATACCCAAATGCGTGGCTGGAAACTGAAATGTCTATAATAACATGAATAAAGACATTGCTATATTGCAAGATGAAATAAACAAATATGCAAAAATAATAAACTGATAATGAAAAATTGAAAAATTGAAAAAGAAAAAGGGAGGAAAAGGAGGGTGGGGGGCTAGGGGGGTGAAGGGGGAAGGGGAAGAGGGGAGGGAGAAGGGAGGGGGTGGGGGGGAAATAATGATAATAATGATAATTGATAAATAAATAACGATAAATCAATCATGAAGAAAATGTTGTAATTCCCATTCAACATTCAGACCGTGTGGTTGCAAGGTGTTAAGGGAAAAAATCCATTGCATCTCTTTTCTATTGAGATAGTTGAGCCTATTACCACCCCTGATTTTGAGAGCAACATGTTCAATACCGAAGAATCTGAAGTTTTTTAGCCCACCTACCGGACACTCAGTGAAGTGTTTAGACACTGGATGCAAGGTGTCTTGTTTATTAATTAGTCTGGTATGTTCAGAGATTCTAACATGTAGTGGTCTGATGGTCCTCCCCACATATTTGCAATTACATCCACAAACAATAACATAGACCACATAACTCGTGTGGCAATTAATGAAGCAGCTGATTCTGTATCTGTTACTAGGATAAAGTGTATGCACATTTTTGGTTGGTAACGCATATATGCAGTTCCTATAGAAACCGCATTTGTGAAATCCTTTAGGTATATGTCCTATACGTGACTGTTGTCGTGACTGGAATAAACTTCTAGAAATAGAAGTGGCAAGAGTATTCGCCTTTCTGAATGCAAATCTAGGTCCGGATTCAGTAATGGATTTCAAGTCAGGGTCCAATTTGAGAATGCTCCAATGTTTGGAGACAATCTTTTGTATTTAATACACATCTCTTAATACACCATGGACTCTCACAGCATATCATAGGACACAGCATATCATTAGGCAGGCTTTTCTTAATGTACCTTGTAGGGCAATTTCCCTTCTTGACCCTTCTCAATCAGATAAGGACTTTCATGCAGGCTTTAGCCTCTATTCCACCTCAAGCCCACACCTAGCAAGGAGTTGGGTCCACCAACCTCCTCTGCCAGAGCGGTCTCCATTTGGCTTCCTAGTCCCTAGAACCCTGCATACCAGAATACTCCTTCTTCCTGAACTTCACTTGGAAAGGTCTTGCTTGAGGCTCCCAGGCAGTCTACACTTTCCCTGCTCACTCACCCGTAGGTGAGGGATGAACCTGAACTTCCCTAGGGGAGGGATCAATTATTGTAACTGCCTTTTGCAGAACCTACTTAGACATACAGCAGGAGGAGCCAAACTATTCCTCCCCCTCTTCTAGCAGCTCCATAAGCCCAGACTTGTGCCTGTAAGTTGCTACACTCAGCAACTGAGGGGATGTGATCTCACCAGCTAACTATTCACCCTAGCATTTCCTGCTCTTACCAGGACTTATGTGCCAGGCTGTGGGGGAATATAGTGAGGATGCTACACATCTGTAAACTCCCTAGGAGCTGGAAAGGGAGGGTTACACGTATCATTACATAAAACACAGACAGAGCTCAGTTTTTAGCACATCTAGTGAGACTCATACACGGTACAGTGCCTAAATATATATGGAATAACTAATAAGTAAATGGTCTTTTAGTTTGACATTTTTGGCCAAAATTGTTGTAAGCCCCTGAGCCAACGCCAAGGCAGACCACATATCAGGGGTCCCTAACGCTAATATAAATTCTTAATAACCTGTTTGATAACAGGAAGCAGGCCAATGAGAGTCAGTGAGGGGTGGGACAGTGTGGCATTGGTGTTGGACGTAGGCCAATGAGAGGTGTGCGGGGGCGGGCATGGCCTGAGCAGGAGTGACAGGCCCAAGGTCCAATGCGATTGACCCTTGGGACGCAGACATACAGTGATTTCACAAATATATAGTAGATATGACATTGCTGTTTTCTCATTACACAAACCAAAAGAATTCCCCATTTTTAAAACATGTGCTGTCTCAAGTAGCCAATTAAAAGCTCTTTACACATGTAAACTAAAGATAGCAGAACAGTCAGAATCCGTTCCACAGATTTCCATCACAGATTTTTGCCATAATCCGATCAGCACGCAAAATCTGAAGGTGGATTGGGTACTAAAATAATCAGACCGGGAACCTCAGAGATCCCCATTGGATTTCGTATCCCTGAGAAAGAGAGGGAGAGATCCATCGCCTAAATTCTATATTTGTGCTTACAGTATACTGATCCAGAGGAAGGCAAACAAAAAAAACACAGTGAAATATCATCTAATGAAATTTCATAAGGGGGAGAAAAAAAAAATTAATTCCTGACTACAAATATTGGCAATTAGATTACTCCCTGGATCAACATCCTTCTCATGTTTACTTATTTGGTATATCCCCGTATAGCTTTCCTTTCTAAAAAAAGATGTCCAACCTTTTTTTGAACATATCTATTATATCTGCCATCACAGTCACCATGGGTAATGAATTCCACATTTTAATTGCTCTTACTGTATAGAACCCTTTCCTTTGTTGCTGGTGAAATCTCCTTTCCTCCAACCTTAAGGGATGCCCCTGAGTATTTTGTACTGCCCCTGGGATGAATAGGTTTTTTTTAAAGGTCTTTGTCGTGTCCCCGAATATATTTGTATATAGTTATCATATCCCCTCTTAGACACCTTTTGTAATGTAAACAAATCTAATTTAGCAAACCTTTCCTTATAAGTAACATTTTACATCCCCTTTATTAATTTGGTGGCTCTTCTCTGCACTTTTACTATTTCCATAATGTCTTTTATTTATGAAGTGGTGCCTAAAACTGTACTCCATATTCAAGATGTGATCTTACTAATGCTTTATAGAGGGTCATAATTATGTTTACTTCCCTTCCATCCATTGCCCGTTTAATGCAAGATAAGATCGTGTTTGCCTTTGCAGCTACTGCATGACTTTGGGCACTATTCCTAAGCCTGCTGTCTACAAGCACTCCTACATCCTTCTCCATCAAGGATTCCCCCAATTTATCCCCATATAATTTGCCTGTTTACTCTTGTTTCCCAAATGCATAACCTTACATTTATATGTATTAAACCCCATCTGCCATTTGCCTGCCCAAGTTTCCCGTCTCTCCAAGTCCTTTTGGCGAGAAAGTACATTATGCTCTGATTTGTGATATAAAAATACAAAAGAGAATGTATAGTGTAGTATATCTCAACAATATGTACAGGTTGATTAAAGAAATAATCTGCATTTACAGAGTTATCTCTTTTTTTCAAGCATGTTTACATGCTTTTTTCCTACTTCAAGGAGTTACATCAGACCAAGGGTTAATCCTTCTCTGTGGATGCAGCTGTGATACAAGGCGTGGGCGAGACAGATGCAACGCTGAGGAGCGTCCTGTGGTGGAGAGAATGCCGGTTGATGTCTTTCACCATGCAGAGAAACATCAACACTGGCTTACCCTATGCTAAAATCGACTGTCACGTTTGTGAGTCTGATTTTATTTGTGTGCATTTTTATGATTAAATAATGATAATACACTAGGAGACTCTCCCCTTGATCCAGTGAAGTGGGTGGGCCCACTGTGGAGAAGGATTAACCCTTGATCTGATATAACTCCTGGAAGCAAGAAAAAGCCTGTAACGCATGCCTGTCAAACTCAGAATAGCTTGGGTACAATTCTTAAGTCCGATTTTATAAACTAAAACCTATGCGCACACATTTTTCTTGTTTTCCTTAAAAATATATAAATATTGCTGGTATCTATCTTCCTTTCCCCCTCCCCCCCCCACCCCTCCCTTTTCCCCCCTTCCTCTTTCTCCCTCTCTGCCCCAACCCTTCTTTCTCTCCCCCCCCCCCACAATTCCTTCTCCTCCCTTCTCTATATATCTCCCCCAATCCTGTCTCTCTGTTTGCCCCTTCACTCTTACTCTTCTCTACCCTACTGCACACACAATACCCTGCCTGCCCCACAATCACACACAACACCCCCACTGCCCCACAATACTCACACAATATCATACCTGCCCCACAATACACACAAATAATACCTCCTTCCCCTTCAATGGCACCACCTTCCCCACAATACCCCTGCTGCCCCACATAAACACTCTTCTCCCCACAATAGCTTTACAACTTCCCCTCTCCCTCACAACAGCCCCACACCGGCCTCGTCCCACACAATTGCCCCACACTTTATCTTGAGGGAGCCTACAGTGCCATGCGGCCTTCTTTTGGCATGCACAAGTGAAGGAGGAGGAGGGTACCAGCGGGGGCAGAGATGGGGCATGCACAAGTGAAGGAGGAGGAGCGTACCAGCGGGGGCAGAGATGGGGGCATGCACCAGTGAAGGAGGAGGAGCGTACCAGCGGGGGCAGAGATGATGCACCAGTGAAGGAGGAGGAGGGTACCAGCGGGGGCAGAGATGGGGGCATGCACCAGTGAAGGAGGAGGAGCGTACCGGTGGGGGCATGTACCAGTGGGGGAGGACAAGGAAGGTGCACGCAAAAGAGGCTCGCCGAGCCTCTGCAGTTACAAGACTCCTGTCCCAGCTTTCTCCCCATGTCGACTCGTGGGTTCGGGCTACATGGTGATACCTACTGTAGTGGACCATCTACAGACCATGGTGCGCGAGTTTCACAGCCCTGCTGTAAAGAAAAAGATACTGACATGCTTGAAAAAAGAGACAGCTCTGTGGGGCCTATTCTAGTTGTTCGGAATTGTGACAAATCGCTTCTAAAGTACATTTTAGAAGAAGATTTGCATGTTTTGCTATTCTATAAAACAGTTTTCACATGTGCAGGCCATGCTACAAAGGAATTTTTAGAAGTGCTTTCATTCCGCCAGTCCAAATCCGGGACTAGTGACCAAAATCACTAAATCTCGCAGAGGGTGACTTCCTAATGTAATTATATCTCCAGTGGTATATATGTCCCCTCAAACCTCCCCCCAAATAAAGTAGAATGTAAATGCATGGTGCTAAAGACCAATAATATAAAATATAATTGAATGAATAAAGAATACTTGTAGAAGGATCCCCAGGATAAATACTTGATTGAAGACAACAGGTATTGGGTGTAGACTCCTGGATAGTGAACTCACCACATAGTGAGAAATTGACACACATTAACACCAGGAGTCATAAGCATATAACTCCCCCTAGATAATACCAAAATCTCATTAAAGATTGTAGCCAGGAAAACATGTAGCAAGCAAGTGACTCACTTTTGAAGCTGCAACGTCCATGCAATCCAGCAGTGGGGGTCCTTAGGTGTGCCTCCATCCAGTAGGTATGACAAGAGAAAAAGGAAGAATGGTGGAGCACTACAACAAATGTCCATAGAAAAATAAACAAACAGGAGAGTGCGTTTCCCATACAACTACATTTGTTGTAGTGCTCCACCATTCTTCCCTTTTCTCCAAATAAATTAGGGAGATTCAACTGTTGTAAGACCTGTGCATCGACGATTAGCCAGGGACTACAGTATTCTGAAAACCTGCCCCCATGGAGTCTTTTCTGGCTGCAATGTTGCAGTTATCCAGTTACGGGCGTAACACAAAAGAACTACAACTCCCAGAGGCATTGCAGCCTAGGATTCCAAGTCCTCATCTGCCCTCTACTTAAAGTCCAGGAAGTTGCTCCTTCCTGGTGTTTTCAACCTTTGTTTGCATGCCAGTCCACGTCCATGTTACTTGGCCCATGCCCCAGTCCTGTCCCTGTTTTCAGTCCTGTTTATGTAACGTTGCCTGTTATCCTGTGTACCCAGGAATGTTTGTCTTTGCCCTTTATTAAATCCTATTTGTTATCATTTTCCTTCTTGAGTTCTGTCATCATCCTCTGTGTTCTCAGAGTTTGAAAACACCATATTTTTTGCTCCCGAAGGAAAAGGGATCTTCCAAAGTTTTTTTCTATCAACTGACAGATGCAGTGGAATCCTTGGGGGAGGAAGTTGGTGCCCTTGTTACCCAGAGCACCTATACCCGCACAGACCTGCAAGCTTTTCTGTATCCAGTTATTCCAGCTCCAATCGCTACTGTGTCATCGTCTAAAAAAGTTACTGCTGATTCTCAGACTCCCTCATTCAAGATAAGTGTTCCTCTCACGGATATCCCTACAGTTCCTTGTTTAACCATTAATTCTACTTGGACTCCCACTCCAAGACAAGTTTACGTATCGCGGATTCTCCTGCAACGTTTGAGGTACCTTTTAATGACTTATGCTGCAAAGGTAAGTTTACCTTCCACCGACTTTCCTGCAGCACTTGATATAAGCGCTGCTGATTCTCAGGCTCCCACTTCAGAGACAAACGTATCATTCCCCGCAGTGCCTGTTATAACCACTGACGACTCTGGAACACCCATTTCAAAGACAATTTTAAGTATCACTAATTTTTCTGGAGGGTCTGAGATTCTTATTACTTACTCTAAGATTCCCACATCAAAGTCTAGTTTTCCTCTCACTGATTTCCCTACAGTGCCTTATATAACTCTTCATGATTCTAGGACTCCCACTCCAAAGCCATGTTTAGGTCTCGCTGATTTCCCTGCATTACCTGATCTAATCCTTACAGATTTAAAGGATACTGCTTTAAAGACAGATTTACTGCTCACGGATTCCTGTGCAGAGCCTAGCGTACAGTACCCATTGCTGATTTTATGGCACCTACTTAAAAGAAGCACACCTCTCTTGGATTTCCCTGCAGTGCCTGATGTGCAATTTGCTGATTCCTATGCTCCCACCGTGAAGACAAGCATACTTCTTTCTGATTACCAATCAATATCTGATGCATCCTTTGCTGATTCTATGATCCCCACTGCCAAGGCAAGTTTTATGCACACTGATTCTCTTGCCGAGCCTGATGTATCTATGGCAGATTCCAAGGCTCCCACGTCAAAGACAAGTTTACTGCTCACGGATTCCATGCATACATTCTGATATCCAGCTGCCCAAGGCTGTTGGCCTCCTACTGACAGCCAATTCAATGTCTAAGAACTACTTTGTTGCCTCGACAGTCACAGATAAGTAGCTATGTGTAACTGGACTAGACGTTGACATGAAGATTGTATCTGCTCCTTTCATTGGGCCTATTCAGTCACTATCTATGCTACCCTTTAACCGGATTAAACCCTTGACCGTTCAGTCTCACAAAATCCTGCATGCTGATCAGAGTAATACAATTACTTCACTAGAACTTTTGCCTTATGTTTCTGACCTGCCATCTGCGCTTCCTACGTGATACTCTGGAACTCCTATGGAGGAATTTGCTTCAAGCTATCTGTCCCAAGCCTTGCTGCCACTCTGCATGCTCAAGTATTCAGACTCTCATCATGAACTGGTATCTAGGTGTATGCAATCGGCTGAGCAACAAGTCTTAGGCCTCGGCTAGGGTGGCCGCTCACGCTGGCCGCTATGAAACACATTGGGCAATGTGTGTTGCCAGCATGAGCAAGCGCCTGCTCGGCGCTTAGCTGCTTGCAGAGCAAGCAAATTTGAATGTATAATCCGCAAGCGCGTCACGTGAGCGGTTCGCCGAATGAGGGTGAACCGGCTCCATGACGTCATGGCTGCGCCCCCCGATTCACCCCCTCCCCCCCGCCTGTGCACCTAGCCAGCCAAAAGACTAAGTACACCCTTTCTGCTTCCATAGGATTTAAGATGCTAAGAAGCAGACAGGTGCTGCTAATCAAATGCCCTCGATTAATTGATCATCAGCAAGTGTGACCACCTCTATAAAAGCAGAAGTTTTAGCAGTTTGCTGGTCTGGAGCATTCAGGTGTGTTAACACAATGCATAGGAGGAAAGACATCAGCCTTGATCTTAGAGAAACAATTGTTGCTGCCCATCAATCTGGGAAGGGTTATAAGGCAATTTCCAAACAATTTAAAGTCCATCCTTCTACAGTGAGAAAGATTATTCAAAAGTGGAAAACATTCAAGACAGTTGCCAATCTTCCCAGCAGTGGACGTGCCAGCAAATTCACCCCGAGGTTAGACCGTGCAATGCTCAGAGAAATTGCAAAAATCCCAAGAGTTACATCTCAGACTCTACAGGCCTCAGTTAGCATGTTAAATGTTAAAGTTCATGACAGTACAATTAGAAAAAGACTGAACAAGTATGGTTTGTTTGGAAGGGTTGCCAGGAGAAAGCCTCTTCTCTCTAAAAAGAACATGGCAGCACGACTTAGGTTTGTAAAGTTGCATCTGAACAAACCACAAGACTTCTGGAACAATGTCCTTTGGACAGACGAGACCAAAGTGGAGATGTTTGGCCATAATGCACAGCGCCACGTTTGGCGAAAACCAAACACAGCATATCAGCACAAACACCTCATACCACTGTCAAGCACGGTGGTGGAGGGGTAATGATTTGGGTTTGTTTTGCAGCCACAGGACGTGGGAACCTTGCAGTCATTGAGTCCACCATGAACTCCTCTGTATACCAAAGTATTCTAGAGTCAAATGTGAGGCCATCTGTCCAACAGCTAAAGCTTGGCCAAAATTGGGTCATGCAACAGGACAATGATCCCAAGCACACCAGCAAATCTACAACAGAATGGCTGAAAAGGAAAATAATCAAGGTGTTGCAATGGCCTAGTCAAAGTCCAGACCTCAACCCGATTGAAATGCTGTGGCTAGATCTTAAGAGAGCTGTGCATAAACAAATGTCCACAAACCTCAATGAGCTGAAGCAACGTTGTAAAGAAGAGTGGGCCAAAATTCCTCCACAATGATGTGAGAGACTGATAAAGTCATACAGAAAATGATTGCTTCAAGTTATTGCTGCTAAAGGTGGTTCTACAAGCTATTGAATCATAAGGTATACTTCGTTTTTCACACATGGCTTCTCCATTTTGGCTTTATTTTTGTTAAATAAATCATGACACAGTGTAATATGTCATGTGTTGTTGTTCATCTGAGGTTGTATTTACCTAGTTTTAAGACCTGCTAAGGAACAGATGATTGTTATTATGTCCTGATATGTAAAACCATAGAATTCAAAGAGGGTGTACTTCCTTTTTCACACAACTGTAAATATACATAGTGAAAACTACATCTATAAGACAACGGAGACTTTTGGTTACATCCTTGGTTAGCAGGCTTGGCATTATTTGATCAAAGGATGTAACCAAAAGTCTCCTTTGTCTTATAGATTTAGTTTTCACTATGTATATTTATTTCCCCATTTATTGTTACCCCAATGTTAGAAGCACAGGGATTAACTTTCTGTTTTTGCAACTTTTGTATTATTATATCGCAAAGAAATACACTGTGCCTCAAGAAGTCCATTCCTCCTTCTCATGAGTCTCAGAACAAAGCCACTTAAAAAGATACACAGCGTTACTGTTTATAATGTCTCGTCTCACAGATAAACTTTTTCTCTGGTGGGAGTTCTCCGAGACCTTTCCGGCTCCTTTTAGAAGATTGCACTTTCCTGTGACCTGTTTAACAAGAATTTCCGTTGATCCAGCTATTTCTATCTTCCTGTTCTGCTTCCCTAGCACTTCAAACCCACTTAACTTTGTCTTTGCTTGCTCCTTATGCTACTGCAAACACCTGACATATATTGACTTATAGCTGCACTGATCTCCGCCTCATCTGACCACTTTTCTGCTTCACCCTCACAGTACTAGGCAACTATTTTTCTGCTCGTTGCTTCCTTTGCTCTGGCCACTACTATTGTATACAGAAAAAAACAAGTGGAAAAGGAAAGGACAAGCAGGGCAGTTACTTTTTATAACAATATAATCTTCAAATTAAAATCTTGACAGGTTTTACCTAGACTGATCATTTCCTTACAATGACTATGTTTAATACATTGCATGTGCTAATCTGCGTGACTGGTTGATTTCAAGTGCTGGTTGTATTAAATGCGCAGTTAGAACTAGAAGCAGTTTGATCAAGGAAGCGGTTAAACAAGGTATAGAATATTGAAGTACAGTTTACTGTTAGTACTTATAAACTTCATAGTTGCTAGAATGAGCAGGATTGAAAATGCCACTCAATGCACATCTTGCCACATGTATTGTGGAGCATACCGCTGTGGGAAGTGTGAGCGGGTGGTCTCTTTAGAGTCAGAGATTGCTGATCTGAAGAGGAATCTTGCAATATTGAGGGACATTGACAATCTTGAAAAGGGTTTAGTGGTCACTGAGCAGGCCCTTGCTTTGACTAGTGGTGCAGATGGTGGCGCTGTTAGTGAGGAGCAGGAAGGTAGCTGAGTAACAGTTAGAAGGGGAACAAGGGGCAATAGGGAGAGGCAGGCCAGTTCTGAGCTGGCCCATCCCAATAGATTTGCCGTGTTGAGTGAAGATATTGGGAGTGTCAGGCCAGAAATGGCAAGGCTGGGGGGGGCTGATTCCTCTAGCAGCCAGGGAAATAGTTCTTCCAGCACAGAGGGGACTCAGGATGCTCAGATACAAAGAAAGATTGACGTGGTAGGGGAATCCATTATTAGGAAGGTAGATAGGGCAATCTGTTGCCATGACCGCATGAACCGAACAGTTTGTCTCCCAGGAGCTCGGGTTCGGCCCATTGCGAATCGGGTAGACAGATTTTTGGGAGGGGCTGGGATTGACCCGGCGGTCTTGGTACACGTTGGCACCAATGTCAAAGTTAGAAAAAGATGGAGGGTCCTAAAAAATGATTTCAGGGATCTAGGCCAAAAGCTTAAGGCGAGGACCTCCAAGGTAGTATTTTCTGAAATACTACCAGTGCCACGTGCTAATGCAGGGAGACAGACAGAGATTAGGGAGGTTAATGCATGGCTAAGAAAGTGGTGTAGGAAGGAGGGTTTTAGGTTTTTACAGCACTGGACTCCTTTTCTGAGAGGTGCCATCTTTATTCTAGGGGCAGATTGCACCTCAATGAAGAGGGATCTTCTATGCTAGGGGGGAGAATGTTAAAAAGTTTGTAGGAGGTTTTAAACTAGGATGGAGGGGGGAGGGGAATGAAAGAGATAGCAAACTAAATGGAATATATGAGGAAACAAGGGGTTATGAAGGTAGAATTGGGGCAAGTGTGAGTTTGACAAGCAGTGAGACACTCATAGTAACAACAGATAATACTAGAAAACTTCTAAAGACTTAACCAAGTTGGCGCACAAAAGAAGAAGACGATAAGCTAATAGCACAGGCTGAAAAAAACCTTAAATGCATGCTTGCTAATGCAAAAAGCCTGACAGATAAAATGGGGGAGCTTGAATTAATAGCTACAAGGGAGCAGTATGATATCATAGGCATTACTGAAACATGGTGGGATGAAACTAATGACTGGGCAGTTAATTTAGAGGGTCATTCCCTTTTTCGGAAGGATTGAGCAAATAGAAGAGGAGCTGGAGTATGTTTATATTTTAAACTGGATCTAAAACCTATTATAAGGGAAGATGTTTGTGAAGGGAATGATGAAAATGTAGAGACTTTGTGGATAGAAATTAGCAGTGGAGGTAAAAGTATAAAGGAAATGTTTGAGGGATTTGCTATAAACCACCAAATATCAGTGAGATTGAGGAAGCTAAAATACCTTTGCAAATGGAGAAGACATCAAAACTAGGTCATGTTTGCATAATGGGTGATTTTAATTATCCAGACATAGACTGGGGCAATGAGATTAGCATTACAACAAAAGGAAACCGTTTTTTGGGGGTGCTTAAAGACAATGATATGACCCAAATGATTGAGGAACCAACCAGGAGAGGGACAGTCCTGGATTTGGTAATATCAAACAATGTACAGTAGAAGTAATAGCAAATATTCAAGTCCTGGATCATTTGGGTAACAGTGATCATAGCATGGTCTCATTTGAAATAAATGATCAAAAAACAGATTACTAATGTAAATGTGGCTAAATAAACAGGTATGGGAGGAAATGGAAAAGAAGAGGCAGGCATTTAGATTCTTTAAGTCAGAAGAGACAGAAGCATCGTATCAAAATTATAAGGAATGAAAAAAAAATTGTAAAAGAGCAATCAAATTGACAAAAATGAATAATGACAAAAGGATTGCAATAGAAAGTAAGAACAACCTTAAAAAGTTATTTAAGTAACAAAAAAAATGAGGAAAGAAAATATAGGACCTTTAAAGTGTGAGATGGGTAGGCAGATTATTGGAGATAAAGGAAAAGCAGAGGTATTAAAAAAAAATTTGCCTCTGTGTTTACCAGGGAAGAATCCATTTCAATTGCAGTGCCGCAAGAGGAAGCCACAACCTCCATATTAATGAACAATTGGCTAACTGACAAAGACGTTGAAAAATATTAAGAAAATAAGGCACCTGGCCCCGATGGCATGCATTCAAGAGTTCTCAAGGAGTTAAGTTCAGTAAAAGCCAAACCATTACATTTAATATTCAAGGACTCAATTTCCACAAGCTCAGTACCACAAGATTTGCGTAAAGCAGATGTGGTGCCTATTTTTTAAAAGGGAGCTAAATCACAACCAGGGAATTACAGACCTGTAAGCCTGACTTCAATAGTGGGGAAACTACTTGAAGGTTTAATAGAGGATAATATTCAGGAATACCTAATGGAAAACAAAAATATTAGTAATAGTCAGCATGGATTTATGAAGGATAGATCATGCCAAACTAGCCTTATTTGTTTCTTTGAGTAGGTAAGCAGGAATTTAGACCTGGGTAATGCAGTTGATGTGGTCTACTTAGATTTTGCAAAGGCTTTTTATACGGTTCCACACGAGGTTGGTGTAAAAAACAAAGCACATTGGACTCAGTAAAAATATTGATCCCAAGGGCAGGTCAAAGGATTGGGGGCATCCCTTTAGGTTGGAGGAAAGGAGATTTCACCAGCAACAAAGGAAAGGATTCATTACAATAAGGGCAGTCAAAATGTGGAATTCATTACCCATGGAGACTGTGATAGCAGATACAATAGATATGTTCAAAAAAAGGTTGGACAACTTTTTTAGAAAGGAAAGGTATACGTGGATATACCAAATAAGTAAACATGGGAAGAATGTTGATCCACGGAGTAATCCGATTGCCATTATTTTTATACAACAGATGACAGAGAAGCCCAATGCTACATCCAACATGACAGAAATACACAGTAAAATACTTATATATTCTCTTGAAAAGGGGTCATTTAGTTTAACCCTTTGGCCAAAGTGTTGTAAGCTTGCGAGCCACGACAAGGCAGACACCCGTTCGCAAGTCCTAACACTACCAAGATAAAAGTACTAATATACCTCTATTATGATTACAATTCTCAATTTACCTCTATTAGGAGGGAGAAAGACCACATGGATCTATATCCAGTAGAATGAAAGGACCTACTAACTTGGGAAGTGGGGGAGGGGCGGGCTTAAAACCTGGGCCTAACCTCCAGCAGCTGAAACAGCTGAGATAGGTTAACAAACACAAAACCCCGCGAGTCTTTTTTGGCACCCTGAGCCCCCCCAAAATATATATGTATTTAGTGATACAAATGGAGTGCTATTATCGTGGCATATGTATAACAACGAGCAACAGAGAAGCCCAATGCTAACAAAATACCACATGCAGAAATACACAGTAAAATACTTATATATTCTCTTGGAAAAGGGTCATTTAGTTTAACCCTTTGGCCAAAGCATTATAAGCTTGCGAGCCACGACAAGGCAGACACCCGTTCGCAAGTCCTAACACTACCAGATAAAATACTAATACTAATTTTCTTGATAAAGTGCATAACCTGCACGAAACGCGTAGAAGGGTTGCAACCCTCTATTTTATGGCTTGTCATTAAAGAGTTTATTTTGCCAGACCTGCTCTCTCTCAACTCTTTGCTGTGCGCTGCACACATACTGCATTTGGATTCTACTGACCTGGATACAGCTGCACGCTTTGGACAGAGCAACTGGGAGCCTTGTGAGTACGTTTACCTGGGGCTTACCCAATGAGGCAGGGGAAGCATCTCCGTACACCTACCCCCACCTTCAGGGTACCTTAGAGCCCTCTTATAGGTTCAGTGCTTGATTATTTTAGTAATCATTACCCAGTGTTTTGCTCTTTTCCTCTTAATATAAGGATACAGATCCTAGAACTTTAGAGCACCATTTTTCCACTCTATTGTTAACCACCAGTGCCTGGTTTATTGTGGGTAGTGGGGGTAGGTGAAGGTGATATTTGGCCCTTGGTGTGTGTTTTGGCCTTGCAGGGGGTTGCGGGTGGAGTTAACCCCTTCATTACCTTAGCGGTTGATACAACTAAGTTAATGAAGGAGTTAACCCCTCCCGCTACCACCTGGTAGGCCTAAACATCCATCCTGGGGCTACTACCCCCTTCACCCAATCCCTCTACCCACAATAAACAAAAATACACACAACAACCCTACTACCCACCTCCTCTTCCCCCAACAACCCCCTCCAAACATACAGTATAGTAATGGGCACAATAACTATTATCCAGATATGGATAATAGTTAATTTGCCCATTATAAAATCAAACATTAGCCAGCCAACATAAATAAAGTAAATACAACTTTCTACTTACCCCTGCCATTATGAAGGGTGTCCTCGTCAGCATACTCCAGATCCATTTCCTCCATTGCCAGCAAGAGTACATGAAAAAATACAATCTAATGGCCCCTAACACCTTAATCACATTAGCGATTAATAACTACTATAGTTATTAAGGGGCTAACCCCTATCCCCGCCTAACCACCCACTCCAGCACAACAATACCTACCCTTTACCCATTGATTGGCACAGGGGTATATCACACCCATATAATATGGGCATGATAAGCCACTATAGCACTCAATGGTCAACCTAATACAAATCACTAAGGCCAAAAATACACAATAATAAAAGAAATACACATGCACCTAAACACCCCAACAATAAAAGAATTAAAAAGCCTAATAGTACACATGAATAAAAATGATCTATCACCAAAACAGAAAAAGAATAAAAATGATGTTATTCCAAAACAGAATAAAATTAAATAAACACCTACTGGTTCTATGCTCATGCAGTGGGTTTCCGGAGCTGATATTAATGTGTATCAGCTCCAGAGACTCCTGGCATCAGTCCGATGCAGATAAAATGCATTTTTTTCCTAAGTCCTCTCTCGTCACCTTTTCAGCAGCTTCTCCACAGCCTCACACCAACTTTTCCTGGCATGAGGATTTTGTGTGAAACTCGCCATTCTAGAGCCGCGACTAGCCTCGATAAACTAATCGAAGCTACATGAATTGCACGAGTTTCAAAACCTATCGATAAGTGGCTTATCACCCGTCACCTGTGAAGTGTTTTGGACAGCTGCAAAAATTGTCGATTCAATCCTTTATCGCCCACTTATCAAGACTTCCTGAATAACTCCAAGATGAAGTGCTGTTCCATAGCGTGAAACGCGTTGAGGGGGAGATCGAGGTGTAGCCTGGTTCTTTGTGTGTGTGATGTTGGAATAAAGTTTTCTTCTACAAACCGGAAGTTGCCTGGATCTTTGCCGCTTGCAGTGGCGCCGGACCCTTTGCCAAATTACTGAATAGCAATAGGCATTTTGGCCGAAAAGGCCTCGATAAGTGGCTTATCGAGGCTTATAAAATAGGCTCCATAGTAGGAGTAAAAGTGCATTATTTAAAGTGCAGTAAGGGATGTCAAGTGCATCTGGAGTCAGTTGTATAGACGTAAACAATTTCATGAGATTCTACTAATAACAGGTTCGTTTTCAGCTGGGCTTAGAAGTGAAGGTGCTTGACGAAGATTGAGTGGATGGTTTCCATACAGTATGTAGGGAGAGATTCTTCCATGAAAGGGCTGAGAGGTCTGATAGAGCAACAACTTTTGCTAATATAACATAGCCTTCCGGCAGTTACTTCTTTTCCCTGGGCCTTTCCTCTGTCAGTCCTGTTAGTGCAGGCAGTGGAAAGGTTAATTCCTTCCTTAGGCCTGTATATGTGTATTACAGCCTTGAATAATGTATCAGTATTCAAGGGTGGGCCTAGCAACTTCTGAGGATGTCAATCTGAGGGGTGGATACTGGTTGGAACACACCCTGTCTGCGTATGGGCCTATCAGTATCCGGCTCTGGCTTGCTATGAGTCAGAGTTAGAGACACTCCCCTATGATGATAAATTCTGACATCCTCCCAAATTTAGTGAGTTGTTCTGTTCAGTCTGAGACTCCCAGGATTGGAGTGAGAAGGAGAATAAAAGGGAGCCTCTCCCTCCCACCCATGAGGGGTTGAAAGGGAAGAGAATTAGGCCTAAGTCAGGGCTCTGATTTAGAGAGAGAGAAAGAGAGAGAAAGAGAAGCATGAAATGATCAAGAGATAAGAAATGCCTGTTCTCTGTACTGTGAGTTGACTGCAAATAAACATCCAAAAAGACCACGCTGCATATTCCTGTCTCTGTTGTATGAAGAAGTGTCAGTGGGGGCTCATCCCCTGAACATCCACAGAGAATCCCTGCTGGCTGGAGGCTCTGCACCAATTGAGACCAAGGTAAACTGTCCTTCCTGTCCTGTTTCTCCCCACACCACCGCGGAGCGCTCAGCCCTCCTGTTGCCTACAGGTCTGTACCAGCATCAGAGTAGCAGAATAGAGCATACCCCCCCACCACAATCTCACTTAGGAGTGGGGGTAGATGGTCTACAGTGGCGGCCGCCTTTAGCCTAACGAGGCCGTATCGGCGCAACTCTGATTACCGCGGGCAGATGCAGTATTTATTTTTTTCGGAATATGCTCCGGTATTGTGACGAGATCGTAATATTGAATGCATGAACGTGAATGCGGTATAAATGCGGCAGGAACGCGTGAAGTGCAGTGAAGTGCGTGGCATTCGGAAAATATCCCCGAAAAAATTTGGAGATGTTGGAGAATAAAAGGGGCCGCGACAGTACATTAAGGATACATACGAATGGACCTCCACCTTTCCACAGTATCACTTTATGAAGATATCATAATGCAGTTACATAATTTCCTATTCATTTTCTCATTTTTTGCAGGGAGTAAAAACTCTTAGCAATGTTTGTAATGCTTTATTGTTGAAGATTCCCCAAAAGTGCTGGTGGAAAATCTCGCACAATTGTACCATTATATTGGTTACGTGTTATTTTTTTAGACCTTCAATTGCCTGTGGAATTATTTTTACCATAATGCACAAAGTAAATCTGCTCGGGGCAATTCTAGTAAGCCTGGAAAAAGGGGACCGTCTTTTAGATAATAAAAGTTGGTATATGTTATATTCATGACTGTAACTTTTATTACATTCCTGTCATGAACCTTGAGAGAATACAGTTATGAGAGAGGATAGCTCATTAAATCAGAGACTCTTGCTACTGTAGCATGTTCATTCTCCCAATAGCTGCAGAATTTCTGTTCATTGAAACAGGCTGTGCTTTTTTCAGTTTCTCCTGGCATCCTTGACAATCTCCTACATGTTCGCAAGCCTTTGATATGTCGATGAAACATTCATTCAGCAGCAATGGGAGAATAAAGCAGAAGACCGATAAATATAGCAGCCAGGCTGAAGGTGGGAGCAATAAGAAAGTAATGTTTCAGTATTGATTCGTACATGGTTTTGTATTGATAGATACCTCTTTGGCCATACTGTACCTATTTTTCTCTATCCCAAGCATACTTTTAATTGCACCCTGCTTCTTTTTCGCCTTCCTTCCCTAGTCCAAATTTTCCTGGAGTGAAGGTCAAGAAAATCGAGGCAAGACAAGGTTCTCCGTGCAAAAATAATAATAATAATTGTTCTCCTATAGCGCTGCTAGTTTTACGTAGCGCTTTACAGAGACATTTTGCAGACACAGTCTCTGCCCCCGTGGAGCTTACAATCTATGTTTTTGGTGCCTGGGGCACAGGGAGGTAAAGTGACTTGCCCAATGTCACAAGGAGCTTACACCGGGAATTGAACCAGGTACCCCAAACAAACGCTGTGTCAGTCAGTGTCTTTACTCACTGAGCTGCTCTTATAAATCCAGCATAGTGCAACAGAGAAAGTTCCTCTTGCAGCTCCTTTGATGTGGGACAATGCCAGTCCCCTGCAGTCAGTCTCCAAGCAAAACAGCAAGAAAGGCAGAGCTCACAGAGGTAAGAATTCAATAGATTTATAGAAGTATAAAAGCAATATCTAACTTAAAATTATATTTAATAATTTAGGCTCCACAAAACCTACCGCGGCAGTACCGCTAGCACAATAGTGTCCATGGGCCATCTGCATCACCAACAGGTAGAACTTAACCAGAAGGAGGAATCTGACAGAAACCACACGTCTTAAACAATCCCTACGCGTTTTACAAGAATTCCTCCGGAAATGTAATACAGTAAGTATGCAGTTCCATATAACCTTCCCCCTTCATTTTACCCTAATCTTTTTATTTTACAGTGTGGATCAGCTGGGTGCGATAAGCGATGGCGTCTGGCAGCCGGTTTAGAGTGTGTGTGTGTGTGTGTATACATGTCATTTAGTGCATGTAATATAGTCTATGCGCATGGCAGGGTAGTATGCTTCTAGCTTTGATTCCATCACAACCCCTTTCCTTTATCCCCTGGTTCTGTTATGAGCTTTGTTATAGTAAATGGGGAAAGATTCATACCCAATAAAGTTTAAAACATTTCCTCCTGCAGGGACCTGTGGTACATTTTGTTGCCATAAACTGCAAGACCCTTAAAAATAAAAAATAAAAGCTTAAGGCAAAAGTACTTTACTTCTAACTAGGATAACAATATGACTCTCATAATATGGTCCAAACCAATTAAACCACTACTATAAATTTCTATCGCTTGGTAAAGTATACAGGGTAGTTTAACAAATCAGTGTACATAAACACTTAAGCTTTGTGTGTGAATAGTCTGTTAAGGGCTTAATATATACATACTGTAGAAAAGAAACACTATTACAGTAGCATGACACAGGGGCAGCTGGCCACAGCCTGTGGAAATGGCCTATATATTCATTGTATTACTATGTGAATAACTAAAAATGACTATATACTAATTACTTTACTAATAGGCGTCAGACCTATGCTAATGATATAACTAGCATGCGTTGTTCTCGCACATAATTAGCTTTGTGGATCCGTGTTAACCTGGGGAAACTTCCCGTCCGTTACGGATTTTGATATCATGACCTTATGAATGATCCCTGACTTAACTGCGCTCTGTGGATCTAGTCCAACGTGTTTATGTACGCTGCCCTGTGTACTTTACCAAGCGATTGCCAGCATAAAGCAAATTTATTGTGTTTGTTTAATGGCTTCGGCAGTCTTATGAGACTCATCTTAAGCCTTTTTTTTTTTTTTTTTAGAAGGTCTTGCCGTTTACAGCAGCAAAATGTACCACAGGTCCCTGGAGGAGGAAAGGCTTTAAACTTTATTGGGTATGAATCTTTCCCCATTTCCTATAACAAAGCTCATAACTGAACCAGGTCTATTTTTTTTTTGTGTACTATCTATTTTTACGACTTCATTCCTACCAATGCTCTATCTTTGATGTTGAACAATGCTCCACATTAGATGTAAATGGTTTATTACGTTGCAGAAGGTAACATTGATGTGTGGAATAATGGCTGATAAACACCAGGTTAATCTCATATACTGTATATACACATGTTCTAGAACAATGTAACTGTAAAAACCTGCTAAAACCATTCATTGTCTACACAAAGTGCCCCTACCAATTAAAAAAGGATCATATAAATTGAGTTTAGTCTCTTACCAGAAGATGGCACTAAGAGAGCAATGCAGTGGGTTTTGGCTAAGAGGTGTTTCTTGTATAACAGCATTCTTTATATAAGAGCATGTCCTCCAAACTTTGATGGAAAGGAACATTGCAGTTTCCAGTGGGTGTTATTTTGATAAGATTCAATTAAACTTGGCTGCATTATACTACTGGGCACTTGTTGCAGATAGGAGAAAGAAAGATTGAGCCAAAGCAGTTCTGGTTTTACATAGCGCCAGAGTTTGTAATCAAATGCAATATGAAGAAGGACGCTCAATGTGACGACCAACGACACTACTGGATGACCCTCAAAAAAGAACGACATCTTCAAATGTCTCAGGTAATAAAATAATAAAATAATAATAATAATGAGTTTATCAGTTACTAGATAATAGGCAGGGTTACTTGTGCTGCTATTAGTATGGGCAGAGCTCCATACACTGTACAAAAATAAGAAAAACAAGTAAACATAATCCTAAAGAACAAAGTAGTGTAGTGTGGGTTCCTGGTTTGATTAGAACTACATGTTGTTCTGTAGTTATTCAACTATAATCTAACAGAGAGAAGAGCTTTTAGAATTTTAATACATTGTTAGTTAATTAACCATACAATACAGTGGACCAGAATCAAAACTAATTAATTTTGGTAATGAACAATGGATTTGGTTTATTTGTATTTAGTTCTAAGGTGCATGTACATTTTACAAAGCAGTTCATCTTGGGACATAAAAGATATTACAATTACCTTCCACATCAGAAAATGTATAACGCAAGAGCACTTCTCCAAAAAAACAGATGCTTCAAGATCTTACTGTGGAAAAATTACATATCAACACATTTACTCTCCATTCAAACCATACATTCATTTAAAGATGTCATTTCTTTCTCTCTCCTCCATCCAGCAAGAGCCTTATTTCAGGGTCGGGATTTCTCAATTTGACAAATTCCTTCAGCATCTACTGTAAGACTAATTTGTGTTTTTTTTTTTTGTTTTTTTTAGCCTTGTGAGGCTTCGCAAAATATCTGACGCAATTAACAAAAAAAAAAAAATGTGCTAAAAATTTCACGAGCCCATTTGGGAGAGTTTTGCACATCTCTGGAAGTAAAAAACTGTGCAATATTTTAATTTGCAGTGTGAGCCAGTTTATAGAAAAGGTAATTAGACGCAGAGGGGTCAATTTGCGTGAGAAAATCAGTGAAAAATCACCAGAAAAAGAGACCGCCTGTAGCGCTAAAAATTCTTCACATTTTTTACCCTTGTCATTCAATAACTTCAATGGGAGTTTACAGCTGTTCACACCTTTTGGGGCTTATCGAGTAAACCCCTAAGAATAGGCTATATAAAATATTGTATTAGAAAGATCTTGTATGCATGCCGTTTCCTTGACACAAAGTGATCTGTTTGGTGTGATTTGTCTTTGTCCTGGTTTTTATTAGTAGAATAGATGAGCAGAATGCTTCTTCTCTCAATCATTTTTGATGCTGGTTAGCCTATTGTACTAGGCGTAGTACATATCTTTACACATCGACATAGCCACATTTTCAATCCCACCAGGTAGATGAGAATACAGTGAATACTGTATGGAGAAATGACTTTGCAGGCAATATTCCCATTAACGCTCAAACAGTCCTTACTCATAGCCTCAGAGAATTTATTTATATAAAACTGGCATATTGTATAGAGATCTTCTTTGGTAGAGGACAACAAATGAGCAGGAAAAGATGACCTTAGGTGTGAAAGAGCCATAAACCCAAGCAGGGGAAAGAATATTAAGCAGTGTGGTAAAGGCTTTCGGAAGGACAGAAAATGTATAAAAACTAAGAAATTAGGAAGACAGAAAAGTGTGCAGCTTTAAGGCAGCAAATTTACGTTTGCAGGAAAGGAGGCAGAAAGTTGAAAGATTGCATACGAACTTTACCTGTAGAACAGGAAATCAAAAGGTGGATCCTTGCAAAGTTATGGAAGAAGAAAGAGGATGATTTGGCAAAAGAATATGTAACCCTCCTTGCCAGTTCTAAAGGATTTTACATTGAATTTGATATATATATATATATATATATACTGTATATGGCTGTGCTCAGTGTCTCATACCTTTTCAGGGTGCTGGATAGGTGCAGGCTGGGCGTGGATATGCAGTATCCACCAGGAACGTTTTATTCACCTCCGTTCAGAATGCTCGCCATAGAACAGTCAGACTTCACTTCAGACATTAACTGGTGTCAAACAATATGGTTACTCTATGCTGCTTCTCCTGGAAGCTCTCACTCCTATCCTGGGGAAGTACTTATGCCTGTTTCTCCTGCATAGCTTCAATAATGCCGTATCTCAGGTGGACCCTTGTTGGGTGACACACATTATTCTCTGGGATCACTATCCCGTTTTGGTGCCTTCTTAGTCTAAACTATATACTCTCGGAACGGGAGTTTATTTAGGACCTTCCAGTAGGGCCATTCCTATTATGCTCCAAAGATTCTACTCTGAGAACTTGCTGCTAAACACATGCTTTTTCCTCTTCCTGCATGAGAACAATCTTGGGTCATTACTATGGGCTCTAATTATATAGGGCCCGTTCCTTAACTTGAAAACAATAAATGGTGACAGGACATCCTTAATACACATAACTATACACACAAACCTATTTACAGGACTCACAGTGAGGCTTTACTCTTAACTTTGAGGAACCTGTTTCTAGAACATCGGGCAGAGCTATATATACCCTTCTATCTCCCTATAGTGACATCACAGGTCACAAGACAAACAAAGGAGTGGCTATCCTATTCTGCGTAGTTATCCTGCATCACATGAGAGAGGGGAGTAACCCGAGTGATCCCACACAGTTAACCTATTAAGGCGCTGTTAACTCCTTATGCTAACTAGTAGTCCCCAAAGGGAGGGGGTTACACATAAATGTGATAGGGGATAAAAGAGGAGCTCACGCCCTTAAAAAGTGCATGGAGGATTCGATAAATAACTGTGGCATTGGTTGTGATAAACAAGGCCCTCACATAGCTGGAAGCATGTGGAGATCCATCCTGGACATGTTCAATTTAAAACAACCAAATTGCTGACAGGCATTTTAAGATTAATATAGAGCACATAAATGTTATCCCAATTAGGGAAAAACACAAAAGATTAGAGTTGTGACATTTAAAAAGTATGTGCATGTGTGTTGGTCATCTGCATGGAGATGTTTCTTGTATCAAAAAGAGTTAATAATAATAATGTCACCCCATTAAAGCATGTCAACATGGTAGAGGTCACAAAGAGATTAGAGGACACAACACTGAGTCTTTATAAAGCACCGTACCAGTGTGAAACGCGTGGGAGGTTTCTTTCTATTTGGACCATATTTTGTCCGTGTTTTGAAACAGTTGATGATCAAATAAAAGCTACAATATATTTTTCCCTTAGTCGGGTTCCCAAGCATTTTTCAGAACTACGCTTGCAGTGCTCCGGCTTCCATTCTGACCTGGTATTTGCTATTCGGCTTGGAAGCATGTCTAGGGAGAAAGACGAACCCTCACGGAATACTCCATCTGCGCTAATGAGAATGCTCACACCGCTACCAGCAGCATAGTTGGAGACTGCCAGCGCCGCAGATCCCAAAAAGGACGGGGTGAGCAGTGTCAGATTTCCCATTAGGCCCGGGCCAAGGGTAGCAAAATTTTATGGCAGCAAAAATTGCGCTGGGATTCCAATGCCCTTCCTTCAGCATGTGTCCAGGTTAGGGGCGCTCTATCTGAGGAGGTTGTGCAGTTTCTTGTCTCCATGGAGCTAACTTTAGCATTGGTTACAAATTGAGCTGCATACAGCCACATCACACTCTCTCTAAAGCAAGGGTGGAAAAACTGGGGCTGAGCAAGATTTTTGGGGGTGCGCGGTCGTTGAATTGAAAGCCGGGGGATGGCCGAAGCCTCTGTAACTCACTTATCTTGATTCAGCCGGCTTCGGGCGACACATTGCCATGGCAACGCGGCGTGAAATGATGTCACTGAGTCATGTGATGTCACATGTCACTCCGGGGCGTCATTTGCCGTCCGTCACCATGGCAACGCTGCGCAGGGACACCAAGACATTTGAATTAATGTGCCGTCACATGACCCTGCGGCGACATTTGACGCTTCAGACCAGGTAAGTGGGGCGCGAGCATGGGGGGAGAGCCGCCAGAGCGGCGCAAGGCAAAAAGTTTGTGCAGCCCTGCTCCTAGAGCACAGGACAGCCATTTCCCCACAAAACGGAGCCAAATGGCACAACGACAGACAAAGGACAACTAGGTGTTAGTAAACGAGAGACTAAATAATAGGCAAGTTAAGAGAGAAAACTAGGGGGAGCTTTGCATGAAAATGAAAGTATTAAAGCTGCAATACTGCCTGCTGTTTCTTTTTCTTTAGGGGAAATATATATTTTTCAACAGGATGTAAACTGCTCTAATTCGTTTTGGGAATTTTTTTTTCATAACACAGGTTTTGAACCACTATATTTTCAGCTCCCAGTAAAAAGAAAAATATGCTTTTTACTACTTTCGAAACAGTAAAATGTCTTTGTGATTAAATTTGTTTTTCGAGGGTGCCAATTACATTAGTAAAGTAAGCTGTTTGCTAAAGAAAAAAAAAACATTTTTTTGTGAGCTACAGTAGGCAGGTCTTTGATATATTTTGTAAAAGAAGCTGTAAGTGTTATTATGTAATGCAGCAAAGAGAGAGCAATGCATTAGGAAAATCATCTGGCTGTGTACATTAAAGTGATTGAAGAGAGGAGAGACATGCAAAATATTCAGAGCTCAAAAAACAGGCTATCGCTGTGGAACCTCTGGGATCAAAAGGTGATATATTCAAATCTCATGATATACACTACTGTATATACAGCAGCTGGCATCTGCCCAGGGAGATCTGAATCCCCATATAATCCATCTGTTTTCTGTGGACAAACTAACTATTCCGGGATCTTCAGCAACCAACTACGCGTCTGTCCTCCATGTATCCCGGGCCTCTCTCTTGGGACAGAAATTGCCATCAGTGTGCTTCATTAGTATAAATAACTTGGTAGAAAATCTCAGTGCGCAACACAAAATAAAGATACAGCAAACAAAAACGACATAGCAGGAAACAATATCAAAACATGTATTCAAAGCTTCAGATGTATGAGGCTTGGCGAAGTCAGAGCCCACACTAGCTGCGATGACCATCCTGCTTACTGGTAAATCTATCTTTACTTCTGCCCACACCGAAGCGACAGTGGCCATATTGGTTACTGGAGTCCTGCATATAAAAGGCAGGACTTCCTCCAGGAAGTTGCCAGAGCATGGTTTCATGTTTGTTCCTGTTAGATGTTAGACACTCCTTGAAAAAGCACCACAGTGGGTGTGAAATGCGTGGGAGGAGGAGTTATGTTCTATCTTTGTCCGCTTTTTATGTAGTTCAATAAATGGATTTTAACTTCTACTAGCTGGTGAGTTTCCCCTATTTTTCCTCTTGGAGCGGCAGTCACATCGATCTTTTTTGTTTGTTCAACTTATCCCGATTGACGGACGCCATCGGGGGACAGGAATGTGAGCCTGCATGAAATTTTTCAACCAGACTCACTACAGCAGGAGAGGCAAGGTGTTACATACAGTAGTGAGTAAGTGACTCCACACCACAACTGGCCGGAGACGTGGGGAGAGGACTGTTATAGCATGTACAGGGGTACACATTTAAGTGGGGATGACTCACTCCATGTAAGTTCCTCGCTATTTTGCCTTATTATCTCATTAATTGCCCCCATTTAATGTCTCTTCATCTCCCAGCACCTGAACCATCACTTCCATAACCCGTTATGAGCTCCGCTTTATATACAATTTATTTATCTACATTTATTATCCTTTACTACGTTCCTTGAGCTGATATTCGTTTTTTCTTTTTGTTCCTGTAAGATGCCTGTTTGTTTGCACCCAGCCTTGACCCCAGCCCGTGACCATAACCCCAATCCTTTGCTGCATGCCTCGACCTCAATTCAGGACTCACGGCTCAGGTGACTTGATATCCTACCTTAGCCCAGTGGGCCCGCTTCCTGTCTTGAGATGAACAGCATTACAATAGGTTATAAAAAAAGATAATAAAAAATGCACAAATGCGCACCAGGGATTAGTGGAAGTTAATTTATTAAAAATACACACAAACTCTGAGGGGATCCAACCCCACCTCAGAACAGCTGTGCAGCTGGACGGCTAAGTACTACCCAGGAGAACACCTGATGGTGACTAAACCCTAAGCTGCACAGTATACAAATACAGTAAAATTTATATAAAAACACATGAAAGAAAAAAACAAACATGAAAACAACCTACAGTATCAACAGATTTGTATAGAAACCGCCATAAGGTTGGGCACTGGCAAGGGGAAACGGACACTCACACTGAGACAGTCAGCAGACTCGCGGTGGCTGCACAGGATCCGGATCTCAGCACCGCGGAGATGGAAAAAAACGCTGCTGTCTCCTGCAGGCTCCGTCTCAGCTTACCAGCATACACGCGCAGGATGACCTGTCGTGACCTCTACGCGTTTCGTACCAAGTACTTCGGCTCAGGTGACTTGATATCCTACCTCAGCCCAGTGGGCCCGCTTCCTGTCTTGAGATGAACAGCATTACAATAGGATGCATAAAAAAAATGGAGACATTGCTTAAGTACTGTTTTTGGCATGAAACGCGTTGGAGGTCTTGCACTATTTTTTGTGTGTTCTATGTACTTTGAATACAAGTTTTAATGTGGTTTTCTACAAGGCCGAAGAAGGAGTTTGAACATAAGATAATTGAAAAAAAAAACGATGTGTCATATTTTTGTACTAAGAAGATTGAAAAAGATTTTTAAAAAGCAGACTATTTGCCTTATATTGGCAAAATAGCTTCTTATTTAATGATTTGGTCCTTTATTTAAGTAACATACTGTACATTTACACTTGACTTGAGAAAAATACCTTTTGTTCTTTTAACAACCTTATGTTCACTTTGATTCTGAGATTGTTTTTGTATGTTCTCTGTATAAAGTATTCGCAATCCAGAGAAAAGAAAGTAATCCGTATAATAGGCTAAAGCTGGTAAATTCCGGGCATTATTGAAATCCCTGCTCTCTGATTGGTTACAATTCTGGGCATTATCCAATCAGTAATGGCCCTGAATTTTTGGCACCCTGCCAAGTTTTTCAGCCAATCAGCTTTCAGTTCTTATTCACATAGAGTGAGATCAGCTCTCAGACAGGGGAGGTGATTGGACAGGAGGCACCAGCAAGGCATTGACTCCTCTCCCACCTACTTCCAGCCAGGTACTGACACTTCCCCCACCTGGATATATATGTGTGCAGCCTCAAATGTAAGCCATCGTGTTGTAGGCAGGGTTTGGCTGTGGGTTGGTTAGGTCTGCTGCTGCTCTAGTACTGTATGTCACACTTTTTATACATTATTTACTTTATAAAACTTGTAGCTTAACCATTAACCTGTGACTGACTGGACTGACCTCTGTGTGTGTCCAGTCCAGTTTCCCCTTGATTTGTTTGACTTTTCTATAAATCACTGGAACCCTTTTTTGTAAAATAGGCCCAAGGTTGGGATCACAGCACATCCCAACTTTTGTTTAATATTTTTTGAAGTGAAACTTCCTTAGTGGCACCTCATTCGTGATGGGGCAAAAAAGAATTGTGGAGACAGAAATGAAACGGATGTGACGTCAGTGCTGGCAGTTGAGGCCGGGCTGTGTTCTGGCTCAGCCCGACCCCAACACTGACATCACACCCGCTCAACAAAACAGATGCGGCGGCGGCGGCGATAGCCGCCGGCGCCGCTCCTAATCACCCCCCCACGCCCCCCCCCCCCAGCCCCATACCCCCCACACACCGTAACATATGCGGCGACGATAGCCGCCGCTCCTAACTGCCGCTGCCATGCCGCGCAGCCTCTCTCCTCCCTACCTCCACTTTCCTGCATCCCGCTGACTGAGCGCCGCCGGGGTCGAGGAGAGGAGCCCAGGGATCATGGAGGGTATCCGCCGCCGCAGCTCCTAATGAGCTCTGCTCCCCCCACCGCATGATCCCCATGCGCACCGCGGCCTCACACAGCCACTCAAATTTAATTGCCGCCATCTGCTGACCTCCCCCTCCGGCCGATCCCGTGAATCGGAACCAGCGGATTCGGGACAGGAGGGGCGGTTCTTTAGATTGTTAGGAGTTTGGTCCCGGGCTGGGGGTTTGGTAGCTTAAGACTAGTTAGGGTAGAGTAGCGACTTTCCACACAGCACCATCAGAAGGGATCGCTGCAGCGCTCCCTCAAGCCAGCTACCCGCGACGATGATCTGCGCTGGCCCCCACTTCCCGCCGCCGACACATGCCTCCTGCCACCGCCAGCACTACGCGAGCGGGGGCTGGGCCTTTATTAAGGTTATCTTGCACGGTGCCGCGTTGCTGGACGCGTCTGTGCGGGGGGGTGGGGGGGGCGTGGAGGAGAGAATCAGGCAGAGCCGCCGCGGTCCGCAGCTCTGCCTGTCCTGTGAGGTCGAGAGGGGGTTGGTTGAGGTGGGATGGAGAGTCTCCAGACAGAAGCCGCCCGCGGGTCCCGCGCTATGCTACAATTGCTTGCTGGCGGGCGCCTTTGAGGGGGGTGGGGTGTGAGGGGATTGGATGGATCAAGTTCCAGGCAGAGCCACCGTGCGGTTGGCACGATCTGAACCCCCTGCTGTTCATGTCAAGGTCGCGTGTCATGGGGTGGGGGGGGGGTGTGAGGGGAGGAGGACGAGTCTCAGCAATAGTTCCGCCGCGTGTCCGCAGCCTCTGCCTGAATCTTTGATGGGGCTGTTGGGGGAGTCAGGAGAGGGGGCAGGACAACAGAAAGAGTTAGACACATTCATCAGTGGCCCACAGGGACCACACATCCACCAGCTATATACACACACAAGTGAACACACACTTATGATCACACATACAACACCACCTGTATGAACACACAATTACACACACAACTGACTGACACACATGCACACACCACTGACCACACATACACACACTGACGATACCACATTCACACACACACACACACACTGACCTGACAACATACACACACACAACTGACTGTGTAATAGGTTAGGGGGATGTGTGAGTAGCAGGGGTCCTTAGCGCATTAGTACACTGGCCTACACGAACGCCTACGCACACGTCACACAAAAGCACATGGGTCACCATGGCCAAACCACGCCCACAGTCAAACGCATCTCCACACCAAGGTAACGACGCACACACACACAGTCAGTCGCGCACACAGTCAGTCGCGCACACAGTCAGTCGCGCACACAGTCAGTCGCGTGCAATGTCACACACAGTCACACAGTAACACGCACAGTCACACGCACAGTCACACAGTCACACGCACAGTCACACAGTCACACGCACAGTCACACAGTCACACGCACACACACAGTCACACGCACACACACACAGTCACGCACACACACACACACACACACGAGGAATTCACGCTTAGTGCAAATACAAGGGATGTGTACGCATGTTCTAAGTCAAATTTATTTGCGTTTTGTCAATGAAATTGTATTTTGATTTTTAATTAAAACATCACCAACACAAATACAATTTCTGTGACAAAAGTCAAAGAAGTTTCACTTACTATGCGCGTGCACAGCACACACAGCTTTTTTTTTGTATATGACGTACTGAGTGGTTAAACTTGGGGAAAAACTTGGGCATAGCATAGGACGAACCCTCCTTAGTACAGTTCTTAGAAAGTACATCAATATTAAAATTATCAGGTCAAGCCCCCTTGGATAGACTTGACCTTCGATTCCGACATCAGGACCTCACTGTTCATAACTCTGACTGCCTCAAAAGAATTCATAACTATTTCTTCATCATATTCCTTGGCTACAAATGTGTCAATTTAGTACTTGAGATTATTTTAAAAAGGCCTCATCAGTGGAACAGTTACATTTCCTTCGATTGAACTGACCCAAAGGTATTGTTCTCATAAGAAAATACTTATTCAAAATACACTTTTTGGATTGTCGATGTAAGCCACGAGTACACACATAAATAATACCAACACTAGTTATTAGTTGTCACGGGAGACCAGGTATTTACACCTTTATAACCGGGATAATTCACTGAGCAAAACAAGTGAGTAAAACAAATTGTCATTTATTCCATTGAAACAGACGCACACACAGTGGATTACAAAATACAAGAGAAAAACACACCTACTGTGGATCTGGGGAAAAAACTAGACTTTCCTAGCCCTAAACAGTCCATAAAACAAAGTCTATTGGTTAACGGGACTTAGCTCGAAATGTCCTGGAACTCAAATCGGCATGAAATTCCAGACACCACCGCTGTATCTCTTTCAGAGATGCCAAAATCCCTTGACCGGGAGAAAGTACCAATTGCCCTGGTACTCTTTTCGGCGTGTAGTTCCAGCCGCGACCGCTACGTTCTCTTTGTAAAACTTGGTCCTGAAAAGTGGGACTTAGAAAATGTCTTGCCTTGAAATTTCTGAAGCCGACTCGCGTCTATTTCTCAAAGAGCATCTTTTGGTCGTTTCAAATCTGCCACTGCTGTTATGGCGCTTAGACTCTCTTGACCTGATTGGCTGTAGTACTATAAGAAACCCAGCAGCCAATCAGAGCCTGGGGACTTTACAACCAGCCAATCAGAGTGCTGCCAGTCTTCCAAAGCTGGGCAAGCGGTTCTTCTGAATGTAGCTAGGGCATGCTTGAGTTTGCAACCCTAGCCACTTGTGATTCAGAAGCCACCTGGTGGGTTAGGTGCCTCCAAGTCTGGGAAGGTAAATGCTAGCCGTGATTGCTGGCATTGTTTCCCGAATGAGGGTACTCCACCTAACCATCCTGCCCAAATGGCTTTAACACCTCTGGCAGCATCTGTGACTTTGAAGTATGGACATAGGGCAGATTTAGTGGTTCAACATCTTGGTAGCCAAACTAGCCCCCCTCAGAGTACCATCTTTGAAAGTCCCAGCTTATAAGTACTGATGCAGCGGCCGTTATTCAAACACTTAACGCTGCAATTAATGTGGGAAACCGTGATCACAACGAGGACAACGCTCGCTGTGTTTAGAGAACTGACCGTGGTGCATTAGCTTCCCAAAGCAGGGACCCCTGCTGTGTGAATGCTACCGGCGTCTGCCTGTGTGTAATAGACACGCAGAAAGAGTCTGAATCAGTCCTTCTAACGGCGTGTCTCTCACAGGCGATCGCGGGGGTTTTATTAAAATTCTAAAACAAAGATGGCCGGCCTCACATGGTATGGTAGCCAATCAGAGCGTGGGAAATACATCCCAACTCTGATTGGCTCTAGTACCATGTGACAGGCTTTCAATGACGTCACATCCGTTCTCCCCCAAGCCTCTGTCACATGGTCTACTAGAGCCAATCAGAGTTGGGATGGAGTTCCCACGCTCTAATTGGCTACCGTACCATGTGAGGCCGGCCATCATTCTTATCATGACGTCATCTTAAAGGCAATTGAAGCACAGCCATTCTGATTGGCTGTGCTTTCATTGCCTTTAAATGACGTCATCATTTTTTTTTTATCGGCCAAAGCACATGGTCTTCATGGCCCAATCAGGGCCGTGGGAACCATATGACGAAAATGTGACGTCATGGGCCTTTAAAAGCCTATGTCATCTCAATTTAGAGCCAGACGGCCGGGGCGTGGCCGCGGAACAGAAGAAGAGTGGATAAAGAATACAGATGAAGACTCCACAGACAGAATGGATTACAAATAGAAGACCCAGACCCCTGGATTGTTATGGTTGATTTTTTTATGGTTTATTATTTTATGGTTTATTATTTTATGGGTTCCTGTGCGTGGATTGGTTCGAGAGTAAGCTGTTCAACGGGAGTCGGTGAGTGGGACAAATAATGGTAAGTTTACAAAAGAAATGTATTTTATTTAGCTTTTACAGGTTTTGAATTTTTTTTTTAATGTGATTGATTTTTTTTTATGTCCATTTATTGCCTCTGTATTTATGTATGTCCCTATGGATATACATAATACAGAGCAAATAAAAGCTTGTATTGCTCATGTTTGCTTACTTTTTTTGATGCATTTTTAACTGTATTTTGCAGCTTGGTGTGCAAATGTGTTTGCTATGGTTTATTTCAGTGGGGGAGAGCTTGCTTTTTAATAGTGGCTTATTGTTGGTAAAATTAAGTTGATTGATGGTAATTTATTTCTGATTCCTTGTTTTGTTTCTAGGATTTGAATAGTGAATTTTGTACCGTAATTGATTTGGATTGTATAGTAATCGATTTGTGAATGGATTGATTTATGGTAATTTATTTATTTTATTTTATTTTATTTAGAGCATTGCTTGGCATACAGTACTGTAGTGTAGTATGTGTCAGAATGTACTAGTACTGTATTGCGGTGGTAGTAAGTACATTACAACTGTATTTATTTGATTATGCTACTGTAGTTAATGTGTTTAATAATGGGCCATTAATGTAATGTATTGTACAGTATGTGTGTTTGGTGGTACGGGGGGTGATTTATTTTAATGTACTGTACTGTGTAGGCCATGTTCTAGGTTTTTTACACACAGGGTTGGCACCTGTGCCTTAACCCCTTCATTGCCTTAGCGGGCATTGCTAAGGTAATGAAGCTGCTTACATTTTTAATTTTTATTTATTGTGTGCGTGAGCAGGGGGTCTCCTGAAATGAACAAAGTTAATTTCAGCCTTGAAGACCCCCTACTTCCCGAGATACAGGCCCAGTTATGGGGTGCCCGTATCCCTCTAGTCCCGCGTCACGTGACCCACAATTTTAACATGGCGGGGATACCGGCACCCAATAACTGGGCCTGTAACTCGGGAAGTAGGGGTCTCCAAGGCTGAAATAAACTTTGTTCAGCTCAGGAGAATTTTGATAAAAACCCCGCAATCGCCTGTGAGAGGCGCGCAGTTAGAGGGACTGATTTCTGCGCGTCTATTACACACAGGCAGACGCCGGTAGCATTCACAAAGCAGGGGTCCCTGCTATGGGAAGCTAATGCGCCGCGGTCAGTTCAAAAAAATAACGCACCGAAACCGGGGAGAATTAGGGGATTATATCGTTCTCCAATTCGTGAGCCGTTCGAATAACGGCCGCTGCATCAGTATAATACATTTACAAACATCTCAGTTTAATAAAAATATACTTTTACACTTTTTACTTCGTCTAAGTCTTTTGGCTATGAGGGGTAGTTTGGCTATGAGGGGTAGAATGGGACTACATACTTTTATTCCCACTAGCCATATCCCTCATACACTGTACTCCTGAGTGCACACTCCCATGGCTGTATCTCTTTCCTTTACTGAAACTAGGACTTAGGTTTCATAAAATCTCTCGCAACCTAATAAACAGTTGGAGAAACCCCCCAGAACCTCTATACTCAGTCTTCGACAAATACGGTCCCCTGGACGCCCGGTGCGACTGCATTTTACCCCCTGGTGAGTTGTTTCGGAGGAGCAGGATTTTGGCATTCTCCTCCAAATGCACTTAAAATGGCCATGCGGCTAAAGCAACGCGCCACATGAGCAGTGTCAGCCCCCCCCCCCCTTAGCCTCATCCTACAGGGATGTGGGAGGGGCAGGGCACCATCAGACAGGAGCCACCAGGAGTGTTGCGGGGCCTGAGGGAAGAGTGCTCCTGATGCCAACATAAGGTGGAGGACACAGGGTGGAGTCAGCGGCAACAGGGACTGGACCAGGTACCGGGGGAAGTGGGAAACAGGGGGACACACGCACACACCACCACACCCCCCCCTTCAGAGCCAAGGTAGCTATCCCAGGCCAGGAGGCTGCAGTGGGCCGAGCCCCAGCCATCCCAGTGCTGTGTCCCCCCAGGTCCCGCTGCTCCTCCGGTCCCCATGTCAGCCCGCGGGGCGGCAGATGGGAGCGGGAATGTCCCCTCAGGTTCCCGCTTCTTTGGTCCCCGTGTCAGCCCACGGGGTGGGAGATGGGAGCGGGGATGTCCCCTCAGGTCCTCGCTTCCCCCAGGTCCCTGTGTCAGCCCGCAGGGTGGGAGATGGGAATGGGGATGTCCCCTCAGGTCCCCGCTTCCCCCAGTCCCTGTGTCAGCCTGTGGGGCGGGAGATGGGAGTGGGGATGTCCCTTCAGGTCCCCGCTTCCCCCGGTCCCCGTGTCAGCCTGCGTGGTGGGAGATGGGAGTGGGGATGTCCCCTCAGGTTCCCGCTTCCCCCCGGTCCCCGTGTCAGCCCACAGGGGACGTGCATGCGTCTCTAACTTCACCACTGCTTGCGAAGTTCAAGAGTGACCAAAAAAAAAATATATGTTTTTTCTCGTCATTTTTTATTTTCATTTTCTCAACATGAACATGTACCTGCCTCAACAATCTTGATATTACGATATTCAATCTGTGCTGTAGCTTTTTACTGCGACACTGCGTTTGACTGCACATGATTGATTTGTGGGATTTTTTATGTATTTGGGGGTGTGGGGATCAAATTATTATGATGACCTGCCTGTTGAAAATATGTCATGTCTTTGAACTACAGTACAGCTAATCCTTCGTGCAGCTTTACCCCCCCCCCCCCACCCCCTCTCCCCCCGCAGACACACACAAGGCTCGCTCAAGGCTTTCAACCTCTGATCGACACCTCTCCAAAACCATTCATTTTCAAAAGCTTGTCTTTGTGCTTTTAATTGTCCCGAGCCCAGCATCCCCTCTCTGCACCTGCGTGTAATCCTCTTTGGGAAAGGAGCTAGATGATGATTACTGCGCATGCGTCTATAACTTCACCACTGCTTGCAAAGTTCAAGAGTGACCAAAAAAACCCCATTTTTTTTTCGTCATTTTTTATTTTTATTTTCTCAACATGAACATGTGCCTGCCTCAACCATCTTGATATTACGATATTCAATCTGTGCTGTAGCTTTTGACTGCGACACTGTGCGTTTGACTGCACATGATTGATTTGTGTGATTTTTATGTATTTGAGGGTGTGTGTATCAAATTATTATGATGACCTGCCTGTTGAAAATATGTCATGTCTTTGAACTACAGTACAGCTAATCCATACAAGTTATCGGCCCTGGAAGGATAATCTGGTGGGGATCGAATTTGCGTGTCTGTTCAAATGTTGTTTATTTTTTTACTTGTTGCTTGTTTTAACTTGTATTAATAAAGCAATGTTTTTACTAACACCAAACTGTTGTGCTGTAAATGTTTTGACTTTCTGTTCTTTAACAAAGGAGATGTTGCGTGTTTTAAATTTTATTAATAAAGAAATGTTTTTACTTACACAAGACCTACACAACTCCAGTCCTCAAGGGCTGCAAACAGGCCCGGTTTTCCTGAAAACGGCCTGACTTACTGTACTGTACACCATCATACTGTAAATGTTTTGACTTTCTGTACATAAATGTTTTTACTAGCAGTACACCATACACCTGTAAATGTTTTGAATTGCTGTACACTTTAAATGTTTTTAAATTGTATTTGTAAATAAATGTTTTTACTTACTCATAAATGTTTTTGTACTTACTCCACCAATAAAAGAAAATGTTTATTTGTTTTAAATTGTTCCATTGTCTCCTTTTATACTGTAACAAAATACAGTGTTTCTAGAACATACAGTACAGTACTGTCCAGAACATACAGTACAGTACTGTCCAAGCAGTACTGTCCAGGCATATACTGTAGGTATGCTCAGTACATCTCAAGAGTATTAAAACAATACATGCTGTACGGGTATAGAATACACATATGTACTGGAATACATGTAGAATAAACGCATAATTTTTATTTTTCGGGTTTATTATACAGTATATATATATAAAAAATGTATACGGTCTGAAAACAACAGCATACTGTTTCAGGTTTTCTATGAAGCTCTCAGTTACAGTATTCTATCCTAATCAATAACAACAGCCACTAAACTCTTGACTCCGGTACGTGGTTTTTTAAATCCGATTCAGCAATGTGCAGGCATTGTTACACAAAGCAATATTATCCATCAAAATCCCTCCATTTGCCGTTTTCCACATGAGATGACAAAGTTTTCTTTTCTGAGGAAGTACAAGTTTAACAGTAATGGTCAGTCCGCTAAAGAAGTTCCCACAGTCAGTCCAACCAATAATTTTCTTGGGGGCGTCTCCTGTTCACATGCGCAGGCACCTACTGTCGATGTGATGACATGCATATGCGTTTCAAGAAGGTTCCAATGCGCATGCGCCTAGCTTTCCACCAATTGTTCAGTATCTACTGTAGAAGCTGCTCAGCCAATGATATTGCTTACAGGAGAATCGCTTGACTGTGCATTGATATTGATATTTCAAAAACAGAATAAAATACGGCAACATTACTCACCATAGACTTTGCCAATCAGCTGGCGCCGAGCCACTGCCAGTCCCGTATTCTTGATTATACACGTAGTTGACAGGTGACAGCGGGACTACTACACCTGTAGTCAGCTGATGAGGCTGGAAATCGCTTTGGTACATGCAAGCTTGCTGGAATCTGTACGCGAAATCCGGCTCAGGCTGCAGGTATCCGGGCGGGGACAGACAGCAAGAGTTGCCGGTCACCAGGTTTTCACTGACGGTCGGACCGTTATTGGAAGCTGGCGCTGTCGCTGGCGCATTGCTTGCCAGCGACTGACGTTTCTTAGTTGGTTTTAACATGACCTTTCGTCTTTTGAAGTCTCCATGATCAAAGATACGGGAAAAATCTGGTGCTACACACCAATACCCTCCAATAACACCGGGATCAGTACGAAAAAAACACGGATCGATACATAACTTTTTCCTTATTGCACGCTTCCACACATGAGCATCTGGTGCAAATTTGTAAAAGTCATAGTTTTCGATAAAATACTGATAAATTTGACCGACTGTTGCCATCTTATCATCTGTTGCATTAATCGCGGCCCATATTAAATACGCGTACGTTATGTCAGGTTTTTGGAACACGGACTGCAGCGGTGCACTCATGTCGGGACTCTCTGGACAATAAAACAACACCAGACACTGTAGTGATACAAATGTGGAATTTCAATACCTGGCGCATACAAACAATGATAAATTGTGATTACAATTCAATATGAAATAAAGGATATATGTGACAATAGAGTGAAGTCCTTTTCCAATGTCTATTAGTATGATGGACTCTGTCCTCAAATTGGGTTGAATAAAGTCTCTCTTATGCAGCAAGCTGTAGTCCTATAATGTGAGACAAAAACAGAGACACAACATTGCGCAGTATTGACTTTACAGCAATGAAGTCCTCCCTTATGTGACTCTAAGTGAAATGCCCACTTACTAGATTTAGGGTGGGTCGCATGCAGTTGAGAGAATCTGTATCTGTGTTTCTTCTGGTCCAGATGTTCACAGGTTAACACGAACCCCACGTGGTATTTCTGTCTCTCCTGGATCCTGGAAGAAACTCCGTCTCTGGAAAGTGTTTTCTCCTTCTGTACTGGTCTCCTGTATATATCTCCAGCAAGGGGTATAAAAGACAAAGGATTGCGCAATAGTCTAAACAACTTTAATAACGCATCCTGGCTAGGTGCAGAAATATACTCACAAAATCCGTGAGTTTAAAAACAAATCAGACGGGGAACGTCACTTCGTCAACGCGTAGGGAGGAGCCTAAACGGACGTCAACTTGGACTCTCATCCACTCTCCGGTCAGTTCACTGAATAGTGACGTCAGCACGCCCAAGCCTGGATAGCGCGATACACACGCGATCAGAGGCAGGAGCTGACAGAGACTGGGGTTTGCTGTGGGACAGCCGGGTCGGGCGTCTGATTTGTTTTGATACAGATTCTCTCAACTGCATGCGACCCACCCTAAATCTAGTAAGTGGGCATTTCACTTAGAGTCACATAAGGAAGGACTTCATTGCTGTAAAGTCAATACTGCGCAATTTGTGTCTCTGTTTTTGTCTCACATTATAGGACTACGCTTGCTGCATAAGAGAGACTTTATTTCAACCCAATTTGAGGACAGAGTGCATCATACTATAGACATTGGAAAAGATTTCACTCTATTGTCACATATCCTTTATTTCATATTGAACTGTAATCACATTTATCATTGTTTGTATGCCCAGGTATTGAAATTCCACATTTGTATCACTATATTGTCATAGGGTTCATTTGAGATTGTACCCTTAGTAGAATCACCAGGCAGCTTATGCACACGTATTTATGCACTGCACATTTATACATTTGGTCTAGCGCTAGTTTAGTATTTTTGTTAACACTATTTAACACCAGACACTGTGCATTTATTTTTTAATATGAAAAGCCTAAATTGATACATTATTGTAACTTCTTCAGTACCAAGGTCAATTTACAATAGACCACTGTGGTATTTTTTTAAACACCTGCAAATCAACACATTACTGAAGCGCATGCACATTACAATTCATGAATATCTGCCACCTGGCGGATACGCGAAGAATTGTAACCAATTAAATCCGAACCATTATCAATAACACATCAATAAACACACCAACTGCGGGTGACGCCGGCATGAATGCAACATGAATGCGGCATGAACGCGGTGAAGTGAGTGGCATTCGGAAAAAATCCCCGAAAAAATTCGGAGATGTCGAGAATAAAAGGGGCCGCGTCTATATATGGGAGAATGTGTGGGGGGTGTATAGTGGGGAGTTGTTGTATTGTGTGGTATGTGTGTGTGTGTGTGTTTGTGCGCCCAA